>CM067501.1:43085647-43469344 GCA_034509495.1 Acestrorhynchus altus
CTCTCTCTCTCTCTCTCTCTCTCTCTCTCTCTCTCTCTCTCTCTCTCTCTCTTTCTCTCTCTTTCTCTCTCTCTCTCTCTCTCAGACCAATTTTAGCTTTTGGCAGAGTGGCTATGAGTTACAGAGACTCTCTTTGACAAAGTCTGAAGGATCACCTTTAGTAATGGGTCTAAGGGGAGCCCTCTGGATTTAAAGAATATCCAGACCACAGGAAATTGGGTCCTACTATTACTCCAGGGGGAAGTGATAGAGATTACTTAATTCAACTGGCAATTAATTTATTCAGAACAAAAGCAAAGGCTGGTCTGGGAGCCAGAATATCTAAGTATAGTGTGATACTATTACAGAAAGGGGTGGTTGCTCAAAGCCCTTGGGTAAGTTAGTCAATGAAACAGGATACAGGTAAGGTTCAGGAAAAGCTACAATGCAAGTACACCTACGATAATCAGACTTTCACAGGAAAAGTACATCACATGCACAGATACACTAACATTAGTAGCCTTTATCATGAGGTTCAAATTTGTAAGAAAAATATTCAGTGGAATCAATATAAATACAAAATCTAATACAAATTGTGTGTCATGTTAATGCAGTTAAAATGTTGGATTTTACAGTAAGCAGATGTGATTTTAAAAGCGTATTGGGAAAGTCACTGTTTTGGGCACAGCCACTGTGAACACTTGGGTCACTTGGCGTCAAACTTCCTAGATTTCCATTTTCTTTATTATTATAAGACATTACGTATGTTTTAATCTACAGCTAATGTTGTTTTGTTGTTGCTGATTTATTATTATTTTGACATCAAAAATATATTTGCTTGTACTTACATACTTCATTAGTGTTTTAGTTATTAGTTTATATTGTTTTTTATTATACACTAAAGATCAATATAATCATTAAAATAAGATGATCAGAATTTCAACTCTTTTTTTCTGGTTTACTGGTATTTAAATTTTGATGTGTTAAACAACGTGGAAAATATTGGATGCATCTAACAGATGTTTCTTGTTGCCAAAGTGTACCCTAGTAGACTGTTTAATAGCACCACATGTCCACTCTTGGTTTGAGTCCTAGAATTTGCCTGTGAAGACTGCAAGACGATGCAGCACAACAGGCACAAACTATGATACTACAACCACAGTGTTTCACAGATGACAGGGTTTCTGGAATGCTGTGTTTTCTCCATACACAATGCTTCTCATTTAAACCAAAATTTCCATTTTAGTGTCATCTATCGATAAAACATTGTTCCAATAACCTTCTGGCTTGTCCATTTGATCATAGCAAATTTTGGAGGGCAGCAGCTTTCTCCTTGCAATCCTGCCATGCACACCATGGTTCTTCAGTGTTCTCCTGATGGCGGACTCATGAATATTAACATTTGACAATCTGAGAAAGGCGTTTAGTTGATAAGGAGTAACCTTGGATTTCTTAGTAAGCTCACAGTCTGTTACTCACTTTGCACTTAGCATGATCTTTTTTAATCAACCACTCCTGAACAGGGTAGTAATGGTAATGATTTTTTTGATGTTGGGCAACATCACAGGGTGGCTTCTAGGAAGGCAGGAGAACGGTAAATGGACGGGTTATATAGGCTGAGTGGGAGATTATGGCGTGGACCATCTCCCAAAACTAAGCTATTACATAACTCCATTTATACATTTACATTTATGGCATTAGCAGACGCCCTTATTCAGAGCGACTTATAAAAGTGCTTTGCTGTTCATTCAGAATATCCTTAGCTGGTCACTTAGTTTTGTAACCTTTTCCAGCCTGATGAGCATCAATAACTCTTCTTCTAAACTCTTCAGAAATTTCCTTTATTTGTGCCATGATGGAGTTACACAAACATGCTGTGAAGATGAGACTTTGATAGATACACATTCTTTAAATAAAACAGTGCACCCACATAATTGTCTCCCATTGATTGAAAAAGCCTGACTCTAAGTGCACCTTCAAATGATTTGCTATTCATAAAGGTTAAACACTTTTGCTAATCACAATTTACATGGTGTGTACCCCAGATAAATCCTCCATCCTGCTCCTGCCCACCTATAGGTTGAAAAACTGAAACCTGTACTGATGCTGCTACTGGTACCTTAATTTCCCTGAGGGAACCCTCCCAAGGGATCAATAAAGTTCTATCCTATCCTATCCTATCCTATCCTATCCTATCCTATCCTATCCTATCCTACACGAACAGCCAACCATTGAGGAGGTTCATCTCTGGTGGTTCATCGAGGAGGTTCATCTCCAATCAGACTCCAGGACTGTTTTAATCATGTGGACTGGGAGATGTTCGGTGATTCGTCTAACAGCATTGATGAATAAGTTACTGGGTTAATCAGAAAGTACATAGAGGATGTTGTGCCCACAAAGACAGTTTGTTTTACCCCAATCAGAAGCCATGGCTCAAATATTAAGTTTGCACAGCTCTGGTTCAACGTACCTCTGCTTGTGAGGGAATACGGAGGAGTAAAAAAAAAATAAAGCCAGCTATGCTCATGAAAGCAGAAAAACATGAAAACAGAGACAAAAAGGAAGCACAGTTTAAAAGCACCAGTGTCAGAAGCATGTGGCACAATCACAGACTTTAAAGGAAACTCTCACTCCATGAGCAGCATCAGTGCAACACTTCCAGACAAACCAAATTCCTTCTATGCTCCTTTTGAGGCAAATCACAGCAAGCCCATGGAGAGAGCCATGTCCAACCTACCCTCCGTTTCTGTAGTTGATGTGTGCAGATACTTCAAGCTTGTCAACAACTGCAAAGCCACAGGCCCAGATGGTGTTCCGGGACATGTGCTTAAAGCATGTGCAGATCAGTTAGCTGGAATCTTTTAGAGACCTCCCTCTCCCTCTCAGTCATGCCAGCATTCTTCAAACTAGCCACCATCATTCCTGTTCCAAAAACAGCCAGCATTTAGTGCTTTGAGAGGCTGGTCAGAGACTTCATCTGCTCCTCACTGCCTGCCACAGGCAGAACAGATCCACTGATGATGCAATTGCCCTTACTCTGCACACTGCCCTCTCCCACCTGGACAAAAAGAACAGGTATGTGAAAATGCTGTTCGTAAACTTCATTTCAGCATTCAACACCATCCTTCCCTGAAGGCTTGCCATGAAACTCCGGGATCTTGGTCTGAACAGTTGTTTGTACAACTGGATCCTAAACTTCCAACGGGCTGTTGGCAGGTGGTGAGGATTGGCAGAAACACATCCTCCTCACTGAGCCCCTCAACAGAGCCCCTTAAGGCTGTATGCTCAGCCCACTCCTGTACTCCCTTTACACCCATGACTGCACAGCCAGACACAGCTCCAGTGTCATGATTAAATTTGCCGATGGCACAAGAATCATAGGCCTGATCTCCAAAGCAGCCTACATAGAGGAGGCCAGCCTCCTGGTACACTGGTGCAAGGGCCTCTTGCTAAATGTCAGCAAGACCAAGGAGCTGATAGGGGACTTCAGGAAGCAGGAGAGACAGCACTCTACATCAATGGGACCACGGTGGAGAGGATCAGCAGCATCAAGTTCCTCAGAGTTTACATTTCTGAAGAGCTTACATGGTCAGAACACAACACATGGTGGTGATGAAGGCACAACAGTAACTCTTCCTGATGATGACCAACTTCTGCACAGCAGAGAGCATCCTGACAGGCGGCATCACCACCTGGTATGGGAGCTGCACAACTCTCAAGAACAAAACTCCCTGGGGTTCAGCTCCCAAACCTTCGAGATTTATACACCAGCCATTGTCCGAGGAAGACTCCACCCACCCAAGCCACTGCCTGTTCTCAAAGCTGCCCAGCAGTAGGAGGTACAGAAGCATGAGGACAGAATCAGCTGGTTCAGAGACAGCTTCTTCCCCCAGGCCACCAGTCTGCTAAACAGTCAGTAGCCCAGTGTTCCAGTCCACAGTCTTTCAAAACTCATCGCATCATCACACCTTCATACCACAAACACTCTTTCATAATCTCTTTCTGCACCTGCACTTTACTCAGTACTGGACTAGCCACTAACTGCTCACTTACACTACACCCAACAAAGACTTTCTCCCACTGCACCCAATAAAGTCTCCCACTTCACCCACTAAAGTCTCCTGCTACCTTCTCAAACTACAGCTACATTTAATTCTATATCCAGTGCATGTATAGTTTCCATAAATACAGAATGTCTACAATGCAATAATGTATGTTTCAGTTCAATAATGTATGTATAATGTATGTATAGCGTAAGTTAAAATATGTAAATGCTCTATTTGTATTACATACAGGTATATTATTATCTTAATTTTTTATTCTAATTTTATTCTCCTGTCTTTTTGGTCATCTGTTTTACCACTGCAAGGGACGTGCACCTACGATTTCACTCACCCTTACACCTGTGTAATGTGATGTGACAATAAACTTGATTTGATTTAATGTAATGGCAATACTTTCTTGGGTATAATGTGTGCTTGATAAATAATTTAATGCTGTTTAATTCGTTGATCATGTTGTTGTCTGGAAATAGATTTTAATAGCCAAAATTTGACAATATGGCCTAATTTCCCTGCAGGGTTGAACATTCCTGAACATGGACGGTAAATTTTCCTATGGATTTCATCAAAGTGGAATGCTTACAGACAGGTTAGCTAAACCTATTGTAGGGTGGGATATTGTGATGATGTAGGGCTCCACTGATTTGCTCCTTATTGTGTTACCTTTGTGCCATGAGATCTGGGGTCTTTATATTTCCACTACAGATAATGGTGGAAACTGTATCTTGGTCTGTGGAGGACAAACCTGCATTAATTGGTATCTGGACTGACCTGAAGATTTAAGAGCAACTTGAAGGAGCAGAGAAAAATTGAAAAAAAAAAAACATGTCAGATGATACCTCAGTTGCTACAAAAAAACCCACTTCTTTGCATTTAGTTAGCTCGCTAAATTGTTAAATCTGTGAACTCAGTGCAGAAATGTATTATCAGACACATCCAATGACTATCACACTGTGTAACTGGTCCTAATTTAGCAAAGCAGCAAAAATAAATCATAATTGTAATCGTAACATAATCAAAGTGGCACTGATTGGTATAATGCAGGCTTAGTAACCATTAATGCTGCAATGCATCAAAATTTTTAACCCATTGTTTTAAGTGGAGGTACACTCACTGCTGCTGACGGTAGTCAATACGTTCACTAAACTATGATCTTTTAAATATTCTGAATGGACTAAAGAATTTTGTTAAAGAAAACTTGAATGTGAGTATGTAGTCAATTTGAACAGGAGCTATAGAATGTTCAATGGCACTCACTTGTGTTCTGTGCCAGTTTTTAAGGCCTAGCAGTAGAAAAGAGGCCTGAACTGATATTTTCTCAGCACTAAAGTATGTAAAGTATAATACTGTTTTATGTTATGCTGTGCTTTGTCTAATTTTATCAGTAAACCAACTACACAACCTTTGGCGCTCCTTCAACTTCTGTCACCCTAGATTTGACATGGTGTCCAGAAGGTCCAGACTAAAAGCTTTGCAATCGGATCTCATGTTTTAGGTTTTCTTCTTTCTAGATTATGCAAAATTAATCTGGACACAATCTAGATATGCCAAATATTGAATTTGGGTTGGCAGTCTGAACATAGGTTAGAAGTCCACTCTGTATTTACACAGTCTAATTACATAGTCTCTCTACTTACAAAAAGTTTATTTTGTTTCTCACATTCTTGGAACTATATAACTGTAGGCTATTCTGAAACTGATAATCAGATCTGTTTTGTTTTTGCGACCTACAAAAACAGCAATCATCATGTTGACTCCTGTTAACCCATCACCAAAGCTGTTTCTCTGTGCAACTGAACAGTACACACTGGTGATAGCTTAATCATTTCTCCAACAATTTCTTTAGTAGAATGGGGGAAAAAAATGGAATGGATTTGTGAAAACTTCTTTGCTTAAACTTTTTCTATCAGCAAAGGACTTTTGATTTGAAGCAAAAGCAATAAAACTTCCCCTGAAACTATGCTCAGAAATGTCAGCCTACGCAAACACTGTTCAGTCTGTTAAGTTTAAATTAATTGTATACTGTGGTAAAATAATGTGTGATATGACTATACAGGGCCAAGAAAGTCCTGAAGTAATTTTTCACTTATGGCATGAATTCCACCTTCGAGAAAATGATAATAAATAATCCATCCTCATTAAAGTTGCATATGTCAGAGTATATTGATCAGACCAGCAGCATTAACGTCATTATTGTAAATGATTTTGTCGCAGTGATATTAATATACTTAAGACTGCGGATTTACACAGGCATTTTTCGGCCATAAAGTCTGCAGTGCCAAATATCAAAATATACATGGTCAGGTGTGTTTTTCAGCCTGATCACTTTCAGGCATGATTAGATTGGGGCATTCATGATTAAAAAATAAAAGATCCTCCAATTAAGCATTTTAGCAAATAGACGTCTATAGCTTTAAAAGATTTATCATTTACACTTGGGGCTGATGAAGCTCTGAGTTGAGCTGAAGTTAGAGGTCATTGTAATTTACATTTCTCCAATAAATCTTACATTACATAGGCCTCTACTGTCAATGAACACACATACGCACACAAACCACAAGAAGATGAACCTTTGAAGAATATCTCTTCAAGTCTTTAATGATAACCTTAAGCAATGCAATGCAATACAGCTAACTGCTACACAATATCAATCGATTCCATCCGGCATGCTTTCCCCGAGTAGCTGGGCTGAAATTACGTGTGTGTTCAGAACTGAGCATTTCAAACAGACTGCTGTATACCTCCGCGGCAATCAATCAGCCTTAATCCAAAACCAATTTACTCCGCCTGAAGAGGAAAATATCTTTTAATCTCTTGCAGACAATCACTGATTGCAGTGCAGAGCATCAGTTGACAGTAAAATTGAGCTGGGCTTGCAATGGAACCTTTCGTTTATGTGCTGCACAAAAAGACTTTGTAATAAGAACTAATGGTACCATTTTAACATACACCCACGGTATGGTTGTATGGTTCACACAATCTATAAGCTTTTCAGATGCTCAATAACCAGTTCAATCTATTGATGTTTGAGTATTAAAATGTAAAGATTATGCACACTGCCCAGTCTTAATGCTGTTCTAAATTCTCGTCAGCATTAAGATGCTGGACAACCCAGATGCGTGATCTTGGTAAGCTTCGGAAACATTTTTAAATACAACCTTAACCACGGCTTTCTATTTCATGAAAAGCCATTTTTCCTTTTCTACCAACACAGTTCATCTGAGTACCAATCAATAATCTGTGATTATAAGTGCAACAATCACTGCAAAATGAGCAGATGTCCATTAAATCCATATCCAATTAGTTAAGTGTGTTGTGTACACCACGAAGTAGAGAAAGTAGGTGAGTAAAGTATATTATGTACATTTTTCTTCTCTATCATTGTACTGTTGTCTCTGTAATAGCCTTAAATTTAAAACTGAAATCTCTTAATTATTCATTCGAACGAGTAATAAGCCATCTGCTATATTGCTCACAATCTACAGCATATGGACAAAAGTATTGGGACACATGCTCATTCGTTGTTTCTTCTGAAAATCAAGGGTTTAAAAAGAGTTTATCCTGCTTTTGTTAGAGTAACTGTCTCTACTGTCCAGGGAAGGCTTTCTACTAGATTTTGAAACCTTGCTGTGAGGATTATGTTTGATTTGATGGCAACAAAAACAGCCAGTTTAATAATAATAATAAAAAATGATACCATGTATGATTTGATTACATTTAGCAGCAATAGTGTTCACAGGGTTAGAATGTTGGATGAAACCCCCACCACCTCATTCTTAACCCTGCAACCCATCCACAGCTAAGTAATGGAAGGCTTTATCCTTAAGCCTGGCATTAGATATGATGCCAATAGTTGTGTTTATCTGTTACACAGAGTCCTATTCTGATGGCAATAGTTCCTTACAGTGATTAGTTAAGCAGCGTGTGTGCAATCTGTGTCAGCAATAGGTGCAATGTAAAGTAGCTGAGTGCATTCATTAAAAAGGGGTGTTCTAATCTACATTAGTTTCTTACATGATCTGGGCTATCAGTAGGGTATTGAACTTGTTGATATATTACATGAAATTGAACAGTTAGTTTGCAATATCACATTAGTTCAGAATCTCAACACATTATGGACACACAAATTCCTTCTGCAAAAACTGTTTAGAAATTGGGCTGCTTTTGTCCAAATACTGTGAAAAAAGAACAAGTTAGGTTAATGTATTTAATATACAGTATAACCAGATCAATTTATTTATTATATTTATAAGTCAGTCAATCAGTTCTGACATGTGTATTACATGCACATCAAAAGTAATCTTTCAGCCAGCAAAAAATGACTATTTTATTTGCCCTCTGAATGATTTTTGCAACCTTTGTAGCCGACATGAATTCACTCAACTCTTCTGCTGCCTCTGGCCTTGACATAGCAATAACTACACAGACCGGATGATTGTGCTCCAGCAGCCCAAACTTTCACCGACATCTAAAGGATTACTTTGTCCTTTGCTTCTTGATTGTGTGGGATGCTACATGTCCAAAAGCAGCTCAAACTGTATCATGGACATCTGAGCTGCCTGTGTGAAAACACTCACAACATTTTTGGCTCAGAGTAATTGAAATGCTTTTGCTTTTCCAACCTGAAAAGCATTGTGAGGAGCAATGCATATCTAAAAGACATACTCTTGTCGTGTTCCGTTTGCACAGTGACAAAAATCACTGCAAAATGTTACATTTTAATTCCAAAAATTGGTTTACACTGATGTGCCAAAAGTTATGGGACAGTATATAAATTGACTATGAAGCTCAAGGGACAGTCTGGGAATGACCACACCTGTATAGGTTGTGAAGTATTATATTGTGAGTGAGACTGAACACTGGTCAGCGTGCTCATAGGAAGGTCATGGGAACTAACAGGGTTAAGTGCAGCATGATGGATGGGACATTCCATTTCTAAAGTTATGCAGGCATTTAACATTCCAGTGTCACATTTTTACCAGGAATGCATCATAGTGCATGTGCAGTGGCTGCTCACAGATACTTAATAATTGTGACCAACAGGGTCAAGGCACTGTGGTTCCATCCTGGGGTGGGCATGTCATGAGTTAAGTCCACTGGTCTGCCAAACACGTCACTGACTGGAGTCTTCTGTGTTTCACTGTTTGGTGGCCATTTGCAGCCCTTCTTGATGATGGGATGGATATCTCAGCAGGATAATGCGCCATGCCATCTAACCAGAGTTGTCCAGAACTGGTCCAATAATTCACACTGTGCCTTAAGCACACAGGCCAGTTCAACCTCACTCACTTAAACAGATGTAGGTCACGATCATTTTACATTTTGCTATTCTGCTTTTGGCATCTAAGTGTATAAATGATTGAGAATTATTATTTGACCTGTAACAAGAGTAGAACATTGCACTATACTGTATATAAAAAACACTCAGCCCATCAAAGAACCGTTTAACCACTCACACCTCACACAGCTCTTAAAATTATATATATAGAAAATGAATTGTGACTATTGTTGGTAGAGCTAAAGATAAGGTCAATTATTTAACAGGTCTGTAATTTATGAAGCATCATAAATAAGGAAATTTGAGGAAAACATTAACTCTAGCCAGACTGCGACAACTGTCCTGAGACTTCGTTCTAGACACATCAGTAGATGCTCACACCTTTACATTGCTAGAGAGTGACACCAGAGGCCCAGATACAAGAAGAGACATCATATTGTAATGCTTTGGCACTGCTGAAGCCTTTGTAAAAAAAAAAGGGATGATCTCTGAGGCTTTCAGCTGGTTAGATCAGGCTTGGAATTTCATTGCAACACGGATCTGTGAGCACTAATTGGCAACATGAAGCGATGCTTAGATGTCACCCCTGTACTCTCACTACGATTTTCCCACCTACACACGTCAGTCAGCACAATCACAAGCACAAGCCACCATTTTACACAGATCTGAGATCAGTTTAAGGGACTCTTATGTAATGATTCAGATATAGATTTGAGCAGGGGAGGAACACAAGGAGTTAATGACATTAACTCTCATTCTTATCCTCTGCTCAGTCTGCTCTGACATTACTCGAGCAACCGGCTCTGCACAAAACACAGAAGGACACCACCTCTCTCACGACTACCATTAACCTTCAGCCCATTCTCATCTTCACTATTCGCTAATTGACTCATACATGCTCAGATCATGAGAGCGTCAGCGTGTGGTAAGAGCCATTGCAGACAGGACACACTATGGCCTCATTACAATACGCCATCTAATGGAGTGCCAGTAGTATGTGAACGGTTTTCCTTGACTATGAAGAATATGAAAATTTGTGCTTTAAGTATTTGACAAAACATGCACTTAGCAGTGCCTGTAGGTCCGCAGGCTTTATAAGCACCTGTACCACTGGCCTCGGAATGAGGACTATTAACCTTCGTGAAGTTGGCAGATTCCACGATGGTTCCTTGTATAGTGTGGAATGCAGGTGGCTTACTGGCTTAAGAAAGGAACTTATTCACCTTCGACTGAATGCCCTCAAGGTAAGACTACATTAGTTGAATTGAAAAGAAAATCTAGTTAAAGTACTCTTTTGAATTGAATGTCCCGTTTGACTGATACTGCAGGCCACTGTGATAAATCCCCAGGATGGCCACCTTGACTAACATCACCAACCTTTCTCCAGGATGCAAGACAAAGCCATCGCAGATTCAAAACAGATTGCCTCCTCCCTGTGATCGATCCTAGGAGAGCAACTTTCCATCATGCAGAGAGGGCTGGTGCTGAAGACGACAGCTAATTAAGATGGCTAATCGGCACATTTCACAGAGGCCTGAACAACTGCCACTCTTTACAGTTCTCTCACTGTTGAAATCAGTGACATCGCCACCACTGCTAGTGATTTCTGACACCATCTAGTGCCACGTTCCAGCAAAGCTTGGAAAAACATAATGGAGAACAAAAAATGTGTGCACTCAAGCTCCCACACTTCAGTGCATTCAAGGTGATGTCATCTTTTCATTGAGGAAACCACACGCTCATGATGGGGAGCTGATCAAATGGTTCAATAAAACAAAAAATATGAGCAATGTATAGGCCTTTCTAATATGCACTTTCACACAAGTACAGACCAGTAATCAAATAAGGAAAAGGAGGGAAATTAGTCCAAATTCTGCAAAAGCCCACCCAACACTAGACCTAGTAAACTACCTCGGCAATTCCTGGGAGCCCTAGGAGGGCTCTTGTATGAATAGAATTCAATACATTACTGGAAAATACAGTGGCATCCGGATTACAGCTGGCAAAATGGAACATTGCCGTGACTTAATTTAACAGCTAAGGTTTAATTTTGCAAGAGAATAAGTCACATGAGTATATTCTCTACATAATTTATAAGTTAATGAGCTTTGGTTGAGGTTTATGCTAAGGACATAACATCCTGTTTACAGGGACTTGAGTAGCAAATCCATGCATCCCAGTGCACTACAGTGTAAGGGCTGAATGTGTGAATGATGCAAAGTCTGAATAATACCAATAAAAATGACCTGGTAAAAGCCTGTGTTTCATTGCATGAGCATAAGAAAGCCACCCCATTAACAGTTTAAGGATATTGGTTATTAATTATTGGTTAATTGTGATAAACTCTGACTACTGTACTCTAGCATGTAATCTAATGCATTATAACATAAAATAATGCATTTTATGTATTCTATATTATTGTGTCTTTGTTGAACATTGGTTTAGAAGGGAGTGAACATATTATTTAAACCAGACTTATAGTTTAGTATTATGGATGTACACTGTAATGCAAAAGTTTTGGGAATCCCTGGGTGAAATTTCTCTCATTGTAGTGAGTAGTAAATCTCCAGAAGGCGTGAGGTTAAAGATGAAACATTCTTTTCAAATTTTTATAAGGACTGTGCAATTTTAGATTGAAAGAAAATGAAAATGTTTGGACCCCTCAAGAGATTTGTGCTCAGATTTGTTTTACCAGGTGTCAGGCCTGAATTACTATGTTAGAGCGATGGTTTGTTTCCAACCATTGTTAAGAAAGGCCAGGTGTTGCAAATTTTGATCCAGAAAAAAAACCTTTCCTGTGTCCTCACCACAGTATTTAATTCAAAGGAGTAAAGCATGCTGTTAAGCATGGGGGACGATCAATTGTACTTTGGGCTTATGTTGCAGCCAGTGACACATTGAACTTTTCACTGGTAGAGGTGCAAGAGATGCATGCTGAAGGTTTTGCCATGGCTCTCATAGTCCTCTGACCTAAACATCATAGAAAATCTGTGAACAGACCTTATAAGAACAATGCATGCAAGATGGTCCCCGAATTACCCAGAACTAAAAGCCTTTTGAAAGGAAAACGAGGTGAAATTTCCCCAAACAAGAACTGAAAGACTACAAATTTATATAAGTACTGAGATACTTGCCCATGTTATTGTTACATACTAATGCCAAGCATTTTGTTTGGATGAAGACTATTGCAAACTCTTTTGGTTGCTTGTTAACACATTAGGGTTAGTGCTGTAAAATAAGTGAGGATGGTCCAGATCTGTTTATAATGAGCAGTTTAGCCATGCTAAGGCGACTATCTTGTTATCTAATTCCCACTGACAGGCTGCCTCTTCAAGGCGACAAGTAGTGCGAAACGCCCAGGGATGAACAAGGCCCACACAACATGAACTCTCACTCCACAAGCATGTCTACCAGTCAGATTAAGCTGCTGTATCAGCCCAGCCCCCTCCAGTGCAGAGGGCAACCAAAGCAGAATGGGTAAACATCATGAAGACGTGACACATTCGTCACTTTTCTTTCTTTCTTTCATTCTTTTTTTCTGGTGTCTCATGTCACAACCTCTGTAGGCTTGACGCGAATATGTTCTGGCATGAAACTGCAAATTAGGCATGTAGTTCATGCTTCTTTAGGGTTTCAAAGACGCTCAAGATCGGGGCTTTTTTTCCCCGATACAGATGGAACACAGCAAAGAAAAACGGGAATGATGCACAAGCAAACTGTGAAAACTGAAATTCTTTACATCTCACCCCTGCCTTTACACTCCTCCTCTCACCCCCCCCACCCCTGCCTCCTTTTGCGTAGCAGCGAGAGAGTCCCCTCCTTCATGTTTTAATTGGCTGCTCTCTTTGCTTGTTGGAGACCCAGTGGAATAGTTAGCTAATCCCCCTGTGATGATCACACTAGAATCTGGTTCTCAGAGGGCCAGGGGTACTGTTCACTTGGCTCTCACATCACACCCCTCATTGTACCTGAAGTTGTGATGGTTCAGATGCCATCTCCATAGTAACCAAACTTAAACACCAAGGTGGGAAATGTTTCTTCCTTAAAATATGAGGATCTATCATGTTAAAAAAAAACACCAGGGAAAAAACGCATACCCCCCACTTTGGGCAGCTTCAAAACCCACTTGATCAGGGTGCTGCATTTTTCCATGTCAGGAGGAATAGAAGGTTTAAGAAGCAGGGACATGACTGAGTAAGAATACATTATTTGGAATGAAGAGGTAATGTATTCTAACCACACACACACACACACACACACACACACACACACACACACACACACACACACACACACACACACACACACACACACACACACAGATGAGAATATGTGGTGCAGATGGTAAAATAAGATAAAGTACAGTAAATACAAAAAGATTAAAAAAAATTCTCTCTGAAGTAGTCTTTCTGTAATCTATGTCCCATTCATATTAGGAACTTCCATATAACAGGGTGACCACATTTTGGTTTTCAAAAAAGAGGACACTGGTGTGGGATGCAGTTCATTGTGGCTGATGTTGATGTAGGAATATATTATCCAATAGTGGGGGTGAGAAGGCAAGACATGAACAAGTGTGTTCAAAAACCATACACTAATTTTGCATAATATGTTTATAGTTTGGTGTATTTTTATTCAACAAAAAATAAGAAAAGTAGGAGACAGTAGCACATGCTAGATATTGCTATTCTCAGCAGATCCTCGTACTCCAATGTGACTTCATTTGAGATGCAACAATGAACACATTTTAGATGTTTGTATGAATGCAACAATGTTTTGTTCAAAATACATATTTCTGGGTTTTTTGCTTATAAGGACTGAATAACTAAACCTCAGAAATCATTCAGAGAATCATTCAGAGCTGAAAATTACAATTAATTATTTGTAATGATTAGATTGGACAAGGAAAGTGACAATAATATGTTTTTTTTTGTTATTTTTGTATGTATCAGTATTATCCCTTCCCAGCCCTTTTATTCTGAAATTTGAACACTGTGTGAGGGAAGAATGAGAGCAAACAGCCCCCCCCCCCCCTTCACATTTTCCTCTATTACCCAACTATCTGTGCCAGTGACATCATCAGCCCCACGCCCTCTTACTGATCAGTCAGAGTCTGCATGCAGGTTGAGCATGTACATGTGGACAGAGCAGTAAACATGCACTGCAAGGTTGTTTTTTTTAGCTGTTTTCTGAAGCTGGATTACTCACTGATAATTCATGAATGATGATATATCTGTAGGTTACACTGATCCCGAGATATAAAGCCTAGAATACAGCATGTAACTGCCAGTAAAGTGCAGGCCTCTGGTTCCAAGTGTGCAAATATTTTTCACAATTTAGAAATTCCAGAGAAACACATTTATAATCTGAAAAAAGATGTCCAGGCTAAAAGGACATATGGTCACCCTACCATTGGATATCTCTATGAGAATTCCCAACATCCCATCCTGTGGTTAAGAAAAATGTGACATTGTTCCAACACAGTTTCTGCTGCATCCACTTTATCTAAGAATGCCATTAGATCTGAATTATAAGATATGGGGTTCCATATTTTATCAATATATCCATATACAGTACTATAGCATGTTGTGGTCAGTTGCTTTGGCCGTCCAGATTGAGTAGCTGGTATTGGAAGCCATATAATATTGCTCAAAGCAGGCTTACATTTATGTTATGTCATGCTATTGCACAAACTGTTAATCTGATAGTAGCCTGACTGTAGCAATATACATATTTCTACTCCATATGGACCATGCAATTCAGAGGATCCAGTGACATTCAGGTTAAAAGTGTACACATTCGTATCATGTTTAGAACATTTTTGTTTACCACAGGACAGGACAGATTACATTTCTAAAAAAAAACACCATTCATTTTGTCTGTACAGAAAAAGTGCTTAGACCTAGAGTTTCTAATATGCCTATGATGTACAATTTCAGAGGTCTGAAACACCTACATCCAGGTTCACATCAAACTCACTTCTGCTTCAAATCCAACCAAGTATTCATACTGATACAGATACACCATGCTGCGCTCTAAATAGATACAGGTAGAAAAAAAATCATCATTTAAGTCAGGGTGGCAAAGTTTTTTGGAATTTTGTACGCAAAATTCAGGTTGATCCAGTCCCACATGGGCCATCGGGGAAGGTGGGGTAGCGGTAGCATCAGTCTATCACTCATTTGACTCGTTGAGCCCATGGGGTGAGGGGTGGGATGTTCTTGCTACTGCCTTTAGAAGGCCACCCTTGCTGTTCCAGAGCTGCATCTGTAGGCAAATTCCTCCTATTACTCTTTTGTTTTGGAGGAGAAAAATCATGAGAAATGGCAAGTGTGTCATAAGAGCATGAGATCTGACCCAGTTATAGCTAATGATAGCTAATGCGTGAGAACTGGCAGCCCTGTTTCAGTCTCTATTGCTGTCTTTAATATGTTCTCACATGCTGAAAATCTCAAGACCAGCTTCTACTGGTACCTGGTTTCATGTGGTCTAAGTTGCTCTTTCATGGACATATTGGGTGAAAAGCTGGTCATTCAGGTGAAAACATGACCTGCACTAATCAGCATATGTTGCGTTTGATTTTGATCATGATGATTATGCTGGTCAATCAGCTTGGTCTTGCTGGTCATGCTGGTTGACCAGTTTACTGATGATGGTCATGCTGATCAACAAGCTTGGTCATGCTGATCATGCTGGTCAACCATGCTGGTTAAACTGATTGACAAACCTAGCCAGGAAAAGCAACCTGTTTTCATTTCTTGGTAAATCCTGCTGCTACAGTCAATCTTTACATTGACATGATCCTAAGTTTGTCTAACTTTACTAAACCTAATAATGCAGTAATTGAAGGGCCTTTATTATTGTGTCTGGGATTCCTTCATGGCCAAGATGGAAAGAAGAGAATTGTAACAGAGGGTTTGTGGTGTGTATCTCTTCTAAGAAGGCTTAGGAAGAAGGAGAAAACATGCAAGAAAAGAGAATCAAACGGCTAGATGTAGTGGGATTGCTGGGATCTGATAGTTAAAAGTTACTTCTACCAAGCCTGCACATGGCTCATTATTTTCAAATATGACAGTGAGTCTGTGCAAGCACTCTCCTGGCATGATGGTAGCGGTGATATTGAAAACTGGTGACAGTATGAGGAGACTGAGGTGTTTGGTCCAGCAGATTGAAGCCATGAGAGGAGCCAGGGAGCTGGCATACTCACCACAAGCTTGTGTGGCCACAAATATAAATAAATAAATAAATAAATAAATAAATAAATAAATAAAGCAACAGAATACATATATATATATATATATATATATATATATATATATATATATATATATTTTTTTTTTTTTTTTTTTTTTTTTTTTTACTAAAGCGATTTGAGTGAAGTGCAGAGATGGAACATAGCTCAGGCGCAAGTGCTTATGAAAGAAAACTGTTTGGGAGTGATTTCCCATCTGGATTCGACTCGGATAAGCAGTTTTAAATTGCAGCAGGACTTATACCATTGACTGCATTACAGAGTCCGCCAGGCCGCAATATTACATCACTCTCTCATTGTCTGATCTCAGGATGCAGCTACGGTAAAAAAAAAAAAAAGGGAATAGGAGGAGAAAAACAGCAGGCAACCAGTAAATGTAGCCATCTTTAGCAAAGCAATGTACGTGGTAGTGTGCAACACAAAGAATAAGTCAGAAATGGGGCAGAGGATGAGGAAACATTTTAATCAAGCTGCAACTCCTGTGTCGTCCATATTTGGAGCGTACGCTCAATGACAGAGGTGCAATCATAAAAGGCCTGACTGATCGGTTCACTTTGGAGCTGTCATCTATGGCAGCCATTTTGATGTTCTCTGTGTCTCGGCTCAGCTTATGGCTCAGATAAGTGATATTCTCAAACGCACTGCAGTCATCAGTGAAGAGGGGGGGAAGAAGTCTGTGAGCAGCGAGGGACCGACTGTTCTCTCAGTCCTTTTTTTGTTTTTTGCTGTTGTTTTTGGATTTTGTTGTTTTTTCTTTTGGAACCCAAGTCAAAAAGCTGTTGTGAGCATCTCACAAACAGCACACTCTGTGAAATATTGAACATGTGCCAAAGACCTCCTGAGTATTTGTATAAGGCACTTGATGCTTGTCACAATAGCCATGTTTTCAATGTCAGAACTTAGAACCAATCAGCTTCACTAGAATTTCACAAAATACTTCCGTATACAATGTATTCTGTTGCTTAATGTTTAAGTAAAACTGGGTCAGCATCCCAGCCTGGCTCTCTTTGACTTTTCAAAAAGGTGCAAGGACAAAGGACATTTAAGGGACACAGTGAGAAGCTCAGGGGGCTACAGTCTTGAAAATGAAAGGTTCCTAAATGATTGGACTTGCGAGTCTTAGACACTGGAAAAATGGTCCAGAATCTCTGTTTTTACCCCCTCCCCTCAAAAAATAAAAAAAATAAAAATAAAAATCTGTCAGTATATACATAGAAATATTTTCTAAGATAAGGGAATTAACATTTTTAACTGATATGTTCAGAGTTATATTTGTATTTGAAATGAAGCATAATATGACTGATTTGCAGCTTTTATTCAAGATGTTTAACAAAATATTGCATTAACAATGTACAAACTCCAGCTATTTTTCTTATATGCAGTAGTGCCTCCATTTTCTCTAAATTAAGGATATAAATATCTTGGAGTTAATTCCAAGTGTTGAATTTGCTTTTGGTAACCCTTCATGGAAACGCTATAAAAAACAAACCTGTCGCAATAATGTTAGAATTGCAGGATACTTTTTTTTGATGAATTAAAAACTCTCTTCACAGTTTATAGTCAAGTCAAGAACGTTTAAGAGAAATGTTCCTGATTATGAAAAAGGAGGAAACAGGAATTATGATACAAAGCATACAACACTATCTGTCAAACATGGTGGAGGCAGTGTTATAGCATGAGCTTAATTTATGGCTATGCCTGGAACTGCATCAGTGGTGCCTATTGATGGTGTGACTACTGAAATATGTAACTATGCTTTCTGCTGAGATTCCGACAAAGGGTGATAGGATGGCAAATCCCAGTACAGATGGGTAAGGTCCCAAAACATACTGAAAATGCAGCTCAAAAGCAGCTTAAGGCAAAGTAATCAACTGCACTTAAATGGGCAGAGTTGATCACCTGACAACACCTGACTGCATGCTTTTCACAACCTGAAGACAAATCTGAAAGCAGAAAGACCCACAAACAGGTAGCAACTGAATGCAGCAGCAGTTAAGGCCTGGCAAAGCATACCAAGCGAGCAAACTCAAAATTTGGTGATCTCCGTGAATTGCAGACTTCAGGGATTCTATACAAGCATAAAAAAAATCTTTATATTTATAATCAAGGTAGTTATGTATGAATCTCTGAAAATGGAGGATACTGTGTAAGAAATGGCTGATTCCTAATTGGTTTATACAGATATTTATACTTCAATCACATGTTTATTAGCTCATTTTCAATCTACTGTGGTAATGTACAGAAGAACAAATGACAAAAATGATTATAGATATATACAGTGGAACAAAGGAACTTTCATCCAGGCCCTCATTACAACATAAACCTATGATGTACTAGAATTTCTTATGGGAGCCAATAAAGTGGTTAATCTATGGAATGACTTGACAAAACTGTTTCTCCCACCTTTATTGTTAAGAGTGTATAACTCTCACTGTCAGGAAAATACAGTACAAGCGTTCAGCAAAGTGTTTGCATTTGAATTGGCAGAGAAATCATGAACTGCAACTCAATGAACTGACTTTTAATGCAACAGCAGGCTGGTGGAACAAAAACCTTTTGGTTCTAGTCCAACTTCTGACAGTGGACACTTAATTAATGTCATCACAGCTGAGGTAACATTAAAAGTTCCATTTGTTCTGTGCTATTAAACTCCTGCAGACCAAGTGCTGAAGACTCTACACTTTGCTTGCTTAATAGTATATTTACAGAGGATTCAGTTTTCTGTCTGCCACTTGTGCATTTTTTACACGTCCTGGATTTGAGGGCTTGTATGGGACATACTATAAACCCCAAAGGGGGAGTGACTCATAATAAAGAGAGATTTCATTAAACTGGGATTCACTTACAGTCTGCCATGGAGCTAAATGAATTCTCTCAGCTGTGTTAGCAAGCTCTGAAACTGGCACTAAGTTAACTTTTACAACTTCTATTGCACTCTTTCATGATTGACAGAGCACTGTTGTGATGAACACATTTAATGATTACATCTATATGTATATTGTATCTCAAGCAATATATCATTGTATAGCTAAAATATTAATATATATTTAATAAATATTAATATTACAATAATATTAAGGAATTCTCAGCATTTATTTACTAACATCAGGGCACATTCTGCCAATAAAAACAAAAAATATCTCTTTAAAGCTGCCAATATTTTGTGAGTATTATAATAGAGACAATACACCTTTGGTGTATAGATATGATTTATGTCACCATTAAAAACCTTGTTATTTTTGTTCCGAAACTGACTATTTATTACTGCTTTAATTGGCTGGTTTACATCACTGTCATGGCTGAGTTGCTTAGCTTTTCAAGCAAAACTGTGTAGTATTTTAAACTTAAAATAACAGCTTCAATACTTGTTGATGCTTTCCTGGATTTTAGTACGAAGAACAGCATTACTATCATTGCTGCTCCAGGCTCTGCATGCCACTAAGTGCACTGTGTGACAGAAAAATATTAATGAACTAATATTACTATCCCACCTCAATCCACATGGTTCTGTATCTCTCAGTCTGTCAAGACCAATGTGTCCTTAGTGCAAGTTTGACTTCCCAATTATATTGGGAGCATAACAAATATCAATTCTTCATAGTGCTGCTTTAACACTGTGTTTTTGTAATTATTTTAAGGTCTTATTGGATGGTGTTGCTCGTCATATTGTCTCCTCTCAGCTGTTAGTAAGCTGAAGACATTGTAGTGCTAAACCTTTAGGCTTGCCCTCACTCGCTGCCCTGGGTTTGGATTCCTTGATTTGTGCCACAAAAACGAGAAGCTGGTACATACCTTCCTGATGTGTGTTTAGCTCCATTTTGGTGCTCAGCTGAGGTAGTCCAGGTTGTGGAGTGAACATCATGGAGATAAAGTGAAAAACAGAGGTTAGATTTTCATCTAGGATGGATAGTGGCTTTTGTTTTGAGTTGGAGCACGTACAAGCAATGGCACAGAAAAAGCTGTGGTCACGAGGCCTGGTTAATGGAGCATCCCGTATTCCCATAATTAGCAGAGTTTGGAGGTGATGTACTGCTCTATCAGCAACATCATAGTCTCCTGAAAGTGGCTGTTATGTTTGAGTTGCAGCTTTAAGTGTGCAAAGGGTTTCACTGAGCTGGAAGTGTGTACATTTTGTGAGGTAAGTATAGTTATATTTGCAGAATAGTTATCCATTCTGGGACAAACGTCTTGTCCAGGATTGATAACACAAAAATGTAATTCCATTTTTTTTGGAAAACTAAACAATGTCCAACTCATGTCCAATCAACATGTAATGAAATAAATTATGACTACAGAATGTACCATAAAATATAACAAGCATGATAATCCTATGAAATACAAGTGATATGACAAAAAAATTATAAAATTATATTTAGTTTCCAGAAATCATTTGTCTTTGGTGTTCTTTGAGAGGCTTTCCATCTCCTTTAAATGTTCATTTATTTAAGATTAGCTACTTACATTAGCTTATTCCTTGAGAGTTTGTGCTTTTAACTGAGATATTTGACAATTATAAACTGACAATTATATCTCACAACTGACAGCAGGCAATAATAAACATAAACATGTACATAGACCCACTTTGCTTGCACACAGGGACAACAATCTTTTGCATTTAACCAAACCACACAGAGAAATGCACACATATACACTAATGAATACACATGCTAGGGGTCAGTGAGCACATGTACATGGAGCGGAGGGCCACTTCAGAGCCACAACTTCCCTTAACAGTCAGTAAAGCACTGTTAAAAACTATTTGAGTGTCTTTCATTTAAGACTGTGTTACATGTGTTAATGTATATTGACAAATATTTTCAGTCATTATGAGCATTTGTAGATTTGTCCCTTGAAGTCTGTAATTACATTGGAGAGAATACATTCATTGTTTGAGCCCTGCTATAGTCTCGCTTCAGTGGTGTGTAAAATGCATAACCAAGCCTAAGTCCTAGTTGGAGCTCCAAAAGGGCAGATTTTATAGGGTGAGATAATGTGTAATTATACCCTTGTGTTGCCAAAGACATACTGTATGAAGCTTGTCTTTGAGCTCTTTGGGAACCATTGATATGGCATATTGATGTGTAGGCTTGGTCTGCTGGAAGGACACTATTGCTGACTCAGTCTCTCCTCACCATCTCTCTTTTTTGTTTTTTTCTTTTATCTCTATGATTGGTTGATGTTTTTTTTTTCTACAGTCAATGAATTAGAACTTGGCCTCACCTGGGCACATTCACCATTTATTCAATATTCTCTAAGAAACCTTAGATGAAATAAGTTCTATCATTTCTTTTGTGTTTCTGTTGTTGTATTTTAACTCAAGTGCCTTCTCCCCAGACTCAGAATACTCCTGTCTATGGTAAAAGGCAATGCTGAGCTCCAGAGAAGAGGCCACCTCTGAATAATTGCTTCAAACAAATGAGCTGTTGAAGGTCCATTAGCCCAGCCTCTTCCTTCAGCTAATAATGTTCGGTGATATCCAAGATTGCTGGAAGGGATCCTGCCATGGAACAGATGGGGCCATCCTCTTCCAGCTGTAAATGAGACTTCAGAATGGATCCTCAGTTTTCATCATTACCTGGGCGCTCCTGATAAAAAAAATAGAATTCTAACCTCTCCCGTTATGTCACGCCTCACAAAAAGTAAATGCCCTCCACATGGTTCAGTCAATCTTCCCAGCGCATTTGAATGTAATTGCTCATGGATGCGCACTACAGTCGTACTGGTAATTGCCCAGGTACAAGGAGAAAATGTTTTTAATTATGTAAAAAGGCGTCACAATTAAGAAAATGAGTCTGGAGCTATTAATTCATTTCTATTATCAAACAGATAATTATTGGAAACTAACAAAGTCCATACCTTTGCTGTATGATTAATTTGTAGTTATTTATTCAATTTGAAAACAAGTGAAAACTGAATGCATAAAAATGTATATTCATTTTTATATGAAAAAAATAAAAGAAAATACACAACAAGTTTTAGCCAAAGAAAGTAAACTGGAATCTAAACATTTTATTTTATATAAATTGATTTACAAAAAGACTTAGGCAGTCAAACATGGTTTAAAACCATTAATCATTAGTTAAGCTCATTATAAATCTAAAACTCACATATCAAATTACTCTACGCTACAGGTTTGAGGTCAAAACATTTAATTTGAGAAGACGAACCAGAATTTAAGCTTTTATTTCTCAATATTTCTGTCTCAATGTGTAATACAACTTGAATCATGCCACCTTTAACCCATTTTGTCGAGTGTGAAAATGTTAAAGACAAGTTTTTCTTGTTTCCCAGGTGTGTTTAGTTAGATTACAGAGATGAAAAGCAGAGAAATACAAAGAGTTTATGTGCTGATGAGACCAAGATGAACCTGTACCAAAGTAATGGAAAGGCCAAAGCCTCTGCTCATGACTGGGGTTGCATCAGTTAACTGATGTAAACTGATTGTAGACATAATGTGGTGTTAAAATAGATGGTTATCATACTGAGTACATTTGTTTAATACTGGTATTGAGCGAAAATGCACTTGAACAGAGAATCCCACCCATTTCTAACAGTTTGTTGATTAATGGAACATCAGCACATTAATCCATAATGTACATAATTATTAGCTGATTAAAACATAGTTCAAAAGAGTTTCAATTTATGTGCAGCTTTAACAAAAAATAATAGGATGAATTGAGAAATACCATATACTGTGCTAATGTAAAATCAGTATGATATCCAATTTCTGAGATGGTTAATATTCCATGAATATCTCATCCTGTTACAGCCCTACTCATGACAAATAAATGCATTTGTCAAGTACAGTGTCATGGCTTGGGCTTACATAGGTGCTTCTGCAGTGATCTTTATTGATGGTGGTGGAAACTAAAGAATGAATTCAGAAGCCTATAGAAGAATCCTATCTGCAAGTTTACAGAAAATGCATACAGTATAATCTGGAGGAACTTCATAATGCAGCAAGACAATGAGCCAAAACACACTGCCAACACAACAAAGAACTTCATCAGGGGAACGAAGTGGAAGGTTTTCGCCTGGCCAAGTTAATCACCAGACCTTAAGCCAACTGAGCAGGTATTTCTGTTGTTGAAGAAGAGACTGTCAGGAGAAAACAACTGAAAGAAGCTGTGTTAAAGGCCTGGAAAAACATCACAATATGTCAAAACGTCAAGGGAAAATCAGCTTGATGTAGTTATTGCAAGCAAGAAATATGCAACAAAATATGATGTGTTTTATGTGTCTGTAAGAGGGGGAAATTAGTGGAATTGTATTTACAGCTCCTAATACTAGGCACGTAATGTTTAATGCACAGAAATTTAATAATTACCAATAATTATTTGGTACATTATAAGTACATAGTAACTAATGTTTAGAAGAGCAGGTAAATACAGTAATATCAGTAAGAGGTTTTTTATTAAATTTTATCTATTTAATTCATATAATTTTTACTGTTATGTTTATTGGTACATTCACTGTAATATCACAGAAACTTTAAAATGATGTATATTATTATAGATAGAAATTACACAGCAATTCCATTCAATTGTCAAGTAAAAATGAAACAGGTCCTCTTTCTTTCTTTCTTTCTTTCTTTCTTTCTTTCTTTCTTTCTTTCTTTCTTTCTTTCTTTCTTTTTTTTTGCCTTCAGCCACCTTCATAAATGTAACTGAATCATCAGCATGTTCACTGAGGTGTCAAAGTGGTAAAACATGGCTCAGACACTAATCATCTGGCTGCTAAATTCCAGAGGGTTTTCCTCAGCCCAATCAGAATTTAATTTGTCCTTGAAGATCTTCTTGTGTGTGAGTTATGTTTGGAGGGTGTGCTCCTTTGGGGTCATCCACTACACAGATCGTCCACTAACAAAGGTCCAGCACACCTAAATATCCTGAAGGGCAAATGATTGTAAAGACTTGCTCTATGTCATCTTCACCGTCCTTATTTACTGATGAGAGCCCATTATTTTGACCTCAAAAATGTCTCATCACTTATCCCTTTGTGGCATCCATTGATCATTTTACCATAGAATAGAATTGAGGAACAAATTGATTTAATGCAAAACACAAACAGCAATAGAAATTTGCTTGTGTATGTGCACATGAAATGGTAGATGGTTTAACTGCATAACTGGTAAGAGTGTATTCGTATGTGTGTGTGTGTGTGTGTGTGTGTGGGGGGGGTTATGTGTGTGTATGTGTATGTGTGTGTGTGTGTGTGTAGTTGTAGCAGGAGGGTGGAAGGGGGTAATGATTTTTTAGAATTTCCCAGGGTGTAGTTAGAGAGGCAACAGAAGGCAGCCCTGGCAGAGTTCTCAGTTTCGATTATGTATACTCTTTTATTCAATCATCGCATCGCTCTGTGCCTGACATTTGGTCAATAGTGCAATCTTCTAGTGATCAGAATACGCCAGACAGGCCGCCACACAGAATTCCATTAGTTTTTGCTTTCAATGGATGCTCTTGAACAAGATATCTAACTGGATAAACCAAAACAAGGAGCACTTTCTTTTCACTCTCACTTATATTCATAAGAACATGAGTGAAAGTAGACATTTAAACCACCTTTCCTCACACACTGATTGTGTGTATGTACATACACACAAGCATATTACAATTTTTAACACTACCTTACCTTTACCTTGTTTCTACACTCACTGTCCATTTGATCCATTTACTATATAGGAGTGCTTTGTAATTCTATAATTATAGACTGTTGCCCATCTGTTTCACTCCATACTTTTTTAGCCTCCTTTCACTTTGTTCTTCAGTCGTCTGGAGCACACAGGACCACCAGAGAGCAGGCATTAAGCAAGGGATAGCAAGGCATTCATTACAAGAAATAGATAAGCTATATTATAGTACATACAATAGAGTATTTACAATATTATCACCATAAATAATAACTCTAAATTATTATTTGATTGGTTAGTCATTCTCAGTACTGCACACTGTGACACTGACATGGTTAGGGTTAGGGTTAGGGTGGGGTTTAGTGTTTTTTGTATTGATAGGAGTGGATCAGACACAGCACTGGGGTTTTTAAACACTCACTGTTCACTCTATAAGACTCTCCTACCTAGTTGGTCCACATTGTAGTCTGTGTTCGCATCTGCTAGCTCATCAGGTTCCTGCCCACATGACACTAATGGCTGGATATTTCTGGTTGGTGGATATTCTCAGCCCAGCAGGGACAATGAGGCGTTTAAGGCCTTCAGCAGCACTACTACATCTGGTCCATGGGTAGCTAATCATCTGTAGAATGAATAGGTAGACATATGTTTCATATGTTATCACAAAATGACATATCACAATTCAATAAAGTGATCACATAGAGATGATGACACATGGTGTCAAGATGGTGTCACAACAAAAAACACACTTTATTTTAAAACATGTAAAACAAATTGACCCTATTATGTTTTTTTCAATGTCTTTGTCCAGATAAAGAAATCTAAATGCCAAGGCTTTAAAATGTTATGCTAATAAGTGTCAGGTTTCTGTCCTGTTAGGCTCCCCAGTCTGTCCCTTCCTGTCATTGATCTGTTTTGTTATGGTTTACCACATGCTTTTCAGTGGCTGTCAGGAATGTGCTAAGAACAGGCAAGGAGGCTGGATGTACTCGCAGGGTTAGAATATTTATTAACAAAACAAAACAAACATCAAGTTAACAAGAAAATCTCTGACATGAAATGTACACATGAAAACTGACAATGATAGACTGAAACAAAGAACCATACACACATAGACAGACAAGACTAGAAACACCAGGGGATGATTTCAAATGGGCAGGGCTACAAATGAGACAGAGGTGGGAATGGGCGGAGCTAGGGTGGAGACAAGACCAAAACAAAACAGAGCTCATGGGGAAACAAAAAAATGACAGAACGAGGACAAGAAGAGACAGAGATGCGAGCCAAATGGGAGTGTGATAGTGGCTCTGTTTTGTTTTTTGTTTTGTCTCTGCCCCGTTTTTAGCAAGTTCCACCTGCATCTCATTTGTAGCTCTGCTCATGTGTAATCATCCCCAGGTGTTTCCAGCCTGTGTCAGTGTATTTAAAGTCCATTGTTTCATCAGACTTTCTTGGTTTTTGTTTCAATGTCAGTGTTTGAGCCAATGTCTATCTTTATTTTCTTATATTTTTGTTTAGTTTGTTTAATAAATTACCCTGAAAGTGTGTCTACAGCCTGACAACAAGAGAACACAAGTCTATGGTTTCACATTTCTGCTTGGAAGCTTGATGTGAATTGTGCACAATGTCCTGACAGGCCTTAATTCATAACCTTCAAAAATAGGAAAAATGGACAGATTTGAAGAAAAATACATGATCAGTCTGCTAAATAAGGCCAAGTGTTCCCGGTGGAGTAATGGTACATTTGTGAAATCCTCTGAAGTGAGGTTTTGTTAAGATTCCATATTACTCTCTCTATTTGCACTTCCTCGGGCAGCCTTGAGATTCAAATAAGGTCTGCCTCACGAACAAAGAAGGGAAAATCGAGGTGGAAGTGCTTTTCAGCAGCGACGTATGTCAGTTAAATGGAGGTCATGTTTCAGCCATCGTCCGACGTGCTTATATGCCGGCACTTAAAAAGCTATGCCTCAGTGCAGCTTTGTTGCATTGCTGTTAACGTTTGCTGTAGCATAGCCACGACCCACTCAGCAGGGTTCAGCTGTGCTACAGGTTCAATAGCAGCAGAGCTTTGTGGCCAGTTGGTGATTATCTTTTATGTTTTTAATAATTAACCGTAGCCAGTCTCTCTCTCTCTCTCTCTCTCTCTCTCTCTCTCTCTCTCTCTCTCTCTCTCTATTTAAGATTAAGATGCAGAAAAAGTATTTGTACTAACACTACTACTACTATTGTTTGTAATAAAAACAGGACAATGCACTCCATTCACTTCCTCTGCCCTGAACAGCCCTGCCTCTAATTTCCTATCAGGTTTCATGCACCTCCTCATCTAAAGTTGGTCTGGCCGTTTATGATCTGATCAGCAACATTCCTGTTATAACCTGTCTTTACCAATACTACAAACAAGCCGCTACACCAAACCACTAAAGTGTTTCTGTGGCCGTTTAGGATCCGATCAGCAACATTCCTGCTATAACCTGTCTTTGAGCAATGCTATAAACCAACTTCTACATCAACCCAAAGCTGCACTTCTATTAATCAATGCTACAGGACGATAAGATCATCCTACATTTAATAACAAAGGTTGCTAAATATGAGGATCCTCACCAGTAAAGTCCTTAACATTTAACTGTCTGTGAAATGACGCAGGAGGTTGACAACATGCTAGATCTAATGGTTACACATTTCACCCAGCCCATTCACTTGACCTATTTCAATCACTACCCCTCACAAGCTTTCGCTGGGGTCTTCAGGTAGGCACTGTGGTGGACCAAGAGGCAGAGCTGCTATGTTGAAGCTGGTCCATGATCAAGGTGGACCAGCTGTTTCCACTTTTGTCATTAGTGCAGAAGCTTAAAAAGTGGTTCGTGAAACTCCTCTGAGGGAAGCTCAGATGAGGAGGACTGAGCACCGGGACTCGAGAGGAAGGAACACTGGGGCTAGAAAGCCCCTTAAAAGACTGGCAAGTGCTTAAAGACTTGATAGGGCTTTGACATTTATTTTTGTTGGTGTGTTGTTATGAGCACATAAAAGCCTTTTGAGTTGCTCTCACTCCCCTGTGTGTCTCCTTTGCACAGCTCTGTGCTGGGTCACTGTGGCCACATCCCCTTTCCCCAGCACTGGCTCACAGCACCTTCTTTCAGTGTTTCACTGATAATAATAATAATAATAATAATAATAATAATAATAAGAGTATGGTACATGGTACTGCTACTGAAACCATTGGTTGATGCAGTGAGCAACCATTACCACTTGTCTTGCCGGTATGTTGAACTGAGATTTGAGAAGCCGGTTATATAATTCATCTCAAAGCGCGATCCATGTCATGGCAATATAGCTTTTTTTTCACACCGTCACAAGAACACTGTAGTTGTAATTTTTATTATTCCTGTGTCTTATCGTATAGTGCTATCCTGGCACGGACCATTCTAGCCAGACACTGTGGGAGGTAATGCCTTCTACAACATATTCCTGGCAATAATTCTGTGATACTGTGATGATAAATGAACTCTAGAAATGGAAATTTAGTCTATTTGGCACTTACTCATGCTTGATAGAATCAATTTCACCAGAAGATAACATGCCGCATCTTATGCAGGATTGGGTGTTCTAAGCTGAGGTAACGCCACTTCAACTTACATTACTGTTATCCCATGAATTTTGTGAGACAAATATTTAATTTCTGTATAACTTAATATTTTTTGTGGATGATGAAACAGTAACACAGCTAAATGGTAGTTAGAAGTGAGTCATGGTTGATATGTCATGATGTATTTCTATTTTTAAAGTATGTCCAATAAATCATTTCACACCCAATATGGGTTCTGGAAACTTTGAGTAGTGTACATATATTATGGAGCAGCTTTGTTGTTAACTCTTCAACACATCACATCACAGCATGACTACTGGGTTCGAAATTAAAAGCTAACTGGCTTACAATCAGCCACAAACACACCCTTTCTTGTGTCTACGTTTACTCTTCATTTTTATCAGCTGCAGCTCTCACACAGCAGCACTTTGTAATTCTACAATGAAACGACTGTACATTTGTTTCTCTGCATAGATGGTTAGCTTCCTTAAATCCTGTTCAGGACCCCACAGGACTACCGAAGGGCAGGTAGGTGAACCAGAGTTTCAGTGACTGCAGCATAATTGATATGCGGTGGTGGGCAGTGTGTGTTGCGCAGTATGAGTGGATCAGACATGGCAGTGCCACTACCACCATGTCAGTGTCACTTATGCAGAGAAACAAATGCAGTCTAATTATAGAGCTACAAAGTGCTTCTGTGTGGTAAGTGAAGTTGATAAAAATGAACAGTGAGTGTAGAAACAAGGAGGTGGTCATAATTTGCAAACAAACCAGCCTAAACAGTCATTGGGCTGTAGATCTCTGATTCACTACATATGTACCCTATCACCAGTTTCCAGAACCCATATTTGGTGTTCTAGCACTTTGACCGGTAGCATACATTCATTTCTTTACTTTTTATTTGATAGAATTCCTTATCTGAAGAAATCTAATCTTCTTAAGTTGTACACATATGCTGAGAGTTCAATTTTCTAAGTTATATAATGAAAACATCTCAAATACCAGCGGCACATATTTATCCAGCCTCATGGCCCTGTAGTTAAAATGTGGTTGTTAAGCCAACGACAACTGTCAAATTTACATCCGTGGTAATGCTAAGCCCAAAATGTGCACTGTTTGACTTAAGCTGTCAGCATTTTTAAATAAGAGAGTTAATGCTTGTGACCAGCAGAAATGAAACTCAAACCAATATCCATCAAGGTCAGCAGCCCTCACTTTGAATTAAATGCAGCCATTTACAACAGTGCTGCTACCTTAACATTTTCAAGCACCACCAATTGACTTTACAAGTACATTTAAAGCTTATAGGGCATGGTGTTTATTTTTTTGCCCTCCTAAGCGCATTTCTTGACATTTGTGTATTTGAGGTAGCAAAGACAGTCTCTAATTCTTTTACTGTATACAGCCCTCTCTGAAATGGAGAACAGTGTAAGTTGGTGTTATAGATCCACTGTGCTTGTACACGGGGAAATATGTCCTCCGCATTTAACCCATCCACACACAATGATATGCAAACACATTCACACTAGTAAATTCACACCTAGGTAGGAGCACACGTGCTCAGAAGGGGCATCCTATCCAAGGCACCCAGGAGCAGCTAGGGTTAAGTGCCTCAAGGGTATTCAGTGATGCCCTGCTGTTCAGGGATTCAACCAGCAACCCTCCAGTCACAAGGCTGGTCTATTAATCACTGGGGCACAGCTGGTTCTATAAATTAATTTGAAACAGGCTGTTGCTTGTACTTTTTAAACTGATATATTTAAATGACATCGCCTGATTAACACCCTTGTCTCATTCTAAAATCACTTGGCTCTGACGCTCCTTATGATGTATAAGAAGGGTGACCATAACGCCTCTTTTTCTGGATTTCTCCCTGGGTTGTGAAAAAGATGTATTCTGCCTGGTTTTCAAAATTGCGTAAAATATCAGGATTTTGCATCAATTTGATACCAGCATTGACTTGTACTGCCATTTTTACAGCTTTAAACATGTATGTGTGTGTTCTAGCCTTCTGCTTTATCACTACGGCTCTTGGCTCTCACATGTGCCTGTACCCACATCAACCACTGATCAAACTGCATTCCACCATAGCCTACTGACGACAGTCCAAAAATGTCTAAACACAAATGAAAATGTAAAATTTATTAACATGTCTATTGTTTATTTACAATACATATGTAATATAAACAAACAAACAAACAAATAATATTTGCATATCATTTGATTTATGGTGGTGAATCTAGAGTGAGTGTAGAAGCTAGTGTGGAGTGTAGAACTAAATGTAGATTCTAGAGTGGAGTGTAGAAATGAGACACTAGTGTGCAGTGTAGGAGTGAGTGTAGAAGCTAATGTGGAGTGTAGAAGTGAGTGTAGAAGTTAGTTAACTAGTGTGTAGTGTGGAAGTGAATGAAGTGTTTAAAATAAACCACTTAAATGTGAAGAAGTTTCTCTAAGAAGCATAAACATAATTACACACACAACACACACACACACACACACACACACACACACACACACACACACACACACACACACACACACCTCCTTGTCCAACCTCACACCACACTGCATTTGTGGGAAGAGTATGGACAGAAGCTATGTGCTGAAGTGCCCTTGATTTGAAAGATCAAGTTCTTTATTAAAAGAAGAAGGTATAAGAAATGTTTGAGTTGTGCATCATCCACCAGAAGCAGAATAATTATCAATGTTCTTTTTACAGATAGTGATATCAAAAGAGTTAATATATAATCATAATGCCTTGAGGAAGCCTGCAGGGGGGACAGGGCCTAGTTAAAGAAGAGAACTGCTGACATCAAACTTCTTTAATCATCTTAGTCAAAAGTTGAGGTAGAAAGTAAAGTAAAGCCGACTTTACTAAGAACTTTTTCCTAAACTATTTCATCCACAGATTTGTGATATACAGTAGCTATACAGCCTGGTCTTAAAGTATTACATCACAGATTAGACAAAATTCAATGGCACTCCTTTCATTCTTAAAAACACAACTGGTCAATCAGCAACGCAGCCAGAGTTCAATTTGAGACTTCATCACACGCTTAATATTACAGAGAGCACTAGTTTGGATTCAGTGCAGAGTCTGATAATTCCTGATGGAATTATCAGACACCATAATCAGATGCTACAGCGTGAGAGGCCACAGATATTCATGCGCCAGGGAAGATGGCTTAATATTGCGGAGGACATTAATGGAAGAGGAAAGGTAAGCAAATATCTGGCAAGATAGGATACCTGCTATCAAGCAGTTAAACGATTTCTGAACAGACCGCATGTCAGTAATGGAAGGGGCCCTAAGCATTTGCAAAAGTTCTGCTTTATTGCCGATTTACATAGAAATTGCCTTATTTTAGACTCGATATGGACTTTTTCTTTATACATTATCTACTACTCTTCCACCTATCTATAAGATGATATGGTGCTGATAGGAATTGTACACAATCAATGCTGAGTAGCACCTTTAGTGAACGAAGCATTCTGCGTTAAGCTTAACACCGGAAGCCTAATGTTTTCATTATGCATTTAATTAAAAATGCAAAGGTGGGCCTTAATCTGTGAGACCACAGGCCAACGGCAGTGTGATAACAGTGATACCAAAACAAGACCACATAAGCCCTGGAAACGATTATTGATAGAAACCTAATGGTGGATTTTGTTCTCCCTTAGTACTCGAATGTTTGCACAGGAAAGTCCATAAGAGTAATTATTATTTCAGGAGAACAAATATCACCCCTTGGGCTCCAATTATTTTCATGCATTGTCTCCTTCAGCTACTGACTGGGCCTGTTTTTCCCCTTTTCCTTTTTTTCCCTTTTTTTTCTTGTGGAAATGGTTTTGTGTTTCATCATCTTATTATCTTTCACCTTCAGTGCTAGTAGTGTCCCACATAGTGCAGCAATTTTAACCTCAAAACTGATCTTTGGCTGTGCTACTGAAACAACATTCCTTACTTCTTTTAATAAGAAGCAGCGCCAGCAGTATTTTGGACCACCTGAACTAACGGAGTAGTGTTTAAAGGTGCTTAATAGTAAATAATGATGAAAAATCAGTCTTGTTAACATGAAATGGGGAGATGTTATGGGCTGTAATTCCACCGCAGGTTTGCAGCACTGCAGCAGCTCTGCTGTGGAGAAACAGCAGCACCAACACAAACAAACACGTCTGAAACGGAGCGAAGAGGCCTTCGCGTTAAGTTAAGACGTTCCTGTAATTGTGTCAATTTGTTCTCCAGAGAGGCCGAAAACATCATCTTCATTTGCCTTCAAGCGGCTGCTGGCGGACCAATCTGCAGCGGAGAAGCGGCAATGCAGGCCTCCAGCAGGCATTTGCTATGCAAAAATCGTCATCGTCAAAGGCAACTTAAAGTTTATACCGACTAATTGGCAGCAACATAAAAGAGGGACTGAAAAATGACAGAAGACACCCTGCCTCCCAACCCCCTTTTGAAATTTGTCGAAATGTTTTCTTTTATAAAAGGAAAACAAAGCATTCGCTCGTTAACGATGAAAGAGTTGCCTAAGTCCCCTGTTGATTGACGATCACTGAGATGTATGACACCTCTCAACTTGTCATGGAGGAGTTATTTGTACTCGGCTGCGATCCGTTCTGTGAGGAGAGACCAGATGTCCCGTCTTAATTAGGCCTGCAGTGATGTTTTTAATGACTTCTACCCCATTACGGGCGGAGCGCGTGATAGCAAGAGCATACGCGAGAGAGACAGAGAGTTCTGAATCTTCCTCCCTGTCAACTCATGTGTATACATATGTGTGTATGTGTGTGTGTGTGTGTGTGTGAGCTTGATGTCTGATTTCTGACACATAGTGAAGCCCTCTAAAGGGAAAGAGGCTCCAAGGGCTTGAGCGGAGGAAAGTTGAGAGGAACCAGCCGAGTGCAGATGCAACTTTTGCACCTAATCTCCTCTCTGAACCCGTTTTGTCATGCACATCTCATTTAGGCATACGTGGGCACGTGTGTTGTGTAATATATTTAATTCATGCCATCTTGTTGAGGGAAAAAAATAGGCCAGACTAGTTGATGCTAGATGTCTGCTCCTTAAAGAATAATACGACGTGCTCAGAGGGAATTTAGCTCCTTCCTCTCCCAGAAGGCTTATGAGGTATTCTACACTTTCATACCACCTAACATCTCTGATTCTGACTTTCCTTCACAGGCAACCGCAGAGAGAGGGGAAATGGTCTCTTTCCAGAATTCCCACTCAGTCTGAGAGATTCATGCGAGGCAGTCGGTCTGGTGGAAGCAGATCAAATATGAATATGGCCTATTTTAACTGATATCCTCCTCTCTGATGTGTCAATGGGATACATCTGGAGAGCCGTGTATAAGGTTGTTAAGGTGTGTGCCAGGCCCTTGGTATTAGCACCTGCCCGGAGCCAAGAGCAGGATAACCATGCAAATCACCGCGAGGTAAAGATCGAAGTAAGTTTTACGAACAAACGTTATTGCTTTGCCGTAATGAGGGTATAAAATGTTATTAATATTTTAGAACAAGCCCTATTTTTCATTTCTGAAACCCACTATGGGGCTCCTTTTCAAAGGGTTTCAGTCAAAACCCAATGGGAGATTCAATTGACTTTAATCTTGCATTCGTTTGAAAATTTGAGCCCATTAGTTAACTTTGCCTTTTCTGCGCAGTTTTCATTGCATTTCAATGAAGCCGCTTTCCTGTGGTGTTAAAACACTAATAGTTGCTTCAAATAGTAAATGAGGAGAGAGAGAGAGAGAGAGAGAGAGAGAGAGAGAGAGATGGGGAGGGTTAGAGAGAAGGAGAGAGAGAGGGAAAGAGAGATGAGGAGAAACAGAGAGGATGACCTAAAATATTTATATAAAACATCTGTGTTTTTATGGGAGTTAAAGAAAAAAAACAGCCTATGCACAGGCCTTGGGGTAAAAAAAAATCCAATATGCGGCTGCAAGGTACAGGAATCAAATATTTATATGCTTTAGTGAATAATTTGTGGATTGAGATGCAACTATTAAGTATTCCACACCAAGCCCCAGCTCTATGACAACATATCAATTGCGTCCAGGTGCTGCCACTAATTGGTGAAATGCATTGTGGTTCACACGGGCAAGGGGAGGTCAGGGGACTGGCCGTAATCAAATAAAGAGAAGAGCTGAATAATTCTCTTTGAAGTGAGAGGCACCTCGTGCGCGGGACTCACTCTAATTGCCGACACTCAGCACGCGCCCGCCTACTGCTGCCTGAGAAGACGGTGCTCACCTCCCCTCTCCACCTGCTCTGCTCACTGGGGGCCAGCGCAAACACCTCCAGGAGAGGCATGCCGAGTTCCAGCCGCATTGCTAACTCCTCCAAACTCCTCCAAACTCCTCCAAACTCAGCTCCTCGCGCCTCTGCTAGCTCCAGCTTGTGAGATCAACAAACAAGTCAGTAGAAGCAGGCACCTCAAGCTACAGTATATCTTGAACAGTATCCAGATACTCCTTCTAATAAGTGAGTTCAGTCACTTTAAGAAACACCTTCTTCTATCTGAGACCAGAGTTGAACACTGCTTGTACAGTTACAGTGGGAAGGCACAAAGCACCTACACATGAGACTTATGTCTCTATGTTCTCAGAGATGACTTGGGAGGTTGTTTAGCAGTGGAACTTGGTGTTTTGGGGTAATTGAGTACCATACAATATCTTATGGATTTGTTGGTGTGCCAGTTCTGATCCCAAATGCTCATTTGGCTGAATGCAATCTAATCCTCACAACAATGTTCCATTACCTAGTATAATACCTTTTCTGAGAAGTAAAGCCTGTTAGTGCAGCTTAATACCTTTGATTTCAGAAGGAAACAGAAGGTGTCCTCAGACTTTTAGATGTATGGTGCAGGAACGTCACGGGCTAATTAACCACCCTATAACTGAAATCATCTCATCTCATCTCGTGGACGTGCCTCGACAAGAATAACCTGGACTAATCATCCTTCCATTCAGTGTTTCACGTCGCTGCATGAATGTCACTGTGTGCTTTGATCATTAGCAAACCTCAGGAAAAAAAAAAAGCCTCAACTCTGCTTGATGACAGCACCTTCTACCTAAAACAACTCATTACATACAGGCTATGTTCACAAAACCCTAATCACTGATCTACATCTGTATGTCAACTGAGGATGTCAATATGTGAGCTGTTTGCAAAAAGGATTCTAGTTGGCGTCTGTAAAAAAGAGCACTTTTTGACCGCGTTTCTGGCCAAAAAAAGGATGAATAAAAAAAGAAAACATACAGTCCTCATCCACACCAGTCTGACACCCCACAGGGTCAGCAGTCGGAATCCAGTCTGGCCAATCTGCCAGCTTTGAATAAATGAATTATGTCATTATGCTTTTCATCACCTGATAAACAGCTCCTTTTTCGCACACAGACTTCCCATTAATGAAAAAGTAGGTCAAGAGCAGGGGATTTAAAAGGCAAAGCCAATACACTTCTCTTCTCACTGCTCCTTCTCCTCCTTCAAAAAAACCTGCAGAGTAGCAACTCACCCCAGCGGTTTATCAAGCTCCCAACTCAGCAGTGGCTCCAGTTAAATGCGTGTGCACATCAAAGGATGCAACCAGAGCAGGTTATTTTGGATGCACTTTTGGGGTATTGTAGGTTGAGACGCAGCACACAGCCAAGAAGGTTCATTGCTCACTAGCTTCTCCTGTTGTGCAAGGTTTGACATGATCAGCTGACTCCAGCAAGACTGCATCGTTGCACAGGGTGGAGTATTGTGTCTCTTGATTGGTTCCTTAGGTCCTGAGGATTTTCAGACCATTGGGGTTTTAAGGGAAATTTCCTTCCCTTTACCCCAAATGTACCTGATCAGCTAAAAGCACGATTGGTGTCTGAAGCTGGCTTTTCACAGGAGCTATGAAGTTAATATAGCTAACAAAGACTTGGAAACCAATGCTGTTCAACTGGAATCCTTCAGACTGCCTCATCACATCATCACATAGGCCTACTCACCTCAAACTGAACTGAGACCTCAACTATATGCAGGCAGAGGGGTGCAAATGTGGTCTGACAAGTGTGTGGGGGGACAGGCTTCCTACAAACAGTAATTCAAATGTAAAACTAGCTATAATATCAGGACATCCGATGCTTTACAGGTCAATAAAAAAATATGCAACAAATATTACTAACAAAAATAATAAAAACACTTCTCGTGCATTTTCAGTTTAGAGATTAAACACATTGGCTATTACAATGGCAGCTTTATTACCCTTTGTGTCACTGATTAGTCTGATCTCCACATTGCTAAAAATATTTTAGCAAAATACCTCAATATTAATGAATGCAATGATAATTAAGCAGAAAATGGAAGGGCTATTAATAAATGTTGTGCATAATTAACAAATGATCACAGTGTTGTAAATCAGCGTTTCAGTTTCATTTGTAACATGGCTAACAAGGCAGGCAGAGCAGATTAGCACTTCTTTCTTCTTGCTGCATTAACTGCATATTGAACAACATCAATGCTGGCTTTAATTAGAGCTTTTAAATGTATGGGAATATTTATATTCATCTGACAGTTCAGTGCTGAACACATTCTGAATGAAGTCATGTCTCCTTGCTAAAACTAATCAGCAGAAACACATACACATATGAGACTTAAGGGTCTGCTTTAGGCCCACGTGACTGGCAAAGACATGTCTCCCCATCATTCGTCCACTGTTTAAGGCCTATAGCTAGTGTAGCAGCACACATTTTTCTCCATTCAAATTTTGCTCATTCAAATATGGAAGGAGAACGTAACTGTGCCACAAGTGTATGACAACCTTCAACACTTGCTGTTACTCAAAATATACCACTGGTTGATACCTGATATCTGCAAGTATTTTTAAAACAACTGGACCTGTATCACCTATAGAGCGTAATTTCCCACATACCGAACAGGGAGGTTCTGTTTCTGGTGATGTTTGGCTTGCTTACATATTCCTAAAATGATATATTGTGATATACAAAAGGATGATTATCTAGGTGTATTTTGTCCTCCTTTGTATTAGTCTGACAGCATGCTATACACCATTATATATAATAAAATTCCATTTACTAACGCTTTCTGAGATTTGCCATGCTTGTTCCCACACTTTAAATCTGTCAGCCAATATAATTAGTTTATAGTTATACATTTTAACATATATTATAGCTTTAAAAATATGGTTATTGTATAATATATAAGATATAATACTTTAATATGTATTTTCTTGTGTGACCTCACATTTTTGAATGCAGTTTCATGCGTTCTTAGAAAAACATGGTAATAGCAATACAGGCAAAGTGGGAACATTGGGAAAAGGATGCAAGATTAGGCACAGCTACACTTTTATAGATCTAGATAGTTTTATAGATAATAGTAAGAAACACAGAGTCCATCTTTAAGGTCATATTTATCATGTAGAAGTTCCTATTACACACTGATATCTGGGTGAAGGTCTCCACATTCTACTCAAAAGACAAATGTATGATCCTGCTTTGTTGATGACGTGGGTGCTTGATAGAACACAAAGTGATCCAAAGATCCAACCAAAGCTTGTTTGCAGAAGTGAGAAGAGTAAAGAGCTAGCCAGGTTGTTGCTGGGGGTCCTGGTGGGCTGGGCTAACTGACTCAGACAGTCTGAGCTCAAGTCTGCCCGTGTCCATCTGTCATGACCTCACACCATCACAGCTGGAGGTCACTCCAGGAGAGGAAAGTAGCCAGTCATGAAGGAGACCATTAAAGCTATAGATGGATGAACTTTCTTTGATGACATTTAGACCATTTTTAACTTATCCTTAAATGTCACTAATGAGTTCAGGAGTTTTGTGCTGGAGCTTGACTGTTAAGTAGCTAACAAATTAAGGGAGCTTATACTATAGCTATGTCAAATAACAATATACGTAGCTATAAACTAGGCTAGTTTGGAACAGCTATATTGAAGTCTGCATTTTGCCCATACTTTACTTTGATCCAGCTACTTTATGCAGAGCAGCCATGAGATTCTGCAACAGATTTCTTTTATGAGATTTAAAAAACAAACCAATTGAATGACTTACAGCATTTTACAGTCTGACTCACCGTCTCAGAGCTCATTGCTTTGAGTTCCCTGATTTCCCTGAATTCTAGCGCGCAGCACTCAGGCTATATATATAGTTTCACTCAGCACTTCTTTCACTGTGTTAATCGTAGTGGTTTGCCTGTTTCTATGCAACAAGCTCCCATATTAATCTCATGCATTACCAGGTTCAGTCCACCAGTTATGCCTGGCATTTTTCTCTTTGACTGTCTTTGGTTTGGAGCAGCAACACGTGTGGAATCCAGTACCTTAACAAGCGAGAAATATGTGTTTTGAAAATTCCTCAGGAGGCACGCCAGGCTGCGAGAATTACAGTAGCTTCAGATGCGGCACGGATGTTTGGATGTGGTCCTGCAGTGCATATTCTGAGTTTATATATAAATGCTTTTTCTAACCTATATGTTGGTAAACCTGCAGGTCTGGCTGCTGTTGGCAGAGGCAGATGAGGCTGTGTTAGGGCAGTTTCTGCATGGGGTTTGTATCGAAGGCCGGCCATCTCGCCACTATCCCTGTCTGCATCCAATTTCAGCGTGAACGCTTCCTGTTAAACCCCCATCAAACAGACACGCGCCAGCACAAAGGAAAACCTCATCTCCACGGGAAACTAATCCGCCGGTGTGCGCTCTAAGCCTGTCAGGTTTTTTTTTTTTTTTTTTTTCATTGAAAGAAGTCATCACTCATTTTTGCCAAAGATTAAAAGTATGGCTAAATTGAGAAAATCCGCTTAGGAAATTTTTCTGAATTTAAATTTGGACCGGGCAGCGAGCAGGAGGAGGAGGAGGCTTGGAAGAAGAGGTGGTGGGACAGAGAGGTGTGGGAGGGGAGATAAATTAAAACATGGACATGTTTGTTTCAGGCTGCCCCCTCTTTTTAATGCCACGTTTATCGTTAGTTTGTTGTGAATGGAGAACAAACGAGAGTGAAATGGAGGCGAGGCTGCACAGTTTCGTCGGATCGCCATCGTCCACAATAACTCCAACACAAGCGGCCCCTGATTGGTGACTGCTGTGGAAGAGACATGCATGTGAAATGAGTTCTCCAGCCCTTTAATTGCATCGCCACTGGCAACAAGGTGTTTCAGTCAGGGGACTGATGATTCCTCACTGGTAGGAAAAATGGGGCCTGGGTCAATATACTGCTCTTAAATCTACCGTGCAACATGTCTCCCCAACAGTTCATTTAGCTTCAGTTACAGTAGGTAGGCTTCAGCCTGCAGTTAATTACAATTCTGTCTAGCAACATTCTTTAAAGGAACATTGCAAAAGAAAACTCTATTTTATAAATAAAGTTTGACTGTATTTAGCCCTTCAAAACTTCAATTCCACAGTGCTTGTCATGAATATATGAAAATTATGCTGCAGAAACAGCCAGGGTTTTGTAACATCGTGCATGATTCACATATCCACCCATTCAGCTAGAGTTTAGCTCCATATTTCAGTCTATACCACCTTTTGAATGAGGCACAGTGTACCCAATCAGAATAGACATAATTTACTTATATTGTTCTTAAAGACACAGTATCAAAACCAGTCTGTTAATGTCCTTGAGGCCCTTGTACTATTAGAATTGATGGTAGTTAAACACATTTTGTGTAATCTAACACTAAGTGTAAAGTCACAAAAAACTCCAGTTCTTCATTAAATGACTAGATGGCTGGTATTATAAAGGTCACGAATGCAGAAATCACATATTTCTAGAATTTGTACCTGAAGAAAAAAGAGAAAAACTTTTAACATCACTAACCTGGTACCCCTCTCAAGAGTCCATCACTCAGCCCAGGACAGTGAGTAGACATTGAAACAGCAGAGCTAGCAAAGACAACTAACAACACTTTGAACTTTACAGTGCAGTTCTGCAAAGGAGTTCATGGGTTCAATTTTTCATGTTTTAATGTGGATGATTCCAAAAACAAAGTATGATTAATCTGGACAGACAATGTCCAGAACATTACAAAAGTTCTATGCAATGATGAATTACCAAGCTTAACTCGAGAGGTTAAAGGTTAAAATCTTGATGTAACAATATTTTTCATCTCGATTTTGTTTCAAGCCACACCAGCATTTTGTGTATGAGGTCACATGTACATATATTTACACTGTCCTGTAATCCATCCAAGATGTCCAGTACATCATTTAAGGACTTCATGAGTTAAAGTGAAGTACAAAGGGACTTTCCATATCTGTTTAGGGGTCTGTGACACATATGTCACTGTGGTCTCTTATGGGTTAAAATGAATAAAATGTAAATATAATTTCAATGTATCTTTGGAAAACAGGATTGTAAGACATATATTTTTGTATCCTATATTCATGACCCATATATTCTTCAAACATAAAAGACATGTTAAAATGGCATACAAATGTCCTTTAAAATAATATATTAAAGGTAAAGGCAAAATACTGTAGATTAATTGGTATTAACTGTTTAAAATAAAACTAAAGATATGCATTGTTCAAAAATATCAACCAAAATCATGGATGAATTCTTGAATTCTAAGAGATTAAGCGAAGTTTTGATACATAAATATCATCAATTGACCTCCAAGGAAAACACCAAATACAAGTAAAATGTGTGGAAGAGTGAGAATTCTGTGCAGTTTAGAGACACATATTCCACAATAAGCAGGAATTTGTTTATGCTCATGGCCCACTCTGTTCAAAAAATCCACACGGACGGCTAGGAATATTCATTCAAGTAAAGAAAGCGCAGTGCAGCCTCATTGACATATTCCATGTTCTTGTGTGTGTAAATGGTTCATGGGGAGAAATAAATGAAGGACAGTGAGAGGAATGTGTGTGGTCAGAGAAGGAAGCGCAAGAGAAAGGGAGAGAGTGAGAGAGACTTGGGGCTTTAGAAAGCAAGAGCTAATCGCTGTAGAGCACTCGGCCTATCATCCTCTCGCCGCCATTGTTACTGGCCTTGCTGGCCTACACTGAGCTCCTTAGTTGGTAATTATGTCAGCTCCAGCCTAAATGATTTATTATTTATTTTGCCAGACTGCAGCCTGAGAGACAGCCGCCCCTGGAGTGGTCATTAATGTGCTATCTGGCCGGGCAGGGGCGCGGCTCCTATGATCCCGACCCAATCTCAGATCCTAATCCAAGGAGGAAGGGGGCTGCGGGCCAGGATTTGGCGGCCTAGCTATCTCTCTCTCTATAATTGATAGGTTTTAGGCGATTATACGCTTCACGTGATTAAGATCTATAACGACGTATTGATTCAACTGTACTGGGATTCGACCAGGGGGTGTGAGACACCCACGCCTCTTTCCTCCCTCCCCTTTCCCTCTCTCCCTCTCTCTCTCTCTCTCTCTCTCTCTCTTCCAAGGGGATGACATTTTGATGTCTGACATTAGATAAAAGTATGTGTGTGTGTGTGTGTGTGTGTGTGTGTGTGTGTGTGTGTGTTCTTCACTCCCTGTGCAGCGAACCTGCAGATGAAAGACATGGATGTTGTTTGAGTTTACGTGTACATACATATTTACTGTACATATCCATGGCTACATGCACATCTATCAATCAGTTGGATCACAAGAGAAGCTGGATTGGATTTTGAAGGTTAGACTGAGGACCCCGTAGGTGGGTGATTATTAATTATGATAACTGGGGGTTTCTGATTTTATCCCACAGTTGAAAGCCCATGGGAAACGAGCCAAGCCGGGTTAGCTGACATGGAGACAAGCAATAACAGGGAAGATGCAGAAGTTGATGAGAACTCAGTGTGAACCGCACATTTCTGAACACACATGATCATTAGGAACACGTGACAGGAGCGATATGGAACTAGGTGTCCAGTGGCGCACAGATGATTTCATACGGAATATTTACGAACGCTAGCAAAACTGAATCACTAAGAAAAACTTAGGCTTAATGCGCCAAACATTGAAATGGTTCATGGCCTTGCAAGCGGAAGCCATTGGGGCCTGGGGTGGGGGGCTGAGTTAGTTAAGAGATGCTCAATCCATCTTTTCGCCATCCTAAGCTCAGTATATGACGTGGCTTTTCATAACACTCCATTTGCTGCCAAGATGCTACCCTGCTGTTGACAAGCCTTGTGAGAATCTATCCTTTCTTAGTAATAAACTGCGTGCAGAAGGCAAAAGGAGGGTGTGTATGTGTGGGAGAGAAAGTGTGTGTGTATGTGTGTGTGTGTGTGTGTGTGTGTGTGTGTGTGTGTGTGTGTGTGTGTGTCTGTGTGTGAGAGTGAGAGTGAGAGAGAGAGTGAGAGAGAGAGAGAGAGAGAGCGAGAGAGAGAGGAATTAAAGAAAAGCAGACAGAAGCACTTCTAGCTCATTCCTGCATTATGGCGCATTTCCATTTTTTTCGCCTCGGTCTTAATCTCCATTGAATGACTGTCATCACCCTCCGGCAGTAATTAGGAATGGACTCTGGACAACAACAGACGAGTCGGCCTAGCTCGTCTCGAGCAGCAAATTACCTTTAGCTTATGGTAAGCAATATTCCGTGCCAGGCAACTTTTACTGCTGATTAGCAATTAGCTCAAACTACCGGCAGCCGAAGAGCTAATGTTTAATTTGCTTCTCTAATGATATACGCTGGCCTGATGTACTCTGACTGGGAGAGGCAGAACGGGGGAAAGGGGGTGAGGGTTGGAAACGTATGGATTTCTTCTTAATTCCTTTTCATTTACAACCTGACAGGCCCGCAGGTAGGAAGGAGAGGAAATTTCTTCGAGATTAGTAATGGCTGCCCCTCAAAGAGAGGCAAGTAACGAATGTTAATGCTTCTCTTCTGGGCCTTCCCTAGAAAACACACAGCACCATACAATTACTCTCACTGGAGGCTGAATAATTACAGTGTTTTTTTTTTTTTTTTCAGAGAACACAGGCTGTTACAGTCTGTACATCCTCAAAGATGGCAATAAAGGAAGAAGTGAAAATGGGATCGGTCATAAATGCAACTCTATATCAAAACAAAAATATATCAAAGCAAAATTACACAGAAAAAACATGAAACAATGGTCTGAACAACGTGGTCTCCCAGCTGGACCCACCTTCTAGAGCATAGTTACTTTTGTTATCTACTTGCTCCTGTTATTAATTAGTTATTGTATGTGTTCCGAAGTCATTTTACAATGCCAGTCCGTCATCATGTGCCACCATGCCCACAGTTTTGTACAGGCTTCTATGGTGTCAAAGAGAACAAACTTTGGGTTCATCACATAGTGGGAAGACAAATCACTAGACAGGTTCCTAAATGGGCAGACACTAAACAGACCTGTTTTACAGTGTCCCTCTGTAAATGTAAAGAGAGGACGTTACAGGGGCATCAGTGGCCTAAAGGTTAGAGAAGCAGGCTTGGGTAGAGATGGTTGCTGATTTGATCCCTGGGACCAGTGTCCACAGCTGAGGTGCACTCAAGCAAGGCACCTAACCCCAATTGCTCCATGGGTGCTGAAGTGCCAGCCAATCGCTTTGAGTGTGTGTTCTCACTGCCCTAATCACTAGTGTGAGTGTGTGTTCACTGCCATGGATAGTGTAAGCCCTGAAAGTGCAGGGCTTGTTAACAGTTAATAAGGTAGGAACCCTTCTGCTGTCTCATGCTTTTCTTGGACACAGTACAGTGTCCACTTTCTTTTTTCGATGTTTTAACACACCTGACTTGCCTGATGGGGGGTCTTAATAATTTGAATAAGGTAAACAGAAGACAAATATGAGGTGGATAAGGTGTCCTTGACCAACTGACCAAGCTATTGACTGTCAGGTTCATCCCCAATTGGCAAAGTAGGACTGGTCAGTATCATTAAGGGTGTGACTTGCTTACAGTTAATGAGGCAGCCATTTCCCATCATAGCAGGCCTTACTCTGTCCCATGACATTCATGGACATTGAATCTGATGCCTGTTTTTTTTATTTTCTTAGACCTTACACACCTGACTCAGCTGTTGAAGGGCTTAATGATTCGAATCATATGTGTTAGAGCAGGGTAAACAGGAAAGCTCATGGTGCATGAGGTTTCCACAGTTAGAGCCAAAGCTTGTTGGTCTGAGTGCACAGGCATATGCTTGAGTTGGCAGATACATCTCCAGGACAGGGAAGAGAAGGACCTTTTCAATGTTTGGCACCTTGGGAGTTGGGACTTGATCTTAGATCCCAGCAGTAGAGCTCTGTCCAGCCAAATGACTCATGCCAAAGGCTAAGCTGTGGAGACATCCACAATCTGGAAAAAGGATACAACCTTCACAAAACAAGACAATCAAAATTCCTCTCCTCCTCCACAACCACTAATACCTTAGTTTATAAGGATGGTGCTCGGACATGTTTGCAAACATGAGCAAAGTGGTGTCAGTGGGGGGCTCTGTGACGTCCCAGAAGGACCTGGCTAATCTGAGGCACGTTTCCATTTTATCTGAGTACACTCTTGTGGGCCGGACTCGTCAAATCAGGAGGCTCACTTGAGGCGGGTTCAGAGCCGGCTGCTTGTTAAAAAACTGCAACGGGTGCCGTGGGAATAAGCATTTTCCCCTGAGGTTGGGGAGCTCTCTGCACTAATGAACGCCGAGACGAGCCTCGTTATCCTGCCCTGCCTGCCTGCCTGATTGAGCCTTGGTGGCTCATCTTGCTTGCTGATACTCTTTCTAGTGATGATGAAGGACAGGGGGGTTCTTTTTTCCCAATCTGGAAACTGATCCACAATGGTATGGCTAGAACATAATGCAAGTGATAAGAGATAAGCTCAAGCTATGGCAATTTGCAAGGAGTTGCTACTCATCTATTCTGATTCTGATTATTCGCACCATGTCAAAACCTCAGTCAGAACTTTATAATTGGCAGGAGACTATCCAATTATTCTCTTATCCATCTGTCTGTACATCCATTGAATCTATCTGTCACAACATATCTTCACTTCTACTCACAAACATACCCCAGTGAGCATACACTGACCATGGATATACATTATTGTGCCATTCTGAACTGACTAACATTACCCTATAACATATTTAGTTTTTACATTTGTTGGTCAGTTCTGGGCTGTCTTGCCTTTAAAATTAAGTTCATCAGAAATGAATTTGAGCTTAAAATCTATGTCCAAAGTTGGTCCTTATTATTTATTGAACTGGATTGATCTGGCTTGAAAGTGCCACACACAATTTAAAAAAAAATCTAAAAGGTGGGATTTGTTCATTGACAAAAAAGAAAAATCCAGTATTACCAAAACAGGGTGGTCAATCTGGCCAATTCTGAAAACCCCAAAACAGTTTTTTTTGCTCCCCAATATTAACAGCCACTACCAAAGGCCTTTTGACTGTGACGGAGTAACCATATTAACCATAGAACTTTATGTTTATTATTAATTTTTAACACAAATACAGAAACTTCTGCAAATTATATTGACCACAGGGTTCTATTTAGGGCCTATGAAATTTGACAGCAGTGTAGTTACGAGATTGAGCCTAATGTGGAGTTCTTGATACTGGAGCCTCTAGGCCCATTATGGGAATATGGGTTTATGGGTTACTATGTGGACCCAGTCTCCTGACTACAGCTTTTACTGTGCCAGTGTCTGCCGAATTGTCTAAGTATGCATGCTAGACTAAAAGCTGATGCTTATTACTGTGTTGTACTATGTGGCTCATGTAAGCTCCCACAGTGCTGTAAATAGTTGCAAATAGGCTTGCGTATGAGCATTTTCTCCAACCACATACTTTCTATTCATACGTCAATGATGAACTGGATATATATGCTCATTATATGCATTCCATGGCACCTTTAATCAGGATGTTAAGTAAGACCTTCATCAGAAGTAACCTGACCAAATTCATATTCATAGTTCTATTTATTAATATTTTGGTGGAAGCTGAATAACATTTAATATTTACCTCTGTCTATCAGCATTAGATTTCCAGGATACAGGATAACAAAGATGCTACACCAGGGAATAGTGGTGTAAATTTCAAATGTTCCTTACAGGGTGTAAAGGGGAGGGGTGATGGTGTTCACCCTGACCATTGTTGTGTGTTAGTGTTTGTTTGCTCCCCTTTCCCTTCCCTTCCCCTTCCTGCTCGTCTCCTTTCCCTCAGACACAGCTGAGGTAAGAGCGAGGAACGCGTTTGCTGTTTGGCGAGTTCAAAAGCGAGGGATGTTTTCCTTTTCAAAGTCCACACACTCAACTTTTTCAAACCTGTGCTGCTGCTTTGCCCAGGCTCTAGGGAGCGGCAGCAGCCGAGAGTGAGGAGAGGGGCATGTGGTACAGAGAGAGAGAGAGAGAGAGAGAGAGAGAGAGAGAGAGAGAGAGAGAGAGAGGCCCATTAGAGAGAGTTCTCCCTCTCTCTCTTCCCTCTCACTCACTCACACATACAAACACAAAAAGACTGACAGGCCAGCGCTTCAAAGCCTTAGCACCTTGCTTTCTTTCCTCTGGTGTGGAATTTCAATGCTCTATTTCATTTTTTATGTGTGGGGGGGGTGGTGTTTAGAAAGACTGGAGGCAGGTGGGGTGCATATTCTCCCAGCACGTATATCTGCCCAGCCCACAGTGGCTCTCTCTCAAAGGTGATACATTTAGGTAAACTAATAATGACAGCATCTCCAGTCACACCATAGGTGACTCTCATCTTTGCTTTCTATTGGCTAAGCAAAGTATTTTGGTATTATGTTGAAAATGATATCTGTTATCTGAAATCTATAAAGGTTTTTTGTGGTTGTTTTTGTGTTTTCTTACAACAGTGGATAGGGATGTGGCACACTTTCGGACCAAAAAAGTACCAAAAAAATTAAACTTAAGTGAAAATTTGGGTATTGTGTGAAACTTTTATATAAATGTGGAAATAACTAAAAGTATAGTTGAACAATATTATGCTTTCTATCATAACAAATGTTTTCCAATTCTCATAAATCACTTACACTTGCAGAACAATGGAAGAAAACCTGTCGGGTTACCTTACGCAGTCAACGTAATGTGCTTGTGCCTATAAACAGAAACAGTGAACTAATGCCCTCTACCAAATTCACAGAATTCGGTGGTCACAGAGATGCCTTTTCAATGTGGCCCACACACCCCCACGTTAAAAAGAGACACACACAAACAAAAAACAGGAATGTAAAGGAGGAAAATGCTGCAAAATGTGAAATGCAAAAAAGAAAAGTAGTCAAAAAAGATTTAACCTTTAAAATAAAGTTAAAGAGAAAAAGTGCCACTATTTCTCTTTTTTGTTTGCAATATGTTGTAACTTTTGCAAGTCATTAAGATTTTATTTTTGTGATGCTTTTATTTTCTCATCACCATTAGAGACTCCAATCTGACTCCATAGAGGATCTGCTGCATCATCTCAATAAAATTCATCTCTGGGCTTCATTTTATTTCTTTCAGGCCATTCTGATGTGGATTAATCTTGTGCTTCAGCTCGTTGTCTTGACACATAACAACTGTGCTTGGGCTTCTTATCACAGATTGATGATCAGACATTCTGCTGGACATTACTCGTAGAGGAATGGTGGGTCACCCACTCCTGTTCCACATTTTTCCCCATTAGGAATTGCTTTGTAACATAGTAACCAAGTAATTTGTCACAGCACTATATTTATGCAGTATATAAAAGCATAACAACAAATAGATGTTTAATATATAATTTAAGTGTCTCTTATTTATTTATTTGTGTTTGATTTGGTTTGATTATTTATTTATTTATTTGTGTTTGACAGATGGTACTAGTCCTTGTACAAAGCTAAATACCTGGTGTCATGAACAGTTAATATTTACAATTAAATAAATTTGTCTTAATGTATTAATAAAACCAAGTCAAAATGCAGAATGCAAAATTTGTCTGAGGTCTAAATAAAAATGTGTGTATTTTAATTTTGAAAATCTTATTGAATAAATGTACATATATTCAAAATTGCACTTTAGTTGAGTACTTGAGGAAAGTGCCGATCTTCTAAAATAATAAATTACAATTACTCAAGAATTTTCCACCCCAACATACCAACATTTGACAATAGAAACAATCACAAACATACCCTTGGATGTCTTTTGAAGTTTGACATTGAAGGTATTTGTACGTAGAAGTCACCCCTTCATTTCCATTGGCTATGTTAAAAAAGCTTGTTCTTCTTGCGAGTTCCCATAAAATGTATCCTTTTCAGATACACAAAGTTTTCCTATGACAGTGACAATATATATGTAACATACCAACCCTCTGCACTTCCGACAATCTCAAAGACACCCTTGAACATCTTCCTAAGTGCAAGAACAAAAACATTTGCACTTCCAAGTAGACTCGTTCAACAAAGCCCCCTGTTCTCCATCAGCAGGCGGGGGGCAGACCTCAGAAGCCCCAGAGCTTCCATTATTTTGTCTATGAGACCCAGAGGTCTACAGGATCCATGGAGCTGGCAGGGTCAGCAATCCCTCCAGTGGCACATCAGTGAGGTGAGAGGAGAAGGAGAGGTCAGTGCTCGGGGCCGCTTTCGCTATCTCGGCCTGCTCCTGAGGGGATGACCACAGGGACGTGTCAGACGGTCCTCAGTCCGCTCAGCCTGCGATAAGTAAAAGGTCAAAGCTCTGTGGTCTAAGGCCTGCCCAAGGCCTAGTAGATGGACAGGACGGAACTGAGCCTGAGCTCGTCTTAAGGCACCCACCCCCCATTCATAATCTCTGTCTCTCTCTCTCTCTCTCTCTCTCTCTCTCTTTCTCTTTTTCTTTCTCTTTCTTTCTTGCGTTTTAGCCCAATAGCCTCGTGGTGCTGAAAAGTGAATAGTTCAATATAATATATAGAGTTTTTTTTCTGTTCTCTCTTTCTTAGCCCCTACCTCCTACTCCTTCGAAACACACACCCGCACACATGCACACTTGCACACTTTTCTTCCCCCTCCCTGCCATCTCACTCTGTTATTTCTGATTAGCCGTAAACGAGCAAATATTTTCCCAGTGTTCGCTAGGTTAGATCCCCATTTAATTAAACTGGCTCATTATGTCGCTCTCTGATTAGTGGAGGGGAATCAATTATTCAATTCACAAACATGGGCCGCAGGAGCTGGAGGTGCACAACGAGCTGCTCATTTAATTCCAAGGACACTAATTAGCTACAAAGCAAAGCAGGAACTTTCAGTCCCCCCCCCCCCCCCCTCACACACCATCCCCTTCCCAACCACCACACCACCCACCCTTCTGCTTCTGTTCTTCTGAGCATATGCAGGACACTGGGCACATAGAGCAGGGAGGAGGTCTGAACCAAAGGCAGGGCAGACAGTGAGGAATGGGCAGGGGGGACTAGAAGGAGGTAGAAGAGTATGGGTGGGGCGGGTCAATCCGCTCCTTACTTAGCAGGATTCTCGACTTGTTAGCAGGGTCAAGATGGCACCGTCGGTGGGAGGCAGCCTTATTTGGTGATATGTAGATTGAGGGAGGGAAAAAAGAGCCCTCAGCATCCAAGAAATGACCCCAGGGATTTTCCTACAGCTCGGAGTCGAGGGGCCGCCACTTTTTTTGTTCTTTGCAATCAAACAGCAGGCAATTATCCGAATTATTGACAGCAGATTTCTCATTTCAACTGCAAATTAAGGCTATCAATAAAGCTTTCTGATGCAAAAGTGACTAATTAACAGACGAAGTGGAGCTCTGAAGCTGTGGTAGCAAAAAAAAAAAAAGAGGGGGGGTGGAAACCTCCAGTCGGCAGCACGTTGTGGAAACACAGGGGAACTAATTAGTTTAATTATCAAAACAGCTAATTAAAATTACACAGTTGCCTAATTAGTTCTGTGCTTCTTGCTGTCTCCCTCTCCCCATCTCTTTTTCCCCCTTCCTCGCCTTCCTTGCCCTTTCACTCTTTAATTGACAGGTTGAAGTTAAATATAAAAAAGGAGGGGAGAGAGAAGATAGAGAGAGTGAGGAAGGAAGGAAAGAAGGGAGGGAGGAAAAAGGAGGAGAAAAAAGAGTGTAATTAGGAGGAGGGGCAGTGAATTTTTGCTGTTATCAGATTGTATGGCAGCTGGAGCTCTGGAACTGGAACAGGAAAACAAATGACTTCCATCTAAGCAATAGCAAAAAATTCCCTCCATTAATGTGTCCTTGGTGAGGCTGAGCAAGAAGGTCTGTCCCCTCTCGTTCTGTTTGCAGGGGGGGAGTGATCATGATGAAAGACTGAGGGTCCAAGAACCAGTAGGCAGGGTCCCGTCATGCTTTGAAATTACCTTGCCCGAAGTCTCCTTTTCAAGCATTTTCTCTTCAAATCAAGTGAAACAGGACACAGTCTACAAAAAAACAGTACACCCCCACCCATCTCCACCCACCCCACACCCATCCTGACACCAAAATGAACAAGCAGAACCCGGACATTTCTCACCTGCCATTTCCAAGGATCCCTGTGGGTGCACTTAAGGACAATATGGTGACCTAAATAAGCATTACAGTACAGATGCACAAAGCAGAAATACTGCTAATTGCAGACCGATGCAAACCTCTACAGCATATTAAAAGATTAAAAGTACACACTAAAAGAGTCACATTGCCCTTCATCCAACTGTTCAAATAGCATAAACTCTCAAAAAGTTATTAAAAATAGTTCTTTGAAGTGATGCCATAGAAGAACCAATGTTGTTTCTCTCCAGAGACTTCAGTGGATGGTTGTGGAGAACAAAATATTTGGTAAATTAGATTGTGTTGGACTTTTATAAAGTTTAATGGTGCCACAGAATGCACTTATTGAGTATTTTAGGTTGCTGTTTGATACTCAAATACTACGTATGGTTGGGGTGCAAAGAAGTCTTTAAGAGGTCTATTAACAACCCAGTTTTGCCTCAAAATGAACATGCTTCCTTTTATATTGTGTAACCATATGAATAACATGAGCCACGAGTCTAGCTTATACAGTTCTTCCCTTTCTTAGCAGATTAACAAGAGAAGGAAGTTCTTGTAGTTAATCCCAGTTCTGACCAGTTAGTGTTGCTGGCCTCTCTGGGTCCTCTCTGTGCAGTATGTGGTTCTCAGGATTAGTTTTAACATATACCTCACTCCCTTCACAGGTTCTTCTGAATTCCTCCAATCAGCCTAGTCTTCTATAGGCTTTTAGTCTTGATTACATGCTATCCTAAAGCAGCAGTTCTGTTCAGGCTCAAACAGCTTTCAATAGTGGCCTTGGTTTAGATAAAATTTCCAGGCATAAATAAAACAGGTCAAAAGTGTTTCTTAACATTTTGTGGGGGTTTCAACCTGTTTCTCTTTTCAGAGTAGAGAGTATTTATCTTAATTTTCCTATCCTATCCTATGTGAGGTTTGTGGCATGTCATGTCCAGATATCAAACTCATATTATTCATCTATGCCAGAACATGCTGCCTTTCTCCATTATGGAGCTTCTAAAAAAGAAATTCATGCACGGAAACCCATGCAGAAAACTTCACATTCAATTATTATACTAGTAGGCTTAGGGCAAATTCAGATTATAGCTAAGCTTAGCGTTAGGCTAGACATTTAACCCTATTTTATGTCATGGCTAAAGTTATGTTTAGCACAAGGACTAGGTAAAGTTTAGGTTAGGGTTAAGGCAATGTAGCTTTGTAACATTATTACAATTCATTCTTAGATTTTTGCATGTGTAGGTTGCAACTCTAAAACATGCAAAAACACAAAACTATATAACAATACGCATAACTTAGTATACATTTCTGAAATGGTCTTTTTTGTGACATATGTACAAATTTATCTTGAAACTAGGCTGTGAAGCTCACAATGTTACACCAGGGGCAGGACTCCTAATTGTAAATGTAAATCAATCTAAATATGGTAAATCATTTATAGAGACAGATGTGATTTGGAGAACCAATGTTTGCTCCAAATGGCTCCCACAATTTACATCATACATTACCTTCATCGATAGTATTTATCTATAATGTTTATTAGCATATTCTGTGGCCGAAACAACTGCTGATGAATGACAAACTGAAAAACGGAGCATGCTGCATGTGTTCTCATCAGAGCAGAAGGGGGAGGGTATTATTTCTCATAAAATGCCACCATCAAAACTCCTCATGCACTCTGTCTAAAATGGTGCAATAAAAAACCTAAATCATCAGTGTAGCCTGTGCATAACTTTGGGCACCTTACCAACCTTCAAAAAATTCACAGCTTGCAGATTCTTTTTGTAGCAGCTTAATGTCTTCAAGTTTTTACAGTTGGATTTTTTTTCACTCTTCACTCACTTTCACTCTTCTTTGCAGAAGGCCTCAAGTTCAGAGATATTTTCAGGTTGCCTTGATGAATAGCTTGTTTGAGGTCTACTATTCTAAGATGTCAGGGGACAGCGAGGGCCATTGCAGAAACTTTAGTTTGTGTGTCTTCCAGTAGCGCATGCTGGGTTATTTTTTATAACTGTAAGTACTGGTGAGTGTGTGCGATGATCAATCCATTTTCAGTTTTTTGGGAGTCTGAGTTCCTCTGTGTTCTCTATGTCAATAAAAAGCCCCAGAACATGCAGATGGGTCAGGCACTAATTCTAGAACCTGGCTCCTTCTGGCCAGGCTGGTATTCTTAGCAGCGCTAATCAGGGAGCTTATTATTTCTCAGGTTCACAGGAACTTTGAACTCTAGACTCCCGTTGCCTTAAAGATTCATGAAGGCCAGGGCATCCGAGGAACTGCTTAAGATTGCAGTGGGGTCAGGGGTCTCCGTTATCCCTTCGGCAAGAACCAAATAACAAATTGCATGTGTTAAGGGCATGCCTCATGTATGTCTGTCTAGTACCTACTGTATAACTTAATTTCAGCAGTTTTTTTGTTTCTTTTCTCTTCTCCATTCTTCTTCAACAGAAAAGCTTTTTTTTGAATTTTGAACTAGGCTACCATGCCCTGTGAAAGCAAAGGGAAGTTACAGTTACTTCCACACAAAAGGTTCAAGGCATTTGTACGATATATTATTATAATAATTTTATGCACCAGACATTGTTTTCTTTGGTGGCCGAAAACTTAATTTTGGTCTCATCGGACTACAGCACCTTCCTCCATTTGGGGAGTCTACCACATGCCAAAACCAGCATAGAAAAATATTTATTTTCCCACATTGCCATACAAATGACACATGTGGGCCATGTGACAAAAAAGATTTGGGTCACTTTTCCCTGCTGTGTGAATGTAGTTTAAAAGACCATTTCTGAACTCGTAAAATGTCTATTAAATATAGTTCAACTGCATATGCATGATTAACCAATGCAAACCAGACACAGAAATCATATGAACAGAAAATACTACAAAGCAACCTGAACCCACACCTCAGTCTAAACCGAACCTTACCCAAATCCTAAGATTGACCGTAATGTTAACCAAAACTCAACCTAATCCTTACCCTTACACTAAATCAAACCAAAACCATAAAAGAATGTGAAGCTTCCCTTCATTCATTCCTTTTTGCAAGATCCATAACAGGGAAAAGAAGCTTGCAGTGTTCATAGATATACATACCTAGATGCAACATTCTGTTTTGCTCTACCTGAAGTCTTCTAATATTTCTGCATATAAAAATGCAGTACCCTCCAAGTACAAGGATGAGGCTGAATTCAACTAATACTATCCAGCCTTTTTCTAGAATTTTCCTGTTCCACTTAAAATAGTGTAGCTAGAATGTAACTATGAATGGGAAAATTAAGACAAAGACTTATATACATTTGTTAAAACAACAATAAATGAATCAAACACAAGTGCAGATTTAAAGTTTTACATTTCATTGTGTTTCTTCTTTAATTTTTTTTCTCAGTTCTTTAATGTAAGATTTGTTTATAGCGACCTATTTAATAGCCGTTTTTGCTCATGATTACTGCTAATAGTTTCAGAGGACACTGAATGCATTGCAGGGCCAAGTACCTTGACTGACACCATCTTACAAGCCTTTGCCAAGTCTCTTCTTTTGAATACATGCTCATGCTCCTTTGAACACAACATTGCCAGTCCAATATATTATTGTTTTATTTGCTGATGAGCTAACTGGATACCATGACAGAAACTTTTGGGTCATCATATTCCATATAGCAAATCACAACCCAGTCTGAGGACATTTTCAAGACAGACAACTTTACATTCTTCTAAAATCCCTACTTCCCACTTCATCACTTCCCCAGTCAGCAGTGCAGTCAGTTTCCAGTGTTTATTCCCTTTCAATACTTACACGTCTAACAAAAATGACACTTTATCCTTTGTTCATGTTAACCCATCCCATTATCATTCTTAGAGTCTATTGCTTTGTTTAGAAAATGTTTACAGTCCAGTAGTTCAACATTTCATGCTAGTAGAATTTCTTTTTTAAATAAGAATCTTAGCCCTCTTTACACAAGTGAACTGCATTACACAGTAATATCCATCTTAATATCCTAATATGTAGGCTTTGAGATATTACAAACTTTTGAAATCTCCGAAGCTTTTTATCAGTGTGATACATTATAACACCATGATACAGTAAAAAGAGTGATGTTAAAGTTCACATATACCCCTAAATTATGAAAGTGTGTTAGGTATTATTGGCTTTATTGATATCAAAATATCAAGCCTTTCATAATGAAATATGACTCACAGATTTCTCAGTCAAGTTATTTTGGCCCCCTATCCAATCTGTGTCTCTCAATGTTGAGTATCAGCTGATACTGGTCTGATTTGGTCTTTGTGTTTGTATTATTAATACAGCCCAACAGTTTAGATAAGATGCTGATTAATACTGAAATAAAATTACAAATTGTATATAATTAAACTATCTGGACTCATTTAATTAATTTAGTAGCAGCTTTTCTTAAAATGACCTTTTAATGGATCTTTTCATAGTTTGAGGTGCTTTATTTGTCAATGCTGAATATGCATAAATAGTGATGAATTATTTGTAATGATTAGATTGACGAGAATATTTATAATATTTACATTTACAGTTACATTTGCGGCATTTAACAGCCGCCCTTTTCCAGAGCGACTTACAAAAGTAATATGTTCCTCAAACTACTTGACAGTTGCCCAAATAAAATGAAACATTTGAACACAGTGTGAGCAAAGAAAGGGAGCAAACAACCACTCTCTTCTCACATCAGTCAGAGTCTGCATGCAGGTTGAGCCTGTACACATGCACAGAGCAGTAAACATGCACTGGAAGCTCCTTTGACATTTAAACTGGAATTTAATTGAGTTGGGAATTGATGCTCCATAATCATAATCTGTTGATTTCATCATATACTCTTTTTCTCACTTCAGCTGCTGCATTAACAAGCACTTGCCCAGGACATTACGCAATTATCGGCCTGATTTGTGAGAGCTGTTTGCAAGTCCTCCTGACGTGTTATTGCTGCTACACTTGTAAAGCGGGGGGACTTCATTTTGCTGTGAGCGAATACGCTGGGCCTCCAAAGGCCTTGTGTTTATAAAATGCAATCTCACCTGGTCTGCTGGCAAGAGGAATGCATGTAGGGTGAATTGCCTGCAAAGCTGCTGTCCGATTTGAATTGTCAATGCGGCCCTCTTCCATTTGACTCGTACGGAGACCACTTTGGCTCAGATAGTGCAAAGACAGATTCCATCAGTTCCTTATCTGTTACAACCTGCATTGCTTGCAATTGGATTCAATAGCGCCCAATAATGGTGTTATTTTTTAAACATTAGGATACCTGGGTTTTCTGCACTGGTCAGCAGTGGGGTATATGAGAATGAGAAAAAAAAGCATATAAAAAGAGACCAGCCGTTCCCCCTCCCTCCTCCTTCCTGCTGTCCGGTGCCATGAATGGTGTATTATTCTGACCATTTTTCTGACTTTCGAGGGGAAAAGTAATTTTATCTTGTAAAGGATGTATTTTATTTTTTCTCTCTCCACGGCCTTGTCCCCAGAGTGGTGCGTATTGTGCCAGGACGAAGGAATCTTCTCCCTGCATTGATACATCATGGAAGCCAACAGCAATCATTGTCTGACGGACATCCTGCGAGACCAATTTAGGACCAAAAGACTTTGACCATATCATTGAAATCACAGCTGACTGATAAAGTTGGCTGGGATATTCCTAAAAAAACAATTATTATAGCTTCCACATGCCAGGATTCATTTAAACACTAGTTATCATTGCAGTATCAGCGCTAGTCCAACATTTCTATAATTTCCCCTCTGCATGATAATTGGATTAGGCCTCATCTTGAGGGTAGTGGAAAACATTAACATTAATTAAGATACCCTCATTTGCAATCTTATTAACAAGGACGAAATGAAGTGCTGCTAAATCTCCAACACGTCGTTTTCCATCGGGTATGTGAACAAACTTGTTATCTGGAGACCTATTACTTAAGATTAGGCCTGTAAATTGCAGGACAGACCTGTGAAATGGCCTTCCCATGTGTCAGCTCCATATTAAGGATCCGAAGCAGAGTCTCACCGAGTCACAGTCACAACTCTTAGCTTGGTAGCCAGAGATAAAAGTCTGTTGTGATTTGGCTTCACATTATGAGTTCAAGTCAAAACGTTCATCCTCTGCCTAAACCTCTTACGTCTTCTTGCTTTTTGCTTTCTCTCTCTCTCTCTCTCTTTTTCAAAGTCGAATTTGCGCTGGTATCAAGTCAAACAATGTGTGCATGTGTTCAGAGTTGGAATAAGACGGGTAGAAACTCCAGCTTTAAGAAAAAGGCTTTTTGATTGCCTCAGATGCAGACGTTCGCTCTTGGAACGGAACAGAGCCGTCGCAAAACTCCATCTTATTTACATTTTTTCCTTTTTCCCCCCACACATATGCCGCCTGCCGTTCCAGGAAAGGGAGGGGGAAAGAAAGTGAGGGGGAATAAAACAGAGTGAAAATGAAAGTGTGTGTTTCAATGCCAAGGTGCCGGGGCCCTCTTTTAAGCAGTAAATGTTCTGACAGGGGAGAAGAGAAGGCGATAATGAGAGTTGAGCTCCTTTCCAAGACGGCTGCATTGTTTTAATTGTTAGAGCCTCAAAAAATGGAGGGAAAGGGAAGAAAGAGGGAGGGAGGGAGGGAGGGAGGGAGAGAAGCAAAGAAAGGAAGGAGGGAGTGTGTGTGTGTGTGTGTGTGTGTGTGTGTGTGTGTGTGTGTGAGAGAGAGAGAGAGAGAGAGAGAGAGAGAGAGAGAGAGAGAGAGAGAAAGAGAGAGAGCGCCAGCATTTAAAAAAAGAACAAACCTGGCTTTTTCCAGGCAATGTGTTGGAGCAATTATGTACAAACCCTGTAATTATGCATATCTTTTGGAAACATATAAAGCTGTATGGAAATGAGCCTGGGCCGTTTTAACTCCACACCCAGCACCCCCCACTGGCTGCACATTGTCTGATATTTCAGGCAGTTTTGAGAAAGTAATGGGGAGTTTAAATCTGTGTGTGTGTGTGTGTGTGTGTGTGTGTGTGTGTGTGTGTGTGTGTGTGTGTGTGTGTGTGTGTGTGTGTGTGTGTGGTTGGTTGGTTGGAGCAATGGCAGTGGTGTCGGGTGTGGGGTGGGGGGTGGGGGGTGGCTCAGGTTGTTTACTATAGGCAATACCAAGAAACATCTAGCAAAACACTCTTGGCATGTACACTCCCGCCTTTACACCCCTCACCACCCCCCCCCACCCTCCAACCACCCCCAAACACATGCACACTTCCTTCCACACTCTTCTCCCTCCCACCGTCTCTCTCTCTTTCTCTCTCTTACTCTCTCTCTCTCTGCATGTGCTAAGTCCCACCCTTAATTAAGTCTGCTGGGGTTTAAAAGTGTTGAATCTTGTTTAAAGACCATCTCAGCACATTTGGAGGTTTGTGTGCATGCATGGTAATCAGGCCATTTGGGCGCCGGGTACAAAATCTTATTTTCAGCCTGATTTTTAGTTTCAGGCTTTGCCATTTGTTTTTGCTTTAGTGCAAGAAAAGTAAAAATAATAAAATAAAATAAATACATTTGTAAATTAGGGTCACATGCCTGTGAATGTGTGACTGTTTGTGACCGTCACTGAGTGTTCCTCTTCTCCTCAGTGTCTCTCTCCCTTCCTGACAATTACCTCTAGTTAATCTTATCAAAGCCAAATTCAATTACTTTTTATCAAGGTTATTTCATACATGATAGATGCAGTCGGCGAGGGGCCTTAATTTGGGCCAAACTGAAAGCAGACATTGTGCATCAGCCCCTGTTTCTATGCAAAAAAACTCCCAGAAAGCTCATCTGTTCTTTTCCAACAGGCCGGCTTCGCCCACAACGGTGACAATGCAACACGTAACAGCTCCGTGAGAAAGCAATAATGGCGCCATTATTACGGTTCAGAAAGAGCTAAGCACCTGTTACAGCACTTCAATTCTGCATCGGCACTGACATTTAAAATTGTCATTTTTCAACATTGATAACAGGTTAGCAATGGGAGCTGTGAGCCAGGAGCCACATGATGGCTGTTTAAATGCTTGCAAAGTGGGCGAGATTAAAATCGAATAAGTGCAGATTTTGCGCTCTCTCTCGCACTCTCTGTGTCTCTCTATTCCTCTCTCTCTTCCTCTTTTCCTCCTCTTTTCTAGTTGACTTATCAGGATTGGTTCCTCCAGTCCCATTTGCAGGCATTGCTGTGGAATCTGGATGAGTACCTTCCCCTCCCCTCCCTCCTCACCAATTACCCCAGGATGGATTTTTTTTTTTTTTGGGATCGGAGCAGGATAATTGTGTAATTATCTGGGTGAAATGGGAAGTCTAATGTGTTAAAGTGGGATTTTTTTAAGCTGTGGTGAGGCTGCAGTAAGTGGTAGAGTGAAGGCTAGCACTCTGCAGCTGGTGAGGATGCAGCTTGACAAAATAGATAAATAAAAAGATAAGAGTGGCCGCTAGCTGCCGTAGCAGGCCAGAGAGCGACACCTAGAAGAGCAGTTGCAGATGGGAGAGAATAAGTGTGTGTGTGTGTGTGTGTGTGTGTGTGTGTGTGTGTGTGGGAGGGAGGGGCAATGTCCAGGGTTCTATCAAAGCCACAATCTGAATAATTCTCATTTAATCCTATTAAATTTCAAATTTACTATAAAATATTGCTCCTAACCTACACGTCGCTCAATGGTTTAGCCCAACAACACCTAAAGGACCTTCTGAAACCTTTCAACCCATAACGTAGACTGCGCTCTCAACATGAGGGCCAACTGACAGTCCCTAGAATTAAAAAGAACACTGTTGGGGGACGAGCTTTCTCTTATAAAGCCCCCCAATTCTGGAATAGCCTTCCTCCTACTATTCGGGACTCAGACACAGTCTCTATCTTCAAATCACGATTAAAAACCTTTCTCTTCACGCAGGCTTTTTATTAACACCTCTATGGGGTCACTAACTTTTCTCCCTCTCTCCCCCCCATGTCCCGAGCTGCCCCTGCTGCCTGGCTGATAGTGGTCCACGGCCTCCCGTGACGCTCTATCCAAATGCTTCTACCAAAATATCTACTCATCCACATCTGAGATCATACTGCTAGATTAGTAAACTGAATCCTACATGGATTTTAATACTCACGCATCAGACTCACACTTACACTCCCATATAACTCATGACCTAATCATATTTGTATCACTTCTAGTGCAAGCAACATCTCTTTTCTATTCTACATCTTTTATGCCCATAAATGTGCCTTTTTATTTTGCTCTCCGGTGTCGACCAGAGGAGGATGGGTTCCTCTCTTGACCCTTGGTTCTTCTCAAGGTTTCTTCCTCCTAGTCTGTGGGAATTCTTTCCTTTCCACTGTTGCCTGCTGGCTGCTCATTCAAGCAGAATAGAATAGAATAGAATAGAATAGAATAGAATAGAATAGAATAGAATATATTCTTCATAAAATATTCTTCAAGGGTTCTTTACACTATTCTATGAAAAATTAATATATGATACACTTTGTTATATTTTGCATGAAGAGTCATATAATTTAACAGAACAGAAACTTTCTATTTCAATCTCTTAAAATTGAACTACAATAGACAAATTCTATTCTGTAAGCAGAATAAATGAATGGATTCTGTTTTATTGTTCTGAAAGCAAATTAGAATAAAATATATATTTTAGTGATGTGGTAGAAAATGGTATTGCAGATGCATGACAGCAGCCTTGCGACTGCATCGCTAACGCTCCGAAGCCTGAAAATACAGCTTATTGACCCTGTGGTCCGCACTAATATCTAGGCCAGTCTTTCACAGCAGAGGCATTCAGGGGTTTTCTGTCATAAGTCTCTTTACGCCAGTAGACAACAATGCTTTTTTCTTTAATTGAAGTAGCAAAAACAATGGAATCCCACCCAGGTCTATTCCCATCAAAATCATACATTATTACATTGACCTTAATCCAAATCCCCCCCACAAACCAAGCAATTTCTCTCAGCCAGTCTTTAAGATCCAGGCGCAGAGAGCGGGAGGCGGCAGTAAACAGCAACTCGCAAAATGGTAAAGGGTTGAGGGGAGAGAATAACAAAATGAAAATTCCGGGGAAAAAGGGAACATAAGATATGTTGTCTGCTTTCAGTGGTTGTTAGGAAATAAATTGCTTTTGAAAGTAGAAATGTTTACCTCAATTGAGAGCCGTTTTATGCCCTTGACAGGAAATTATTTCACAGCCTCTCTTGCGGTTGCTCTTTCCAATGGTCGTGTTTTCTTAACCTTACAAAATAACTTGGCCTCCACATTCACTTCGAGTATAAACACTTATTCTGTGTTTTGAGGCCTCTCTCAACGGGTAGCTCAACTAATTTCTTTCTTCAGTGGAGGGACTGCCGAGGCAGAATGGAAGAGGGAAAGAAGCACACTGTTATTCTGCCCTCTTCCCATATTTGCCCTTTGTGTTGAGTATGTACCAAGTAGTGGAAAGCAAATCGAATGTAGAATTGCACTGATAATCGGCAGGAAAAAAATGTATTGACTCAATAAATTTGTATTAAAGGTATGCATCATGCACACCGTTGCAATTCTGGTTAGGCAAACAAATCAGGGGGAAAAGTCCAATTTACAGCTGGGTGTATACATTGCATATGCCTGCAGACTGCAGAGGAGCATGGACAACATTTGTCCATTGTTAGGACCGCAAACTGTTTTTAACTCTTCATTTCAGAGTTTAATGAAAAGTGGGCCAACATTTATTGATTGGAGGAGTTGAACAGGTAAACTCTAAGGGCAAACCAGACCAGGACATTGCTTCCATTTTCAGGACTGGAAAGAGACAGTTTTGTCCTCATAAACATATAATGAATTGTCCCATTGATGGTACAAACACATAGCAAAATGAACACAAGAAGAACAAAGGTCTCAAGGCTATTTGTTTCAAAAAGACACTGAATAGTTGTTGTGTCTTCTTACATTTTAGAGTCTGTGTGTGTGAGCAGACTACTCGATCATCTCTAAATAAATGCCCAAATGTTTCCAGACATGCATTGCCAATAGAATAGAGCACTCTGGAACAGATAAACATGAGCCATACTCTTACATCACCATGTACCATGCCAAGCATTGGTGACAGGGAAATAAATCCCTTAGCATTTACTGTGGAGCCAGGTACGTGTGTTCTCTGGAGTGATGGAGCTCAATCCAATAGCTCTGGAATGAACTGAAGTGGATTTTTTGATCCAAAATTAATCATCCAACACCAGTACTTGACCTCACTAATTGTCTTATGGCTGCATGCAATCAGACCCTTACTGCAGATGTTCTAACGTTTGGTGGACAGCATTTACAGAAGTGTAGACAACACTTGCTACAGCAAAGTGTGACAACCCCAATTTTAAATACACTTGGAAACCTGCATGAGCAGGTCTCTTTACACTTTTGAGTGTTTCAGCGAGTGGATGTGTGTGTGTGTGTGTGTGTGTGTGTGTGTGTGTGTGTGTGTGTGTAGCGTTGAGACCTGGGGTGCCTTATGACATTAACACTGGAACTCAGTTCTGATCTCCAAACATGCTCTTATCAGGTACTTTCTGACAGCCTAGGGGGCTCCCCCCCCCACCCCCACCTTTAATGCCAGAACTGCCTGGCTGTTAGGCTAGTGCTGCCACTCCTTAACTGATAGCCAGTGTCCACTGCTTGAAGTCCTTAGGGTGGTGACTGAGAGCTGGGTGATAGGAGTAGTGCAAGGCAGACAGCTGGGCACACTCAACCCCAATAGGAAACTGTTGAGAAAGTTAGTTTGCTTTATATGCTTTTAATAAGGTAACGTAACAGCTTTTGTAACAACACACCTTATATAAGAGCACTACTTTGGCACCATCGGACCCATGTGACACCATTAATAGTGTTCCTGCATGTTTGCATTTCCATAATAGGCATATAACCTATATGGAGTCTCATTCTAATCTGGATTCTACCAATACATTACATACACTAGCTCTCCATTTCGCTCTACCTGTGGTGTCTACAGTAGGAGCACTTTGTGTGCATTTCATTCCAAACCATGACCAAGTTCCAGGCCTTTGAAGTTCAAGCACAAAATTGCGATGTTCCTCCAATTGCGTGGGCCAGCTGTAAATAGATAACTAGAGGATGGCACACAATATGAAAAGTAAAGAAATAATGTGTTTCTACCAAATTAATTTGGTTGGAAATTCATAAGTGAGTCACACCTGGGAAATGAGATCTCATAATATTTCACTTACGGAGGAAGCATTTGTTCACAACTCGCACTGAAGTGAGGGGCAATATTATAGTCGATGCACTCTATCAAACAAGTTCACGCTTTTACTCGTCATACACTCAATTTTGCAGCGGAAGCTGCCGCAACCTCTGTAGAGAAGCAGGGCGTTGCGCATTATTGAGTGCCTCTCAATCAAAAAACACAGGTAAACAAAAACACAATGGCACTCCAACAGCAGAGCGTGAGGAGAGATGACCTTCTCCTGATTGGTGCTTCTACTGTTTAAACAAAGCATAATGTACGGGGGAGAAAGGGTACAGCAAATTACGTGTGACTAGCACCAACTTTGAATGGTCCTCACTTCCAGAATGAGCTCAGTGAGTGGCCTCCCAATGGCTACCTCAACGTCCAACTTCAACAGATTCTATTTAAAGTAGCAGTGCATTGAAACATCAAATTGACTGAGCTACTCCCACCTCAGATCTAGTTTATGGGCGTTTCTGAAATTAACCCTTGCTGAAATTAACACATGTTGAAAGCCCAAAAATGTCTCGACAAGACCTCTTAACTTGCTGTTAGTGATCATTATTGACTACAACTGGTAGCTCTTCTGTACTCACATAAAGGGTTTGTTTGACGGTGCTCATTGGATTGACCAACGCAGTGCAATGGGCAAATACAATGAGCTCATTGCATTAACATCTCTTGGAGCCATTGTGAAACAACTGCATATGGGAGGTGTAGCTTCTTTGCGAAGGTGTCACCCTCAAACTGTCACCCTCAGCTAAGATGGAATTAATTATGATTTTCAGGAACAACCAAAGAACCACTAAGGCCTGTCTTGAACTGCAAGCTGCTAAAGCACTAGTATCACTGTCTACAGTCAAGCAAGTTTTATTTTAGCAAGGGCCGAGAGTCTACCAACCAAGAAAAGGCTGCTGCTCCAAAATCCATACCTTCATGCTCAAATAAACTTATTTGCCCCTCCTTCTGGAGAAAATGTTTATGGTCACATGATACAAGGATATTTGGTGGAGTGTAAGGAACGTAAGCCCAAGAACACTATTTGACATTTCAGCCCAGTGCAGACATTCAATTTGCGGGCCATCTTCCCAGTTTTGTGTTGGTGTTGACAACCAATGATTCTGTGTGCATGCTATTCCAACAGCTGCATCGACAGACCAATCATCTATTGAAATCATGTGGGATGCTATTGTGCTTCAACACTCCACCCCTACTACAAAATGTCTACTGCAGGAACTGAGTGAGAATATTCATGCATGGGATGGAGTATCACCAAACACCATTAGGAACCTCTGCAACTCCATTCTGAGACGTTTGGCATGTTGGGTTATACCCGACACCGCACTAAGAAACACGATTTCTGTGTTTGTAGCTCAATAATTATTCTCCACATCAGTCTAATTTTAATCATTTATTGTTCCTGCTAACCTTAATCTTCCTTCCATATTCCAACATTTCCAAATGTCCCAATATATTTCTCCAAATAATACAGACAATGCTAAAAATACTGTTTGGCAAGTCTTAACCTTAACCCTTAACTTCTGCAGAACCACCACTGGTTCCATTTCCTGTTCCACTGGTATAACGTAGGAACAGCTCAGCCAGTTTACATTGCTTTACATGGCTTTATTCAGCGGTTTGTAATTAATCCTGAGGGTGTAATAAAAATCACAGAATATAAGTGGTTAACTGGCATTGCAATCCACTACCCTTAAAGCTATTGTGCAAAAGTAAAGAGGCCAACCTCAGAAACCAAACATCAAACATCTTACCTGATTGATTACATTAACAGTAAGGAAAATTTGCAAAATGTACATTTTTTACTCAAATATTAATTTTAAATGTCAAAGCTGACTTGTTCCAATCTGCTTAGATCATACAACTTCATAAAAGCTGTGTAAATGCTGTGGTGATGCTGTGATGGTACAGGGTATGAACATGGATTTGTGCCACCGCAATAAGCACATTAAGTATTTGGAACATGACGCCATGCCTCAAAACTTCAAATTTAGATTAATGCCTCCATGAGGCAAAAGTAACTTATGCGCGACAGCTTCACCAATAATTCTGATTGAATAGTGATGATGAGTGTCGTGAAAGCCACGGTTGTCTGATCAAGTTACTGCATTCAAACTAACGACGACAACAGTGAAAAAAGGAACTGACGATAGCTAATTAGTAAATCCATAATGTTTCCCTCCTTTTAAACGTCTCCCTTGAGGGTGTTTTGAATCATTATGCAAATGATGTTGTCAAATGTCAATTAGCGCAGGAAGACACTCTCATGATTTATTATTTTCAAGAGTGCTTCTGCAGTTGGAAACTTTCTCCCACTAGTCATCAAAGGAAATGAGGTGTGTGTGTGTGTGTGGGTGTGTGTGTGTGTGTGTGTGTGTGTGTGTGTGTGTGTGTGTGTGTGTGTGTGTGTGTGTGTGTGTGTGTGTGTGTGCGCGCAAGAAAAGCTCACACGAATCCCTCTCACATGTTAAGAGGAATGAAATCCTTCAATCCAAGGCAAAGGACAAGGGAATGGTTAAAGTGCTTTACTCAAGAATCGTACAGAACAACCTTTGGCTCATAATATAGACAATTAACCACATGCAAGGTTAACATCATTGCCCCCGTTGTTCCAGCTAGTATGGGCTTAAGCACAAAGATTCTACAACTTGACTCCAAAGTTTAACAACAATGTTTTCCCCCCAAAGGGTTCATATGTTATAATTGCTGTCACAGGCAAGAGATATTTTTTGATGTACTACAATTATGATTCATGCCAGCAAAAAAAGCACCAACAAAACTTTTTTTTTTTTTTCACGCTGTTCTGTGGGTACAATGAGGGCCTTGTTACCAAAACTACTCTCCACTTTATGACTAAGGGTGAAGTGCCTTTCTTTGTCACAGAGCAATTGCTGGGGGAAAAAATAGCCAATAAAAGACAACAGCAGACATCAATTAAGTTTTGTAATTGAATAATTACTGGAGAGGGCACCATGGCAGAGTGATTATGGGAGCAGTTCTCTTAATGTTAGAAAGCAATTGAAATGAATTACACAACTCTAAACGAACTATTCTATTACCCTCTTTACCCTGTTTGTTTCGTTTTATTTTGCTCAGTCGAAGCTCTTGCTTTGTGGCTTTCACTCTGTGACAACCACATCTCATAACAACGTAGAAGACAAGACTCCACAAAGTAGTCCAAATGCACTACTCTGGTTATGCTCTTATGATACGAGAGCTATGATATGCCTTGAAATGGGACACCCCTGCTTTAAAATCCAGCTCAAGATCAGCTTTTGCTGGTAGTTGGTTTCACATGATATAAGCTGGTCTTTATTGTTCAGGGTGGTTGAAAAGATGGGTATCCTGGCAAAAACATACCCTATACTGGTAAGTTAGCTGGTTAACCAGTTCCTCATCAACATATTGTGTGCTTGAACATGTTTGTGTGCCAGTGTGGTCTTACTGGTTATGCATGACAATCAGCTTGCTCATGCTGGACATGCTCGTCAACCAGCTTCATCTTACTTGACTAGCTTAGTCTTGCTGGTCATGCTGGTCAACCAGCGTGGTCAACCTTACTCAAACTGGATGTACACTATTGGACATTCCATTTCATAAATGTGCATTTAAAGAAGACCTATTTTATTCTGCTTTCCCAAATCATGGTTCTTTGTGTTCTAGCTTGAATGGTGCCCTGGTTGAACCCCCAGCAAACCCCCACTATGGAAATGTACCTGTTAGGTTAACATTAAGCCAATGATGAGGAGTTTTAGACATTGATTGCTCAGTAGAGCTCCACAACACACCTTCATTAGTTGTTTGGAAAGCGAATGCTTATTCTAATACCAATAAGACCTTCAGAACCAACCAGCCTTAATGCAGTAAGAAGCCAATCACAGTCAAGTAGACATTCAACTAACAAAATAATAACATTAGTGGGAAAATCAGACACAATGTACCCTCAGAAGTAACTAATCCAGGTCTAGAAAATAAAAATCCACTCCAGGATTTTATTCCATCTGCCTCCTGTATTGCAAATTATATTAATAAATTACACGCTATATGTTATATCACACCTGCTATGCAGGTTACCATTTGTGTGTTGAGTGTTTGGTTTGATTTTCTCAAGAATGACACTGAACAGGGTACAGTCTTGTGCAAAACATGCCATAAAAACATTAAAATTAAAGGAGCAGCATAATGACTCACCATCTCAAACCCCATAATCCTGTGCAGTTTTCTGAGTCAGTGAAATACCTCCAAAAGGCAATTTATATATAAACAAATATATATTTAAATATACAGCATGATGTGGTTTGGTGTTACATATAAGAACTGAAACTTTATACTTATATAAATATTTCCTTAAGATACAGCACAGCCGTCCAGACAGTCGGAGCAGATGAGATTACTCATCTCAACCAAGCCTACAGGTTTTTTCAACCATAGCTGGACACTTCCTTCAAAAATAAACTTGATCCACTCTGTCCTTTGCGGCTGAAGGTGCGATGTAATGATTTGTGTTCAGCTTAGGTCTTAACTTTAATATAATGCTCGTGGTATAACAGGAGAGGTGTAATGAAAATGTTTTCCCCAGTGACGTAGGAGGGGGAGTCAAATCTCAGCAGTGTGTTGTATCACAAGTTTTCGATTCTGGACATCTTAAACAGAACTGACAGGCATGTGTTATTTCACAGTTTGTAAATTGGCAGGCAGGCCAGATACACAATAATGTGTGCAGACACTGAAAAAGTGAGTGTTTTTTCATATGTTCCCTTTAACCTTTAGAACCTGTACCGATTTAGAATCTAGGCCAATTTTATGGGATGTTTTATAGTTTGCCCTTTCTTTAATTCACCAAAAAACTAGAAAAGTATTCATCAGACTGTTATTCTAATGTTGTAATTTTAAGCAGATCCTAGGCTTCTTAAATGCTCCTTCATTTGAGATATAACAAAATTACTTTTTTTTTACTTAAAACACTTTATATATCAGAAATCATGTTGGAAATGGATCCAGAGTGTTTTTGAGCTAAAATGCAAGAATTTTGCTGGATTAAAGATATTTAAGCCAATATACTTGACAGTGGTCCAAATAAAATAAACAATGTCCATTATTATTTTTATTATTTACCTATTTATCAGTATTAACCCTTTTTTCAGGACTTTTATATCTGGGTTATATCTTTTATATCTAACTGATCAGCCAGTCAGAGTCTTCAGGCGTGTTTAGCATGTAAACATGGACAGAGCAGTAAACATGCACTTAAAGCTCATTTGGCATTTAAACTTCAGATTTACTTCAGTTGGAAACAAGCTGGATTACTCACGGATAATTCATCACACATTGATGAGACCACAAAGTCTTGTAGTTTGTTTTGATATGTGTATCATATCTGTAGGTTACTCTGATCCTGAGATAAGAAGCCGAAAAAATGGCATGTAACTGCTGGCAAAGTGCAGATCTCGGATTGTGAGAATCTCGGATATGAAGAAACAACAACAACAACAATTTCAAGCCTCTGTATTCGTAAATACTTGAATGCATGCTGTCCTATGTATTTATTTATAAAATGTCCTGTACATGTTTGTAACATTATTCCAATATTTTTCTGAAATTTTTCAGAAAATCCATTTTTCTAAAGAAGGTTAGGATTCCCAGCACATTATTGATTTACAGATGCATATACCTGAGTAAAACTTATGTAGTGCAGTAAGTAAAAATAAGGAATTATAGTTGTTCTGTACGTTTTGCACCCGTCTGCAGGCCTGCTGAAAGAATAAATAACCCTTGCAGTTTTTCTTTCTCTCTCATAGAAGTTGCCCATTAAAAGCTTCTTCAACATGAAAAGTTCTTTAATGAACCACAAACACTACATCCTACTTATGGGCTGCTGCAGATAGAACATTTCCTGACATCAGCATACTGCATGTGAAACATTTGTTTAAAGTAACATTACATTTACCCTCTAATTCCTGAAATCTAACCACAGCATAGATCTGGGCCTGTGCTCTTGCCTGTTTGTTTGACATTATAAATTATTTATCTTATTGAGCCCACTAATTGAAGAGTGTTTCAAGTTTATTTGAAAAGTGCTAGGCCAGCAACGGAATCTTCCTTTCATAACCCAATTAGGGGACCACATCAGAGTTGTTAGGTGAATGGTTTATTCATTATCCAGAGGTACATTTAATGGGGCAAACTCATTTAGAGGCTCATTATCAAACTTGGCAACAGATCATATTATCTAGCCGTTTTGATCTTTCTGAAGCGAGCTCATGTACTGAAAGAAAATGGAGCTCGGTGAAAAAAAAAAGCTAACGACATGCCAGATCGGGCCTTTGATTAAACATTGAGGGATTGCCTCTTACAAAGAACAGAGTCATATATTGCCGTACTGAGTTTCTATGGACTCCCAGGAGTCCCTTCCCCCAGTAACTGTCCACTCAACCACCTCAGCCAAGATCTTCCAGTAGAGCCAGGGGAGCCTACTGGCTTCTTCACCACTTTGATGGTCCAAGGTCAGGTTCGGATTCAAGATGTCCGACACATGGAATGCACCAAAGTCTAAGCTTCAGAACTTGTCGCAGAAGAAGGGGGAGAGTGTGACAGCATGGAGGGCTGGGTAAGGCTGCGGGGTGGGGTGGAGTGGGGGTTGCTTTTGACTGGCAGCATCAAACATATGCTGAATATCAAGGTCTTTATTAATAAGTTCATGTTGATTCATGTTTGTCATGTATTCACAGGGTCTGCGGAGACAATGTCCCTAGGTACAGTGTGCCCCATTTTGAAGAAAAGTATAAGAACAACATGAATATAACTGAGTTGTTTTTTTTTTCTCTTTTTCTCCAAAACAAGGAGTACATTCGTGGGTAATTTAGATATATTTTCTTTTTATGGGCTTGATATGCATAACAAGGCATAACAATGTCACTTTGATGAGATTACCCATATGGATAACAAAACTGTCAAAAGTTTGACATGAAAGACAAGATTCTTAACAGTAGAATCATATTTTAATATTTCTCATTGAGGTTGCATAGAAGAGAGAGGCAGAATATTAACTAGTGGACTATTGGGCTATTTATGAGGCTTCTTACTCAACACAATGGAATTAAAGTATTTATCACCTCTCTGTTGGAGGACAGATCAACCCAGTCTTTATGTGTGGCAAAATACATATATCATAGGAACAGAGTATGTGGAAGTAGTACTTGCACTCTCAAAAATAAACATTTTCGAGCAACCCCTCAGCATTATAGGGACTGTAGATACAATTGAACCATTATGTACTGACTGTAAAATTACAGTCCAATCTCAACTCTTACCTATTTTTCCCTCAAAAAGTGAACATTCATCCTTTAAGATACCCAATTAGTTGAAAACTTGATCATAATTGCACGTCCCCCATTCAAATATTTAAAAGACAGTTTTAAAGACAAACCCTCTATGCTTCTTTTCCTTCTGGTATGTGCTGTTAGTGAACTCTATCAAGTGGTATAAATCTTTAATTTTCGAGATCAGCATTAATGGCCGAAACAGCCTAAGATCTCTGCTCCGTTCCCGCCTTTCATCCTCTCCACTGGCGGAATTCCGGAGGGGGCCGCACTCAATCGTTTGCTCCCTTAAGTACACAAAATTAGCTGCTTATCTGTTGATCTCCGTACATGATCCCTGCGAAATCCTTTCTGTGTGTCCAAGGCTGATGCCTTTCACGAGAGCCTAGCTCCAGGAGCCATTCCCTGGACTAACCCCTCCCCACCTCGCCCCTCCCCTCCTCCACCCCTCCCAACCATGCAACCCCCCCACACCAGGTCCTCAGAGAGGGGGAACTGGGCCTAATTAAATCACTCTCAAAGACAATAAGGACCAGGCTTCCAACCTCCAACTGATTCCCGCCTCACTTCCGGGGGATCCAAGCAGACCTTAAGCCGCAGGCTTTTACCTAGCAGCTTGTTGGGATTTTCCCAAAAAGAAAAGAGACAAAAATTGAATCGTCATCTCTCGGCCTTGGGTAAGATTATCAATTTTTAGTGGAAAAAAGCAAAAGGAATATTAAAGGAAATTAATCAAATGTAGAGCAGGAGAACATAGACAAAGATGTGTAGAATCAAAACTAGGTGAAGAAGCATTTGCAGCATGAGAGTGAGGAGATAATAGATAGAGAGGGGGCATGACAGCAAAAGCTGAGGGGTGCAAGGCTGATTTTGTTTTGATGTGTGCCCCAGTTTGTGGACTTTGGTTTTCATCCTAGCCATCCAGTCTGATATAACGTTTTTTTGTGTCTGTTTCTTTAAATATTCTTCTTTTTATATTTCATCCAGAGTTTGGACCATCTGCAGACCACCACTTAATTGCACTGTGCCGCTGTATTTGGTTGTGTTAATGAGCTCGGGCTGTGGAAATAGGCCTCTGCCTCTGCCTGTTAATGCGGCCCGTGGAAGCCTGAGAGTGACTGCAGCCCTCGTTAGCCGTGCCTGCTTGCTATTGATTGCAGCGGGCCACTGGGGGCTCCCTACCTGCAGTTGACTTTGTACTTCTGCAGGAGTTGTAAGGGTCTGCGGAACAACAGGGACCACGCACATCTCAAACAAGGTCTATGAAAAGCCTATCAATTAGGCTTTGAAGGTCAAGCAAACTCTCTCCTTTCCTCTCTCTCTTTCTCTCTCTCTCTGTCTCCCTTGGACTCCCTCATCTTGAGCTGGCAGTATCATCCATGCTCTCTCTCTCTCTCTCTCTCTCTCTCTCTCTCTCTGTCTCTCTCTCCCTTGCAACGCTCTTTCCAAAATACATCTGAAGACTCCATTCAATTAAATATCTCTCAGCTCCAGCTGCTCCCTAAGTGAAAGGTCAACCAAGTCCAGGAGGCTAAAAGAGAAAGGCTTGGCTTCTTCAGAAAGCCCTGCCCTCCCTCTCCCTGCACCACCCAACAAAGCCTCCCCCAAGCCTGGGCTCTCTCCTAATGATCCCCACTGGTCAATCCCTAACTAGCAATGACAGTTCCCCCCAGAAGCACCACTGCGGACGAGAGCCAATCGATCAGGTGGAGGGAAAAGGGGGGAAAAAACACACATATAATGATAACCCGCAGACATAATGTCAAGCCCTTGTGCCGTCCCAATTGGTTGACATTCAGGTAGATAGAGGGGAGAGCCTACTGCCTGGACATCAAAAGGGAGGTGCTGCAGCGGGCTCTTCTGCGCAGAGCAAGGTCCGTTAACCCCTCTCTTGCGTGAACTCTAATTACCCACAGTGTGGCCTCCGGGATGGCCGTCCTACTCGAGATGACTCACACTCAATAACCATCAACACAAACACCACATAATTGAGCCTCATTACTCGAGCTGTAACCCAGTTACTGCTCTACTGACAGGGCGTGCTTGCAACTTCAGAGCGTTGATGTCACTTTGGCTGAGCCAACTCTTTTGCAAACCACAAGGCATCTGGATTGTGACTTATGTAAGTCAAGATGAAATGGGTCTTATATTGCTCCCTAAAATGAGGCATTAAAACTGATCATGGGGGCCAAAAAAAAGATGTGAAAATGATAACAGCATGGGTGCAATGTCTGGGTTTCACCCTTGAAGCGAAAGCCTCCCTTTTCACACTCAAATGTAAAAGACAAATGACTCCGGTGGGACCTGGAGCCCACACGGGTTCATCTTACTGCTGTGATGCTTTGGCAATCTATTTCCCCCTTTAATTGCAAGCAGACAAGTGGAACCATACATCTGCTCCATGCTGCTCGACCCAATACATAAACGCCATTGATCAGTCTGGCTTAAAAAGCGGTGCCACTTTCCAATCCCTCACCGCTTGCACAGCAAAGGCATTATCAGACGAGCTGATATCATACACCAACTCCTGCCTGCCACCCCTTCTCCTTTTCAGATTGAATTCAGGGTGTCTCTTTTTGGACGAAAGGCGGACAGACGACCTGACTCCAGTGCTAGATGAGAAAGTGCTGGGCTGGGGCCGTCCCCCTGTCCTAAAGTTCCATCAATAGCCTGAGGAACCGCAGCCAAGCAGCTGCAACAACAGGATGCCTGTCGCTTGTACTCCGATTAGAGAGGAGCAAGGGGATGGAGAGAAGCAAGGGGAACCAGCATGGCCTCTTCATTCCCTCTCTCTCTCTCTCTCTCTCTCTCTCTCTCTCTCTCTCTCTCCCACTCTCTCTCACTCACTCAAACTGTGGGGCAGACTGGTGGGTGATCGTGTTTCCCATACTATCAATACTATCACATCCTTGGTCCCTGTCTCTTCCAGTCGCCAGTGGTTTTATAACCTTGTAGCACATTGCATCTTTCCAATAAGAGCCTCCATATTGTGAGACCCCTGATGAATCACAAATACATAGTATTTTATCACTAACATGAAACACTACATTTTATTTTCATTTTCCTCTCTGTACATGTAGGATCAAACTTTTAGTCTTGTCAAAACATGTAGTCTTGTCAGAGTGTATGTGTAATGTATGTATATTGTAGAGTAATAATTAGCAACTAGCAAAAAAACATTATGATTTGCAGTTAACTTGTCAAAATGCACTTAGTACATATGAAGTATTCTGCCATGTGGAAACCTCGGGGCCATTTAGGCCTTCAGAGGAGGACTAATAATTTCCAGGCATTGGAAAATACAGCACTTAGCAGAGAATTTACACATTATTTAAAACCATTTCTCTCTGCCATGGGAGAGTTTTTGGTTGTAAAAACTCCAGATCACATTAGAACAATTGCTGGTAAACATAAATACAGTTGAAAGAAACACAAATTTCTCATTATGAAGAAAGTAGTTGAGATTCCATAGCTAGTTTGAGGGACAAAGCTTGGTTCCAGATTTCTTATGGACACCCAGGACCAGCATCTGGATATGTTCAATTCCATCCGCAGCTCACCTGATTTAACGTCATGAGCACTGTTGAGCACTGTTTCACAATGCCAGGTGCTGAATGATAACTATACATAATGCTAAACTCTCATGCAGAGAGTTTTTGAGATGTTTTAATGAACACAGTGACATCAAATCAAGAATAATTTGTAATTGTTCTAATATCAGTGTTTTACTGAGCAAATAACATTTACTGCCCAAATAAGGAGCATTTCCTGACACTAGAAGGGTGAAGACAAGCACATTCTTTTTCCACCTCTTTTTGAATTGCTGCCATTGCATCACAATCAACACCAGGTCTCCAGCACTGATACAACACCTGTGCTGACCAGCATCAGACTAGGTGTGATGTGGGGAGAGAGCATGGCCAGAATGTCCAGTTTTGCTCTCTATCTGACTCCAGCTGCCATAGTGCTTGTATTAGACTGCTGAGCCACTTGGAGCCAGGATGACTTAAGTGATGTCTGAAATATAAACAAATTGCTTCTTACACTGCTATAGTTATGTCTACTTGACCAATCATATCTTTAAGTTAGAAAACAGTGAATTAGTGAGAAGAAGTCCATACATTGATTAAATTATGAGACCTAAATTATTTTAAATACCTTGAATCGATAAAGGAAGAGTGTTTGAAACAAAGATGAAAAGGCTTACATATAGAATGATCATTGGCACTTTCACCTCACTGTTCCATTGCGAGGCACAGCCAGTGCATGATGGCCTTTACACATTAGATACGTGGTCCTTTCAAGAGCAAACAGAGTGTTCATTGCTGTGAGGAGCTTGTTCATTCAACGTGTGCTGTCATGTGAATTATATGGAAGGCAAACCAAACATGGATGATGTAAAGTGGTTGTTGTAGTTCAGTAGCTAGCTGGCATTGACCAATTTCAAGACAAATGTAGCAGAAATTAAATTTGTAATAACTGTACATGTTTAAACTGTACATTTTTGTGCAGGTTTTGGACATTTTTATGAGAAACATTCAGCTAATTGAAAAATTTCTGGAAAGCCCTGGACTGGGGTTTTTGTTGCTAGCGTCAGTAAAACGGTTGCATTCCATACAAAACAATGTCCCTATTTAGAGCCAAAATGCATTTATTTGTACCTGTTGTAGCACACTATGCTCCCAGAAGGGTGGTAACAGAAATTAGAAATTTACTGTGATCATGTTTTAAGGCTTAGCTTTAATAGTCCAACACTACTATTCTGGACTCTACAGCTGGACATCTGGATCACTCAAGAACATAGAGCATGTTTTCTGTGAATGGGCTGAGTGGGCAGGTGCTTGTTTTGACACAGGTAATGTCATTCCTCAGTTGTTCTCAAATCAGTGCTCAGTTCTCAGTTCTCTCTCTGACATATTCGTCATGCAAAAATGTGCAAGCAAAAGAAAGCAGGCCCTGTGTATGTAATAAGAAATTATAATAATAAAAAAACTGCTGCAGGACGTTACACAATAGGGGAGTTAGTCCCAAACCATGTGGCAAACAAAATTGACTTGCATTTAATCCCACTTATGTCACAAACAAGATATTAATTTGAAAACTACCTGAACAGAGAGAAACATTCATTTTCTCATATCTGTTTCATTGTGCAGAGTACATGGCGACATGTCACACGAGGTTAGATATAAAGTACATAACAATTATAATATTCAGCTTTCATCAGTTACCTTAAACTGAAAGAAGTGCTGCGTAAGTTATGACAAAAAACTGATTCTTCGATCAATCTTTTTGTCCCTTATTGATCCAGGGGGTTATACTTCCCCTTGTGTCAAAAAACAAAACAAATGTTACAGTGCTTTATGATTTCTCATTATATCCATGTCTCCAATGGTCTCCAATGGCCTGCTGACACACCCACTAATCAATAGCTCAGGGTCTCTATGAATTGCCATTGTGATGATTAGTAATCGACCTACCTCCTTATGGGAATGCTTTATATGACACAAAGACTGGTCACGTATTCAAATAACACAGGAGCATATGATTTCAGTAAACACTAAATCTATGAGTGGATTTGAATTTCCTACATCCTTCAGGGGAAGCAAATATAGTATACCAGCAGGCTGTGAGTGTATCAGTGTAACAGAGCTGGCTTGCTCGTTTCTGGTCAACTGTAACAAAAACTGTGCAGTATATCATCGGATTTGCCCACTGGGCAACCAGTATCCTCCTATATAGCAACAGTGAAATAGAGTAAGCATTCATGTATGATGAATATAATATTGAATTGGAAGCGTGTTAGAAATGCTTTGTACCTATACCTGTTAGCTATTTTAACAGGTGGACCTACCTTATAGGGTCACCATGTAGGTGCACAGCACCAGATGTTGCACAGTTTGACAGCTTGTATCTTATCCATCCATATATAGGGACCACCATAGGACAGCCATTTTGCTCCCCTGTGATATTTGTAAATGGGAAACCGGCCTGTTTTTGATATGAAGCTTGTAACAGCGTCTCAGTAAAAAGTTCTATTCACCCTCACTAATTTTCCAAAACTCACTGAATAGTTTAGCTGCCAGTTGTATCTGCAGTCAGTGCAGTATGGGTCTGGCGTTATGACGTTATGACCACCATACCGGAGCATTTTTTGTAGTTCTGTAATCTTTTTCTACCTTGTTAGTCTCCTTTCATCTTGATCTTCAATGGTCAGGACCTCATTGGACCACTAGAGAACAGGTAATATGTGGGTGGTGGGTCATTCTCAGCATTGCATTGACACCGACATGGTGGTGATGTGTTCGTGTGTGTTGTGCTGATATGAGTGGATCAGACACAGCAGTACCTCTGGAGTTTTCAAACCCCTCAGTGTCACTGCTGGACATAGGAAAGTCCACCAACCAGAAATAGACAGCCTACAGCGTCCTGTGGGCAGCATCCTGTGAGCACTGATGAAGAAGTAGAGTATGAACAATACAAACTGCAGAAACAGATGAGCTTCTGTCTCTGACTTTACATCTACAAGATGGAGCAACTTGTTAGGAGTGTCTACATTTACATTTACATTTGCGGCATTTAGCAGACGCCCTTATCCAGAGCGACTTACAAAAGTGCTTTGCTGTTTACTTAGAACATCCTTAGCTAGTAGACAAGGCTGGAATCTAGAGATTCCACACGTTTAGACCGTGTTGAAACAAAAAGTCTTTATGGAGTTAAGTACTCCTGAAACAGATGAGTCTTCAGTCTGCGTTTGAAGACAGTGTCTAATAGAATGAAGACTGAGTTTTTAAACGCTGCAGCTGCACTGATCCGCTCATTCAACCACAACACACACTTAAACACCACCATCATGTCAGTGTCACTGCAGTGCTGAAAATGACCCACCACCCGTGTATTACCTGCTCTGTGGTGGTCCTGTGGGGTCCTGACCATTGAAGATCAGGGTAAAAAGATGCTAACAAAGTATGCAGAGAAACAGATGGACTATTTTCTGTAATTATAGAATTACAAAGTGCTCCTGTATGGTAAAATTGACTGTGGGTATAGAAACAAGGAGGTGATCATAATGTAATAGCTGATCGATGTATTTGCATGCAATATTAACATGCACAGTAGTGGGCATTGTCCAAACCACAATATACACTTCACTGCTTTTTGGTATTTTGAAGATAAGTTGTAACTTCTTTTGTTCAGATCTTGACCGAGTACAGCACTACTGGAAAACAAGTATGTATTTTCTTCACCCAGCTCAACAGATTCATACAACATGAAGTTTGGATTTCGGAGGTGTGCACATCATGGCCGCTGCAAGCTACACTTACCCATGAACCATTAACTACCTCTTCTGTTCTTCTCAGCTCAGACAGAGAGTGTCAATGTGCATTACTGATGCAGTACAAGTCCACCTTTAGTTTAGTTATCACCCTGCCCTTCATCAGTGGTCAGATTTTCACCACAGGACCACATGGTCACTCTGCCCCAGCATAATACACGAGCATGTCACTACCATGTAGCTTTCAGTGCTGTGCTGAAAATGATCCATAACCCAAATTATTTCTGGTCAATGGTGATTCTATGGTGGTCCCTTTCCACTGATGGATGGCGTAGAAGGTGGCTGATAAAATGTGTAGGTTCAGATTGATTACAATAAATACTTATAAACCCACAGACTGCTTTTATGATAGACGTTTCTAAAGAAATGGCAAATAAATGTGAAAAATAAACAAAATATCTACATTTTATATACTTTTCAAAAGCCAAATGCCTGAAAATGGTGTGATGTGGAGAATGGAGATTATGGTTTCTTGTTTAGAATTTTTCAGTGTTGAGTTAACCTAATCCATATTCACAGCCTCCCTCTCCAGCCATGCAGCCTGATACAAATACAGCAACCTTTCATTGCACTGATTCCACATAGCTGCAGTACCACAGGTGCTGCACTCAAAGTCTTTTGCTTCCTTTAGCTCTTCACTCTTCGCTTGATTTCTGAGTGGTCCCCACTCGCTTCCCTTTGATTGAACTCAATGGGATTACAACAGAGTTAATCGCTCCTGGGTTTGTCCACTTATTACTATGTGAACTCCCCCTCGGCGCCCCATTGTTTTCCGACCTTCCATAAAGATTACCTTGGAATTGCTCTATTGTCTCCGCCAGAGCGTGGGAGCCCTAATGAAAGGCGAGCAGCGGCCAGCACAATGGAGACTATGGCCGCTGTGGCGAGAGGTGCATGCATGTTCATTAATGAAAGCGCAGGGACTGCTTTAAAAATAGAAATGCTGGCAGGCCTCAGATTGAGATATTAGGGATGTGTGATTATATGCTGAGCCCTCCCCTTCCCCAAAGCCCCTCTTTAGCCCTTAACAGTGGCAGGACAAAACTGTACCAAAGGCCAACTGCAAAGGAGCCCAGACAAGGCATTTTTATCATTTTTATCCAAATTCTATCTATACCTTTGATACATGAATTGCTGAATAAATCATACATACCTATGCTGTTTATGCTCTCTTGGTAAAAAGAAAAAAATGCATCAGGAAAATATTTGGTAAGTCTGTGTGTTTGGTATGATCATACAAAGACCTGATTACTACCATGAATACTGTAACACAGAACTACTATATAATACTATTTGAAATAATATTTGAACAGACAGTAATTACAAATATGAGATCTTCTTTGACAGATGAGTTTTACATTCCATGCTGTTTAAATAAAGACCAGCCATTAAATTAAACTCACCTGCCTAATACTGTGCAGGTCCCACACCAAATCTCTTTGAGGGGTCAACTCCACAAGACATATTAGCCAGCATTAAAAAAATCTGTTTTTTTACTTTTACAGTTGTGGATACAGCTACTGTTTTTTGACCAAATAATATTTTAAATTGTTTTAAAACAAGGCACTTTTTACTCTTAAAGCACAGTCAAAAGTCAATTTTAATCTAAGTGCACAACATTGTTATTAGTGCTCAGTGGTTGAAGCACTGATTTAAATCCATTATTCAATACCAATGACTCACGCAGCAGTCATACCATGTGCTCCTTGTTCTGTCAACCTAAAAATGTGGACCATTCTGCGTTTAAGAACTCAGAATTAAACTTGAGAACACATTGTGGTAAGGTACCACTTTGGCTAATGGGGTGTGATGGAATCAGCTGAATGACACTGATGGTAAAGTTACTTTTACTTTAGCTGTAGAAGCTAAATTAGTCAGGTTAATAGTGACTACTGAGTACAGATTAATCTAATTTGGCAGTTTGTGATGTTCACTTCATGCCCTTTGGTACAAAAGTCCAAAAGATTGTTGATCCAGATGTGTAAATGCACACACATAATGTCTTCTATCCACTGCCACCAAAAGGGGGCTACGGTCATATCCACAGGACCAGTAACATGTCTAATACATTGATAAGTATTAAAAAAGATTTAAAAAATAGATAAAAAATTCAGTGATAAAAAAAGGTCTGTGATTTACCAGGCAGATCTACTGCAAATTGGCAGCTGTATGGTTGTAATGATGTTTCCCCAAATGCCTTATTAAATAATAGCAGTGCATTTTTTTTTCAGAACATTGACAGATGTTCATTCCTAATCAATATACTTAACTCCAAATTATAATTCAGTTATTAATCTTAAGACTTACTGCTAAGGAACTACTATGATTTATTCAGTAACTATAATAAAACTAATATGCAAGTTCTCAGTGTGAAGAACTGAAGTGTGGGGTCACATAATATCTCCTTTAAGCTTAAATAATGACCAGCCATTCAACAAAACACAGCAGCCTTTGCCACTATTTCAGATAGAAACTTAAAGTATCTTCTAACTAAAATAAATGATTCTAATGGCTTGTTCAACATCTTGGATGCTTTAATTCACAGTGGTGATTCATATGGTAATTACTTGACCAAACCTGAGTGAAGTAGGCAGACTAAGAACACTCACAAGAACGCTATCCTTGTGTGGCCTCCAAAGCTAAAGGGGGGGTTTTCAGTTCAAAGCTCTTGTAATAAGGAATTCCAACACGATGGAACTGATAACCATTAACAGGAGTGTTTTTCTTGCATACCTCGGTCTTTAAGATATTGGTAAATGGCCTTTCATGCCAGTAAAGGCTTTGTTTGTGAAGGGTGTGTTTTCATTATTGCCATCAAAGGATGCTTTTGAAAGGCTAATCAAAAGCAAAGGTCTTTGTCCAGGAGTATTTCATGGTGAAAGCATAACTAATTATAAGCAAAACATTTTTGTCTTTCATAATAGTAAGAATCTCATCACCACCAAGCCTGTCAAAAGTTCAGTGGAGTGAGTACCTTACATTCTAGTTTTGAAATCCACATTATCCTCCTAATGATGTTCTGTACAGTTAATTTCTGGCCTTTGTGGTAAAGCATGAAGTCCCAGTAAAACTCAAGCAATGGTTGAAAAATCCACTTAAAACACTCAGAAGATAAAAAAAAATAAAATACAATGTGCAGGCTCTCAGTTGCTCATGGTGTCAATACCAACCGTCTCAGTGGGCTGACGAGAAGGTCATGCTGTTGTTTTGTGTAATTAGCCATCTAACAGTCTTTCGACAGAAATTGTCAACTGGGATCTTGTGTTCAATCCGGCCGAGGTGAGGAAAAGTAACCACCCCGTGATTCAGGCCCACATCTCCAACAAACATCAACTTACACATACGTGAGCTGCTAAGAAAAGGTCAAGTGCACCATTGGCTAAAAGCTTCAGTGGTCTTTCGCTTCGCCACCAGGAAGGGCGATTGCTGAGGGACTGTCAAACCTGCGCGAGTCCCTGTCAAGAGAAGGGAGCACAACCTTTAGTACCCAGGCATTAAGGTGCACCGCCTGATTCACCTTAACATCACCTTAAAGGTTGCTTTACCCTTTATCCCCCTCTCTCTGGGTTTGCTGTTCTCTGCCTTGAATATCTATTACTTTAAGAACTGAAGTCTTCCCTGGGCCAACACAATCTCTTGTCTAGAGGCAATGAGAGACATTTTAATCTTCAATACATTTGACTTTTTTAGCATTTGTAACATTTTATTTTATTGAAAAAAAAAAGGTTCTATTTCAACAAACCTGATCCCTGAATTGTTACAGATCCTTAATCCACTCTTACACAATACACATTTTCTAAAACATAAGTTTGTGTGCAATCAATCACTTTAACCTTTAGAACTCTAGACCACTTTGGCAGGATGTTTTGTGTAGTTTGACATACTTTTATTCACCATAACTTATGATGAAAAATATTTTATAGGAGACGGAAAATGCAAGACTTAAAAAAATATTTGTAATTATTAGATTACAAAGATATATCTAATAATATGTTCTTTAAAATATTGACAGTAGTCAAAAAAAAAACACAAACAAACAAACATTATTATTTTTGTCATTTATATATGTATGAGTTTTATCCCTTATCAGGACGTACATTTTGAAATTTGGACATTTGAATATTTGTATGAGCAAAAAGAGAGATCTAACAGCCCCTTCCTTCTCACTTTCCTTTATAACCCAATATCTGGGTCAGTGATGTCATTAGCCCCATCCCCCTCACTGCTCAGTCAGAGTCTGCATGCAGGTTGAGCATGTACATGAAGACAGAGCAGTAAACATGCACTAGAATATATGATATGCAGCAATGTGACTCCAGATTGAAATTCATGCAACTTTTACATCAATCCAACTCCGCATTCATCATAAATGTGTGCTACAAAGAAGGGAAAATGGATGACAGCAGCTACAGCATATTGTGCATGCATGCATTTTGTTAAGGAATTTTTCTGAGAAATGTTGGATAAAAGTCACATTTATAAGAAAGTGTGAATAGCCTAAAAATGTTTACAGTGAGAAAGTTAGGACACTAGTCGGATTTCAGACACTTTATCTGCTATTTGAAAAAAGGCATTTTGATACAACTGAAGGAAGAATGGTCTGAGCACGATACAAGGCTTCAGTCTGCTAGGCCACTCGGGGTTGGGAAACATTCATTATCTCAACGGACTTCAAGCAGATCACTCAAACCACTTCAGGAGGTGGTCTGAGAACCATTGTAGCCAATTATTGCACAAATGTAAAAGTGTCCATCTTCAACACATTCATCAAGCAAATGCGCTCCTCGTGCTACATAGTCACTGCTGTTCTGCATTTGAAGAAGACACCTGGCCTGCAAGTACATTTCTGCTCTTTCTGTCCCTCCTGGTATGAGTTTCAGCTTTCAGTTTAACTTCACAGTCACAGTAGATACAGAGCATTAGGAACGTATTCACAATGCTGCACTTTTTGCTCATTTTGCTGTTACAGCATTATTCCAAAATGGATTAAATTCAAAATTCTACACACAATTCGTCATGATGATGAAGTAAGCATGTTTGAAATCTTTGCAAATATATTAAAAATAAAACACCAAAAAAATAACATGTACATAGGTATTCACAGCCTTTGCCATAATTGAGCTCAGATGCATCTTATTTCCACTGATCATCCTTCAGATGTTTCTACAGCTTGATTTTGAATTTGAGTACACCTGTGGTAAATTCAGTAGAATGGACTTGATTGGAAAGGCACACACCTGTTTATATAAGGTACCATAGCAGACAGTGCGTGTCAGAGCACTAACCAAGCCATCTGTAGACCTCTGAGACAGGATTGTATTGAGACACAGATCTGAAGAATTCCTACAGTGAAGCATGGTGGTGGTAGCATCATGCTGTGGGGATGTTTTTTCTGCAGCAGGATCTGGGAGACTAGTCAGGGTTGAGGGAAAGACGACTACAGCGATGTACAAAGACATGCTTGGTGATAACCTGCTCCAGCACTCTGGATCTCAGACTGAAGCTAAGGAGTGGCTTCAGGACAACTCAGTGAATGTCCTTGAGTGGCCCTCCAGGGCCCAGACCTGAACCCAGGCTAAGTTCTCTGTGGATATCAAAAAATCAATCAATCAGTCGCTCAATCAAAATTTATTTACATAGTGCTTTTAACAACAAAGGAGTTGTCACAAAGCAGCTTTACAGAAATACAGGTCCAAGCCTCAACTGAGTAAGCCAGTGGGCAACAGTGGCAAGGAAAAACTCCCTCAGGCTAAGAGGAAGGAACCTTGAGAGGAACCAAGGCTTGAAAGCAGAGCCCATCCTCCTCTGGTTGACACCGAATAGCACAGACAAAAAGAAGTAAAATAATAAAGAAGTATAGCTAGCAGACTGTGTATGGTCGAGAATACATTATGAGAAAACATTCATAAGTTGGCAGTGGAGTCTATAATGTGGGAGTGAGCCGAAGCAAGGAGCCCAAATAAGGACAGCATCATATGGCAGCAGGGAGCCAGGCCACACCAACTGGCAAAATGGCTGTGCAGTAATGCTCCCTGTTCAATTTGATGGAGCTTGAGATGTTCTGCAAAGAAGAATGGGCGAAACCTCCTAAAAACAAGTGTGCCAAGCTTGTACCATCATACTCAAATAGACTTCAGGCTGTAATTGCTGCCAAAGGTACTGAGAAAAGGCTGCGAATACTTAAGTACATGTTATATTTTGGTATTTTATTTTTTAAATACATTTTTCTCCATTTGTCCTCATGGGGTGTTGTATGTAGAATTATAAAGGGGGGAAGGAATGTATTATGTTTTGGAATAAGGCCATAATATAAGATGTAATATTCATGTAACAACCTGGTGTGTCCACATGTAAACAATGTCATAGTATTAGAGAAGAACACTACACTGTTAAGCATGGTGATTGTTGCATCGTGCTCTGGGGCCGTTTTGCTGTTAGTGGAATTGGACCATTACACAGAGCGGATGGAATAATAATGGAACACTACCTCAGAATTCTTCAGCATAACCTCAATCTATCAGCTAGACTGTTGAAACTTGGATAAAGTTGGATTTTCCAAACAAACATGTGTTGGATGTGATATGAAAAAGGCAGGCTAATTTAGGCTAAGCTTTTGGAATGTCTTGACCTCAAATCAGAATAACTGTAATAATACAATTGCTATGAAATCTATCTTGCGAAACTGTCAACTGAAAGATTATTGCAGGTTTGAACTATAGTCTGTGGCATTCAGGGTAAAAACAAATACCCTCTCATAATTTTATTCCTCTCCTTTATTTGTTAATCTTGAGTTTTGAGTTAATGACATATTGTCCAATTACTTGAAGTACCACTCATGTTTAGTCTTTTCAATCACTGCCTCTGCACTTCCCTGCTCTTCACCACACAGCCACTCATCGCAATATTTTATTTACTTATTAGTTAGAGCTGAGCTCATTAGAGAAAATCATTAAAAATGAAATGGTGACAGGTGTCTGTCCATGTTATTCAGCTATGCCACATTAATTAATTACACGTTCATTCTTCAGGCATAAAATATTACTCGTGAAGAAAAGTTATTACATATAGCAAATTCCTTGTAGAACAAGTAAGAGGTCTCCCATGCAGTGCCAGTGTTTGGTAGAAATGGACTTATAATCATTGTAGAAGCACTTTAACAAATCAATCAAAAAAAATCAATCAAAATGTATTTGCATAGAGCATTTTACAACTGATGTTGTCACAGAGCAGCTGTACACAAATAAGTGTACGACACATGAACAACGGATACAGATAAACCCCCTGTTGAGCGAGCCAAAGGGCGACAGTGGCAAGGAAAAACTCCCTCAGAGCTGGAGCAAGAAAGCTGGAAGTTGGGCAATCAATGTGAATTGACAACAGAGCTCTGGATACTTCCCAGATGGGGCAGAGGAGCTCATGGTTACTATTTCCTCAGCCCAGGCCAGTGGGTCATGATTGACTTGGAAAAGGTACAGAGATGTAATTAGTTGTTTAGATATTGTTTAAGTTTATGGTGAACAGAGAATGAAAACATTATCAGAGTGTAGCCAGCGACTCCAGCAGATCTGACTATAACAGCCGAACTAAGGAAAGAACCAGGAGGTAACATAAACATGGGAGCATCCTGAAACATTGCCATGATCCTGAGTGATCATGTGAAGGAGTCAGACGGCAGCACCAACATCCCAGTTTACCATAAACCCCTATGTCCATGAACCCCTGGATCTGCAGCCTGTAACTTAACTGAGAATATTAATAACCAAATGCTACACTGAACAAATGAGTTTTCAGTCCAGACTTGAAGATTGAGACAGTGTCTGAGTCCCGAACATTATCTGGAAGGTTATTCCAGGGCTGGGGGGCTTTGTAAGAAAAGCCTTCTGAATTCTGGGAACTACAGTAGTAAGAAACCAGCACCCTGTGATCAGAGTGATTGAAGATGAAATATTACGAAGATAAAGAAAAGCTGTCCTATTAATATTGCCTGTGTTGCTCAAATGATAAATCTGAATCAATTATGATACCAAGATTTTTTGCTGCTGAAACAGGTACAACAGAGCAATCAGCCAGATTTAACATTGTCTGATTATTTATTTCTTGCAATTGTAGGACCAAATGGACAACCTCCATTTTGTCACTATTTAGAAAGAGGACATTATGCAACATCCAATATATTACATCTTTTATACAATCCTCCATCTTCTTTAATCTAGTTTTTTAATCTTTTTTTTTTTTACATATATACATATTATACAGTTGAATATCTGCATAACAGTGGAAGTTAATGCCTCTTCTGTGTATTACTGTGCAGAGGGATAGCATGTAAAGTGTTCCTTTATTAGGAACAGCTTCAATTTGCAGCATGGATTAACATTCCTCTGAGATTCTGGCCCATGACATGATTGAAGCACACAATTCCTGCAGAATTTTCTGGAGTTCTTTCATGTCCTGTTCTACCACTTCCTTAAGGTGTTCTACTGGATTCAGATTCTGTGAGTCAGAAGGCCACTGAAGATCACTGTCATGTTCATGAGACCAGTTTGAGACTTTTGCTTTGTGACATGCTGCCGTATCATACAGGAAGTAATCATTAGAAAGTGGAGAAATTGTGGCCATGAAGGGATGAACATGGTCAGCAAAAATATTCAAACAATGAATAAGTGTTTTAACAGTTATTAAAAAATGTACCAAGAAACATTCCCATAGATTCAAACTATTGGTGCAAAAATTCTGACCCTACCATCTGTGTATCTCAGCAGAAACAGAAAGCCATTAGACTGGACTAATTAGATAATTCCATAAATAATTAGGCATACAGGTGTTCCTGATAAAGTGCTAGGTTGGTGTATGTGTTGGGTGTTTAACCACCTTCTACAATAAATATTGGGAGCCATTTATCACATTAAGTGTTTGTTTGAACTAAAGTGCAAAATTTAAAATAGTGATATGAGGAATCAGTTTTACAAAGCTCATATCCCAGCTGGTCACTACACTCGGTCACTTCATGACTTGTACCAGGATATGTTTTTAACCACATGCATGTACATTTGGTAGCTATATTTGTCTCCTGTCAGGCAGCAACCAGTTGTTTATCAATTCAGCCTTGTCCTGTGCTCTGCGAAATTTTACATGCAGTCGTGCCTTTCTTCAAATTTCAGGGAAGGCAACAGCTTTGGCAGTCCGTGCTGATGAGAAAAGAACTGCATGGGGAGGGATTTCAGTAGTTTTGGGAGAGGTTTTGGTCGTGGAATGTGTCTTGCTATATAACATGGTTCAAATACATCTGACACCACCTCCTGAAGCAATCTGAGTGGGTGTGTTTTCACTTGCATTGTTATGTAGCTTGGCCTTATCCTGATAAAATCCTGATACTCAAGATGAATGAAGTGACCAGGTGTAAATGAGGTCTAAATGTCATGTATGTGTCAAGGCAGTATGCCTCAGTTTATGTGTGTGTAGAGCTGAGTTTCCTAAACGTGCGTCAGCACAAAGAAAATTCATACTGAATTGAGCAAAGACTTGTGCTGAAGACTCTTTCTTGTCTTTGTAAAAAAAAAATCTGTTTTTTCCCAATAAGAAGCTGGTGGAGCAAATGTGGATCCATGCCAGGCTAAGCTCTATTACTAGGCAACTGGCTTTACAACATCTGGACTACATCTGATTTCCAAATGGGAGCTAAACACACATCAGAAGGACAAGCACTTTTGTTTTACTGGTTGAACTTAAGAAAGCCAAATTCTGGGAATTTTGCTGAGTAAATGAGAGGGCAAGGGTAAAAGCTAACCTGCCTACAGTCCTACAGCCTCTACAGCTTGATAACAGCACGTTACACTGAGAGGACACAATGAGAGGACAATCACACTGTCCAGTACCATGTTTTGATAGTATTGAAACTGTCATAATGTTCACCTTATTTTGCACTGAGGTTTTATTTTCCCGTTAAAGAACAATGTGTGTGTTTCATTCTGAGGTCAAAAACATCCTGGTTAAATGAGGCACTTATCTGATATGAACAATCTGATAAGTGTTGTTGCCACACACGTCTATCGTGACATTTACAGTCAACAGTTAGAAACTCAACATCCGGTAGGGGGGCTTTATAATTAGCAGTGCTTTGCATGATTTAATCGATCGTCAGAAACATAGAATATCCACAAGGTATTAATTACTGCTCTCCTCCATCTCCCAGTGCCACAGAGCCAGATTTCATTCAAGTGGGACACATTTAAAGCGATAGCCTCTCCACTATAAAACATGAATGAGCATCCGGGGTGGCCTCAGCTTCTAACAATGCCCTGAGTCAATGCCTTCGGCGAAACGTTTCTTTGGCTCATTTCTGTACAACATCCCCCTAGCCATGAGCCGTTCTCTTTTCAAGTGTGCTACATAAAGTGGAAATGTTGAATAGAGAGAGGAAGGAAGACTGCATACACACATATATATGAATCAAAGGCATGTTGGCATCGGGGGAAGGGAATACACACACCTTAATCAAGACAAGTAAGCATCTTTTATTTATCAGTGATTTATTATTGAGTATATATCAGCCATTAAAAATGTAGGAAGTATTGCCTACTTCTTTCTTCGCCCTAAGTTTGGTCTCAGAGCAGGGTACCTACAGGGTATTCTCGTTTTCTTTTTCTACTCCTCTTTTTTTTCTGCAAGCATCACTGCTAACATTTACTCAAAACTTTCTTAAACTACCCCAGGAGTTCATGTTTCATAATTCTAACACACGTCCATTGAGGTTAGAGAGCAGACAGGGTTTCTTTTTTATTCAGAATAATGCAGCTTCAGAATGTATAGTGATGCATGTGGAACTCTGTGTGACTAACCAGATGCTTGTGGGTATAAAACTCAAAAAGAGTTATAGGGAACCATAATCGCAGTAATCGAACAACTGTGAGTCAAAAGCTCAAATAGGAAAACAACCAGTAAACAGAGCAGAAGGGCAAATCCTAAAAAAAACAAAACAAAACAAACAAAAAAACAACATAAATAATAACAATATAAATGGTAAAAACAAGTCATATACTGGTATGGAATAGAGATAACACTTGTTAATGCAATGAAAAAAAAAAGTTAGGATGCCCTATGAATACCAGTGACTTTCTTAACATTTTTGTGAATATGGGCATTTGATCTTCATTTTAACTATATTGAGGGACAGAGGTGAAATATTTAAACACATAAAACTGAAGAAATGTCTCCAATTAGGACATGCACATATTTATTACTGCTTAAAATGCCTTTAAAACAGAATCAGGTGCAGCACATCAGTTGAAGATTATTAAACCGTTGTTACAGTAGATGAGTCTGATTTATTTAAACCTCAGACATTACTTTGGTTTGCTCATGAATATTGAAGTGAGTGGCATCACCATGGGAAGATCCAAAGAGCTCTCTGAGGCCAGAAGCAAAGCTGGTAAAAGGAAGGGATTTTAAAAGATCTCAACACAGGAATTAGTCATTGCACTGTCAAAATAATTTCCAAGTGGAGAACATTTAAAACAAGTGGAAACATGGCCAGGTCAGGCTGTCCTAGCAAGTTCAGACCAAATGCAGACCATAAGATGCATAAAGAAGTCTCACAGGACATACAGGTAAACTCTTGCCACAGTTGATGTTAAAGTGCAGCATCTAATATCAGAAAGAGATCAAACAAATGTAACTTTCATGTAAGGTGAGAAAGGTGGAAACTCTCGCTATTGGGAAATACCAGCTATTAGAGCATAAAGTGTCCTTTTTCCTCACAAGAAAATTGGATTCCTATTAATTACATTTTGCAAATGACAGTTTAATCCTTTCATTTTTATGTATTTAGTTATATCATCTTTCATCTCTCAATATAGTTGAAATTAAGATCAAATGTTCATATGTTTAAATATGTTTATAAAAGGCAAAGGTGTTCATGTGTGTCCTAACTTTCTCACGTGACTGTATGTATATGTAATGTCTCATCACTGCCATGCTAAAATTTTGTATCTCCATTTTTACTGGTATTGACTTATTGATATAATTTGATTCTAGCAATTGTTGTTCTCATTGTGGCAAAATTGCATGTTGAATGGACTAAGTTCCTCTGGATAAGGGCGTCTGCTAAATGCCAAAAATGTAAAATGTATATATACAAACAGGTAACACCGGTGAACAATGTCAATATTCTAGTGACATGGGTGGTGACCATGATGTGGCATGGTATTGCCAGAGTGGACAGTTAGACAGGGAGAGCTGGGCAGTATGACTGCATCATTTTGGTATGATCTGTTATGTCCTGATGAGAACAGAAGAAGGTTCATAACAGGTGTTGAAGTTGGTGAGAGAATACAAATTAATCAATTCAAAATACACTGCAAATGTTTTATTGTGTAGTATTGTGTATTTTACCATTAAAATCATCCTTACTGGTGGAAACAACACTATACCACAACAGTATATCACAGTATTTGACATGCAGACAAAAAACACCAGTAGTTGTTCAGATACTATTTAAATACTCTCCCATAATTGGTACAATCATTTATATTCAACTTGTGCTGCACTTCATCCATTTCAACTTTTTGTTATGAAATGTGCAGTTGTTTTATATCACTAGTATCATTGGTGTTCTTTAATCACTGATGATTATTTACTGCATACTCAGGAAAGTATTTTGTGTTACAATAACCATACAATAAAATATTGTCATATTTGATGTACACAAAAAAGACATCAAATTGTTGTGAATAAAACCACATGCTAAAAATATCTCATAAGGTATGAATGTTTCAGGTAAATTATCGATTAAATATAATTCAAATTAGTATCATTTGAATTTTGATGAGGTGAATCTATAGTTTTCAGCAAAAACGTGACACTGACAGCTTGCAAATCTGTGCTAAAGCCTTTTGCAATTGAGAGTAAATGAACAAACAGTCCAGTTGGCCAGCCGTGCTGCCTGAGAGACGTTTTAATTAAAACTGTGACATTGTATCATAAAAAGCAGGAATCTAATCATGATGGAATAAGTATAATGTAATTATCGTCCAGGTTATAAATAGCTTTAATTTCATGCTTTGCAGGGAAAAAAAATAGAAATGGAAATGGCATCAGGCTGTTTACACAGATCAGCGCCACCCTCAGCCAGTGCCAGGGGATGGATACCACATCCAATTTCTCCTCCACTGTTTGCCCGACAAAGCTTTCTCCATCGATGTGTCATGGCGGTCGTCATCACAACTGCAGAGACCAAACAGTGAGGTACACTGTAAATGCAGATTTCTGCAACACGTTAAATACTTTGAGCCCCACAACAAACTTGGTTTGTTGAACACAAAATCAAACTGTGAAGATCTTATAATCAAGGTTTAAACAACCTGACCTGTCAAAACATGAACCCCTCAAGACATAGCCAGCATTAACCTTTCTAACATCTGGAGCTACAGTAGATCTTTTCTGTTAAGTCCTGTAAGTTGTGAGGGACCTCCATGGATTGCATCTATGAGCATTGTGTGCCCATTATTCACCCAGTACACCAGATGTAATTCCTTGGACAGTTTTGGTAAGTACTGACCACTGTGTACTGGGATCACCCAAAGTGTTCCCAAAATTCACATATCCAAGTGTTTATCCTTTGATCCGAGTTGCCATTTTCCTGTTACCAACTGACTGATTTAGGTTCATAATACACCCCAAGATTATTATTATTAATGTTGGGGTCGATTGGTTTATACTGTATTTAACTCAGTAAAGAACAACATGATGAAAGTAACATTTAGATATTTTATATGTGCTTTAAAGAATTAAAGTTCATTACAATTATTAAAGGCTGAGAAGATATAATTACAATATGCCCGAGTGGGAATTCAGTTCAACATGAAAGTAACTGTAATGAAGACTGAATGTGATTGGGCACTGTGCGAAATTGCACCCCACACCATGACGTCAGGCCTTCGGGATGTGTGACACAAGACAAACCGTTGATCATGGTGCTGACCACGGTGCCACCACACCCAGATTTTTTGGTCATCTCCACCAAGTGGGAATCGTCACTGAAGACGACCCACTGGCATTCCGAGTGACTCGGTGTCTGGCATGACACCCCTGCAGATGTGTATTGTGGTCTGTTGATTACTAGCGGGTGCAGCTTCTTTTTTTGACGATGAGTGTATACATGGGCTACCACACCCACAGCAGCCCACCAGGATTTTGGCCCATTCTCCCAATGACCAGTCCATCACTGCTTGTGTCTTCAGAGTGAAATGCATTCTTTCCAAATACTCTTTTGATGTTCTGAAAATTGACTAAAGCAATATGATTCATTTGGTTTCCTTCAGCATTCCCATGTCTCCTACACCTTTGTTGTGGAGTGAATCACTGGATTCACTTTGCATACCTGTGGATACACAACTTCACACTACTGCAGAAAAGTGTTCACCTTCATCTTAAGTCGCACGGCGAGGCAGATGATTTAATGCTCACACCTACACATTAGTCACATCAAGTGCGAACATCACTAGAGCATAAACAAATATCTAAGCAGACTAAACAAGAGTGTCTGCTTGCGCTGACTTATGCTGAGAATATGACACTGAGACAAAACAAATGAATGCGGCAGTTGCGGAGGTGTAAGGAGAGGACAGAGGAAGAAGACATAAATAACTGGGCATTAATAACAGGCCGGGAGAAGAAGAGGAATGCAGGGAGGAGGAATTCATGATGAGGAGTCACTCGTGGCACAGGTGCGAGAGGTGAGGAGTAGATCTGTGTGTGCCTCTAATGATCACAAGGGGTCCTTGAAGTGGTCCTTGGGGAATGCCGCTACACAGGAAATGCGAATCAAATGCTGAAAGGAAGCGATGGCCAAGATCGAGAAAGAAACATCTCAAATGTCTAGAAACAGGCACAGAAAGGCAAATATCTGTGTAATAATTAGCGAGAAAATCTCCATAACATCTATTTTAATGCAGTGGTTAACAAACATCACTCAAAAGGGGAACTAGCTTTAGTGCAGGTCCTAATCGTCAATGTTCCTGCTTAATGAAATTGATTACCATTAAATAGTGAGGACAACAGAATGACAAAAAAGGCTGGCAACATTGAGTTTTCTTACCTTCAGTCTTAACAAGCAAAAAGTCTTCATTATAAGGGCCCCGGAAAAAAGCTCTGCCATTACAGAAAGTCATAAATGACCTCAGATTATCCATGTGCAAATCTGTATTATGAGCTAAGCAATCATAAAATGGAAATCCCAAATGGCTATTATAAAGCTGTTTCATGGTGAATTCCTCCTACAACTATAATGGCTGTGCCGCGTCGAAGAAAAAGAGAAAGATAATTCCGTGTTTATGTTTATGGCAACATGACGCCTTAAGCCTTATTTACTTTTATTTTGTGCCTCTGCTGCCCCTTCATTTGTTTGGTATTGAAGCCGTCACATTAATTTCCCCTGCAGTGACATTCTGATAGGAGCAGAACAGATGGAAATACGGGATTGTCCCGGCAAAATTCATCATGAAAAATGCATCCGACACCTGTGTAATTTGCCTAATCATCTTTTCCTAATAAGCTCCCTCCATTAATTATGCACGACTTCCACAATGCAATCAAGATAAAAGTAAATCTGATGACTTAATACCCTTCAAAATAATTGGTTCACCCCCACCACCCCACACCCCATCTCTGGGACAGCTTCTCTTTTGATTCTCGCTCTCCCTCACTCCTCCTGGACTTTAATTGGGATTAGAGAATATAAAATGCATGCTATGGAGTACGCTGTGTGTCAGCGTATGCCTGACAGGGGTTAGGCCTGCTAGGCGGGTGAAGATAGGAAGTTTCCCTGCTGCTTTTTCGTTGGAAGGGAATCCAACACTACGAGCAGAGCTCTCTCTCTCTCTCTCTCTCTGTCTGTTTATCTCTCTCACCCCCCACCCTCCTTTTAAGCCTTCCGCACTTGGTTCTGTCTGGCTGTCTCACTGCAGTTCACAGATGCAGGTGCGGATGGGCGCACATTCGCCGCGGCAGCTGCAAGTGCCTGTCGGTGAGGCTTTGGAGGCCTAATGAGAGTCAACCTTTGCGAGCGGCGCTGTCTTGCCGTGCGTCCCACCTGTCACTTTGTTATGGCCGGCGTGTGTCTTGAATTAACTGGGCTAAATGAGCGGTGAAAAGGGGGCCTGCCACCAGCTCACGCTGAGGCTTAAAGTTAGAACACGCATGGGGCAAAGCAGGCTTCTCCAAAGCCTCAAGAGAAGAAACACAAAATCTGCAGTTCAAAACAAATCCAAATGTTTGGTTTAACAGTTTTCACTACATTCTTTAAATATGTTGCCGTTTTAAAACTAGAGAAAGCTTGACTATAACATCGAGAAAACTGAGCGGGGGAAAAGTGGTGCCTTATATAGAATGGTTTAACCTGGCAAAGAAACATTTAAGCATTCAATTAACAATTCAATTAACTAAACCAGTTAATTATTAGTTAAATTAATTAAAACAGTTAATTAACTTTACTATAAACAATGGGCACATTTATGAAAATGCTAAAAATACAGCTGTTTGTAAACACATTGTTTATTTAATGTCAAACAAACACATTTATTTATATATTGTATATATATATATATATATATATAGATAGATAGATAGATAGATAGATAGATAGATAGATAGATAGATAGATAGATAGATAGGGAAAAAATATCATATCATTGAGATAATGTGAATTAAGACAATAAAGACCTTAAACATTTGAAAAAATGTTATGGTATAATATATGGTAAAATAATATGGTATGATATGATCCCTCAGTTTTTGTATTTCAGGAATTCTCATCAGAATCCAGAACTTAAAATCCATTAAGCACTTACTGCCATGCTACCATTTTAGCAACATACTGATGGAAGGAAATACTGAATTTGTTGTTTACTCTGATCCCAGTAATAGTCTGATCTTCAATAAAAATGAAACTGAAACCAAATTCCAGTATTTTCTTATTTATTTAAAACATTTTACACACCAGAATGATTCAGTTCATCTGGCCACACTGGATACATGCACATATAATCATATTTCAATCACCCTTTGTACTGTTAATTGGTCATTGCTAGTTCTGCTGTGTTCTGATCCTCACAGTACTGGACTGAGTCATGTTCTCTCAGTGTGATCCGGTTAGTGTTCTGATCCTCACTGTACTTTCTATCAGATCATGGATTTCTGCAGTTGTGCAGAAGGTCAGATGCAGCATGCATATGACTTTTCTGAGATACTTGTTGTTCTGTGATACAAATGTTTGATTATGGGTTGAATAAAGGGTGTGAAAAACTTCAGCACCAGTACAGATTCCATACTGTTATGATTAGATGTTGCCAGCTAATCCCTGGTTTACCTGTGTGCTGTATCTGCAGTAGCTGCATGGTAGCAATAGGAAGCTGGCTGTCAGGCTATCAGTTATAGTTCACCTTTCAGCTTTCAGACATACTCTGTGTTTGATTGGGTGTTTGCTCAGTCTAGAAGTGTTACCAATGTAATATCTGGTGGTAGACTGCTGAAATCTGCACTAAGATCTAAGAGAACTGATACAGTTAGTCTACCTGCATCCTGATTAACCTCACAATTTGTACTCTGCTTTCCTGCAAGCTCTCTTTAACTTAATTATAGTGGTTGAGTTCCTTCATGCGGCTTTAGAAATAAAGCCCCACGACTTAGCTTTTAACAGGGCAATAATGTTAATGCAGTCATTAAGGCCTGCTGTAAAATAAAAAAAAAACTGATCTGGATTACACAGGTAGACTCTGTTACAGGAGGACTTAAGATAATATCACAGCATGATCAGCAACATTCTATTTGCTGAGCAGTTTCTCCTCGAAAGTTAAATGTTAAAAAGATACGGAAGTGATTTGAAACCGGTGATATAACCATTCCTAAGGTATGACCAAGTTCATGTTTAGAGGCTGACCCTGATGCTCACTAAGATAAACAACTAAGATATTACATAACACAATGTCACCAATAACAGTCAAAATCTCTTGATGTCTTACATCTGACATTCCTACTAAGCCATGTTTCTGTATAAAATCAAGTTCATGGTTTTCAATTAACTGAGCAACCCTAAGGTACTCATAGTGATCTACTGTGATCAGCAGCAGCAGTTTTGTTCAGAATGTTACATTATTACAGCCCTTTTAAGATTTTGATGGCCTTGCCGTGGGCTAATGCAAAGAAGTGTGATATTATGCTGATCAGGGTTGGGAGGGATAACGTCAAAACAATTTTCCATTACAAATTACTGGTTACCAGTTCAAAAATGTAACTGTAATGTAATGTAAAGGATTACTTAATTAAATGAACATAACCAGATTGCTTTCTTTTACTGTATATCAAGCTGTATATCATTGCTCTCCAATGAAAAACATGTATCTCCAAAATGGCAACTTTACAGGAGAAGGCAAAAAAGCTCTAAATTTTTACTGGAAGTGAATATAAAATAAGATCACCAATTTTAGAGCATTTCTATTGCTCTACTGATTGATTGTTTACACTGTGTACAGAGGAACTACAGGGTTCAACCCACAGAGAAAACTAAAAATGGTCAAAAATGGAGATACGTGGCTTTCATTGGACTGCTTGCTGCACAGATTGTGACTCTGAGGCATTTTGTATAATTTCTATAATTAGAAACGATCTCAATTAGGTTAGGTAACCTATGTAGTCTTGGTAATGTGTTAGCAGTGGTGGCACAAACCCAGAAAATTCACCACCCTTCTGTCTCTCATATGCTTCAGTGGCTGCATTGACCATCTCTTCTGTGTTCTCTGTATTTTGTTGCAAAAATGTTAGTAAAAGTACAGCTATTAACTCCAACTCCAACATATGTTCTGCTCAGTTTCAGCCACCATAGTTTATAATATGCCAAGCACGTCAAAACACTGACAGATGCGCAAGTATAAATGCTCAGGCTACAGCATAGACTCTGCATTGATTCGTCACAGAAGCATTATTCGGCCGTCACTCGATTACAAGCAAACACAGTGAGAGCAGTGATATGTTTTAGGCTTTAATGCAGTTCTACTTTATAGCACTATTTTTAAAACGTACCTGTAATCGAATTACTTACCCTTTCACTGAACCTGTAACTGATTACTGTTACTGTAGTTTGATTTCTAAAGACTGTTACATGTCTACACTCACACACAGCACTGGTTTCCAGTGCATCGTATCTATTTGTTCTCTGAAATTGTTGATCAGCTAACATGTGTCTTTTCTCCTTTAGTTTTGCATAACCCAGCCTAACAACACCCAGCTTTCCATTAAGGTTTTGCACCAAGGACACGTTGAGTAGGTTTAGGACATCACCATCACCATCTCTTACATGGATGTGCCTGATTTCCAGGCACACGATGCAGTTTGCTTAACATTTAGTTTGCACCATGCCACACCTTGCCCTAAACCAGTGTTTCTCAACCCTGTCCTGGAGGCACCACTACCCTGTGTATTTCAGAGCTTTCCCTACTCCCACCACACCTAATCAGCTCATTAACAAGCCCCTCAGAGTTGCATTAGGTGTGTTAAATCTAAAATATGCAGGGCAGGGGTGCCTCCAGGACCAGGGTTGAGAAACAGTGCCCTAAAACACATCTCCATGTTGCACCCTTAACGAAAACCTGTAAAGAGTGGTTTGAACTAAGAGACATTTTTGATTATTGGGTTCTATTGACATCCTGTTTGTTAGCAATGGCATCCTCGTAACTCCAGTAAACTAAAGCAGTAAAATTGAGACACCAGGCTTGTCTTGGTTGACTGACTACATCTGGGCTATGTGGAAATAGTTTGAATTATGTTGTTTTGGGGTTTTTTTCGCTCTCTGCAGTCAGCATTCCCTTTAAAGGCACAGTAACAAAACAGTCTGTTTAATTCTCAGAGATGGTACACATAAAAACACCCTGCAACTGAACCCTGGAGTAAAAACTAAATATTTAAAAGACACAAGCCCTTTATAACCTAAACCTTTGGATTTGCAGTGTACAATAAACAGCCACCATCTCTGCTGTACCAGCAGATGCCAATATTACACCACATCTTCTGCAGAAACTGCTTTGGACCGTTTGTGCACTCATCTCTCCATAACAATATCCAAACCCCTGGCTGCGAGTCTTTCGTGCTCTTTCTTTTATAGCACCGTGGCTAATCCCTGGCATAATTAAATCCTTGCTACTTTTCAGATTTCCGAACAAAGCTCACAATTTCTGATTCCCCTGCGTTCCACCTTTGATCAGCTGCCTCACTCCTGGCGAGAGGCTGTAGTTAATAGGAGTTAATGTTTCTCTTGGCTGTGTTGCCCGCAGAGTGCTGCACTAAGCCCACATCAATGGTGATTACAAGAGCATATGTGGAGGTGCGCTTCACAACACCACTGGTGCTTGCATAGCAGTGGCCAAGGTTCTTGTGTATGCTGCTTTCTGCTCACCTGCCCGGCAGTTTAAGCTGCATCGAACCATTCGCAATTGCCCATGTAGCCGGACGGTAATTAGGTTCTGACCATTCAAGGTGACATGGCCATTTTTTAGCAGCACAAATCTATTACAGATCAATGGATTAAAAGAAAGACAGAAAAGAAAACACCTAAATGTTGTCAGAGCCTCGCCGAAGGGGAGCAACGCCAGAGAGAGATCAGTGATTAACCTCGCCTCCGAAGGACAAAGATAAGTTTGTTGTGGAAGCATCGTCAGAATGAAGACAAGTACAGCATACGATAATTAAATGGCGTCACCAACCCTAGCCACAGAAAATGGCCGTGAAATGCAGTGGTGTAGGTTTCATTTTGAAAAATGGGGGAAAAATGGGGGAAAAAATGCTCAAAATTTCCATTATCTGATTAGCACAAAAAATTAATGTTACAGATTATTAACCATAAATTCATTGCCATTAGCACAATATGCAGGTTTGTTTGTGTAGCACTGTTAAAAGTGTCCCTTTCTGGCATAGATGAATAAGGATTATTTGGTACATGGAAGTGTGTACATACTGTAAACTTCAAACACAGTTGTTTCCCTCTTCAAACAGAAATCTGGCATAACCCAAACAGAGCTGTAAAACCCAAAAGCATTAGTCAAAGCTGGTACTGCTGTCCAATGAAAACCATTTGTGTTTTTAGTTTCCTCCATATCTATCCCGTAGCTGCTTTTTACACTGTGTACATAATTCTGTATGAACAGCCCAAAAGAAATAAAAATAAAACAATAAGCCCTTGTTCTACATTAACTTCTATTCAACATTAAGAGCATTTTTGCCTTCTCCTGTAAAGTTGTCACTGGACAGTGACCTCACAGACAGACTAGAGACACCTGGAGCAGATAACAAGAGGCCAGGGCTACAAGGGAGGCACAGGTGGGATCACTAATGAAACAGTTGATATAGGGAGGAGAAGACACATGGCAAATCAAAACAAAATGAGAACAAAACCAAACAGAAATGTAACAGTAGGCCAACATTCATTGGAGCTGGCACAGGAGAAAGACCTAGAAAATAAGAAACTGGAAACTGAAAAAAAAGACCAGGGCGGAACTGGGGATGAGACAGGAGACTGGAATTGGGAAAACATGAGAAATGACCAGAGACTGGAACATATGGGAAACATGAGTCTTGACTGAAGACCAGACCAGGGGAACCAGAGACATGACAGGAGACTGGACTGGGGGAACTGGACACATGAGAAGTAGAATCTAGCTAACCCTTAAGGGGAGGTAAATGGTGCTCAACACATGACACGGCAAAAGCTAGTAGACAAAAGTATTGGGACACCTGCTCATTATTTCTTCCAAAATCAGATATTTCTTCCACAATGCAGCATTTGTTGGAGTAGAAAAGGAAGGCTGTGTACTAGACTTTGAGGCATTAATGTGAGGATTTGATTGCATTCAGCAAAAAGAGGGTTAGTGAAGTCATGATTTTGAATGATCACCACCCCGCCTCATTGCCAACTCTTCACCTCATCCCATTAGCACTGGATGGAGCACCATCATACCAAATAATGGGGGTCTTTATAGTCCTGTAGCCCGTGCTTGGCAGACTCCTATTTTATCGACAATACAGAGATTCGAGAGTTGTGTTTTTTGCACATCTGTGTCAGCAATAGGTGCAACTTAAAGTGCCTGAATGCATTCATTAGAAGGGGTGTCCGCAAACTTTTGGACATTGTGCGTTCAGTGTTTAACACCCAATTGTGCTGAGAGACACTAAATGGGCAGCAACCCTTTCTGGTATGTTTCGGGAATAATTACATTGTTAAAACTATGCTATAATATGCAGGTTCCACAAGCTGTCACTGGTGTCGTAAACCAGCCAATAAAAGCCGAGTTTTTTCCAAAAGCCCTCTGTAAAAAGAAAATCTGCGTTTAATTCTGAGGCAAAATAATAGGGCTGTAAATAGCCATCTTAAACAACATGTAAGCAATTTTTTGTGCAAACCACAGTCACAACTCACTATTTATACATCAAAGAACAACTTAAAATAAGCATCGTATTCTTAGGCACATTTAAACAGAAATTCTTCTTAACAAACAGAAACACACAACCACATTTAGATGTAGAAGCTTTGCTCCAGGGTTAACTGAGCAACATGTAGCCATCAAGACTCACCGCCATTTCCAGTTTCAATTACGAATTCAATATTTTCTTTGTCCATTTAATAACCAAATTAACCAACATTATTGCATTAAGCTATTTGCAACATGCAGCAAATGTTACAGTGGTAACTGGGCATGTTACAGCAATCTACCTTCACAAGCCCTCAGGCTCGCCCCCCTTTTGTACCCCACCCACAGTTCCTGTACGAACGCTCCAGCTCTAACACCTGCACACAGGCCCTGATGTGCCTGTGCACTAAGTAGCTGTTTATAGGAGCTTTTACTTCATTAATTTGGAGACTGCTGAAGTGTTAATCAATGCCGTTGCCATGGCAACGAAACAAACAGCGAGTGCTGAGTCCCCCGCTAATTGGGCTTTATTGTTTCAGACAGAGAAGGCAGAGCAAGAGGGCTTCGGGCTGACGTCTGTTCATAAAGACGCTGTTCCAGTTTTAGACTGCTGTCTCTCCATCAAACTTAGTTGGGGTGTTGTTTCCATTAACGACTGGTAACACCTTGCCACCGGAGGATGTTTTAATCAATTATGGTCTGACTCATTCCGAGTGTACAGAGAGCAAAGTGAGCAAATTCACGTAGTTGTTTTTGTGTTGCTTTTACTTCGTTTCTTTCTTTCTCATTTTGTATTCTCTAAGTGAACCATCATATAGGCTCCTGTGAACTCTCCTGCATGGGTTGCGGATTCAGTGGCTGAACCTCAGGCAGAACTGCATATGTGCCTGGACAATAAAAGCATTTTAAATTAGAGCATTTAATGTTCTGAAAGCCCGGGTAACGTCTCCACTTATCCCCGTTTCGTGAGGCATTCACCTCTTAGGAATATATATATATATATATATATATGTGTGTGTGTGTGTGTGTGTGTGTGTGTGTGTGTGTGTGTGTGTGTGTGTGTGTGTGTGTGTGTGTGTGTGTGTGTGTGTGTGTAAAATTGCAAACCAGCTATGAAAAAGTGAAAGTTTAAGGGAAGGAAGAAAAAAAAAAATCAATAGGAAGTTTTAATAGGTTTTATGTGGGTAATGATAGAGGAGGTTAAGAGGCTAGGGCATGGGTTAATGGTACTATCAGGACATAGACCAAGTTAAGTGCAAAGGAAAGGTCTACCACCAGAGGTTAATTAACCTTTTTAAACCCCAAAGTGTCGGAACACACATACATATTGAATGGAAGCTGCCACAAAAAGCCTGTAGGTCACGGTTAATACATTCTGCGAGTTACAATTAAAACATCATCAGACCACTCCAGATCTCGATTTAAGAGCCATTTATGAGGCACAAACTCGGAAGGCAATTTATTACAGTCAAAAGCTATCTGAACGGAGGGCACCAGGGTTACCAGATATATAATTTGAGTCAATGGCGAAGCAGCTAAAGGGACGGTAAGGCCAGTGATGCAAGCACAAAGGCGTCTGTGTTTTTTTATTTATTTTCCCTCCTCCTTTCTCTATATTTCAACCACTCTATTTGCACAGACATGACTTCTAACGTCATGACAAAGTACAAAACTCCCTTGTACCTTAGCCTCCTATGCAGCATTCACTCACCAGTTTGACTAGTTTACAAAAATGTAAAATAACCTACAGATCATAGTGTAATGTATAGCTTTACTCTGAGGAACTGGAAAGAGGAGTGAATAAATGATGGTAGGTTACCCAGAGATATTTAAAAGTTATTAAATTTAAATCTTATTGGTAATGTTCTTTTTTTAATTCTAGATCTTGGAATTAAGATGTCCTGCATGTATGGAGAGAGACTTTTTTCAACTTTAAACTTTTTAAACTTTTGACTACCAAGCTGGTGTGCTCAGTAAAAAGCAATATCCTGCCTTAAAAGCAATATCCTGCCTTCAAAGCTCAAGGCTCCAAACGTAACTTTTGCAGTCCTGAAAACTTTGGTTTCTCTTCCATTAAAAAGTTTGTAAAAAGACACAGATGGGTCCATGGTTATGGTTAAGGTTTGAACTACTGTAACGTGCATTCTGGCTCTATCGATCTGTCGTAAATAATGCTGAAAGCATTTCAGATAACTTTGCAGGATAGATAAGCTATGCAGGATCAATCAGCAAAGTTTCTACTTTCAACACACACAACTTGGCACAGTCTTCCCCTCCCGGAGCGACTGGTATTCTTGCCAGTGTCTCCATTCTTGAGTCGTCCCTAAGGCCAGCCGCATTCCAAAGGGACCTTAAGCAGGAAAATTCTTCCTCAGTATCCTTTTTTACATGAAATGCCAATAGCGGGAGTTAGGGGTAGAAATATGAAGAAAAAAAAAAAAAATCATGAAACTCATAAAGATGAGGCTCACACTGTTTCCCCATCCAACAACCTCACCCCCCTGCAGTCCAATCCCCCAATTCTCTTTTTCGTCCTGTCCCAGGAGCCCACCTATCTACACCCAAAACAAAGGCAACAAAGGAATCCCCAGTGGAACCTGGTCGTCCTCAGCAGCCAGTACTCAACCATCGTGAGAAGCTGCTCTCCATGCCCATGATGTAATGAACCTGCAAGGGCTTCATATAAAGCCTCACCCCCCCCAAAGCAAAAACTCCATATCTTCCCCCTCCTCTACTGTGCTTTCGGGGATGTGTTCACTTTTGACTTCAGGGAGAAAGTTTTTCTGCATACTGCAGCGTCTCTCTCTCTCTCTCTCTCTCTCTCTCTCTCTCTCTCTCTCTCTCTCTCTCTCTCTCTCTCTCTCTCTCTCTCTCTCTCTCACAGCCTCCCTGGGAACCTGAGTTTGAGCTTGAGTCTCGCACCCACTCTCCTGCGATGAACACTATTCCCAAGGTGCGCTCTTTCCAAGTAATTGCCCTGTTTTTTTTTCCGTACACACTGGATCTCCGGCACCACACCGATGCTGCACTTTAATTTGCGGGTAAATAGGCTTTCTGCTTAGTTTAAAGGCACAGCGCCCATTGGGGGAATTAGCCGCAGAGAGATGGTGAGAGCCTGAGAGAAATCATTAGGATAAGGAAGCACCTTGTTTCTGGCTGTGCATTTGTGAGAAGGAAGCAGAAGCACGATGCTGCAAAACACAATTCAAGACAATAACTAGACTGACCCCCCACACACACACAACATTCTCATCACATTTCACCCACTGAGGAGTACTGTCAATCAAGCCTTGACTAGCTATTTTCAGGAAAACATCTCGATAGAGACAGTGCCCTTGCACAGTTACAGAGTGCTGCGGTAACATTACACTCTTAAAACTACAGGATCCTCGATGGTTCTCGACTTGGATGTACAGTCTTTTAACTGCTAGAGGTTGCTTTACAACTGCTGTACCAGACTTGTCTGGTCTATATCATCAAACTGAATGTAAGAAAACCCACAAATCTGAATGGATTGTTTCTGTGACGGCAAAATATCCAACATATTTACAGTGTATATATCCACCTCTATAGCCTATGGTAGTTCAAAACCCCAACCATTCAAAGCCCATCCCCCTCTGTAAGGCTCATTTACACAGTTTTAATGAATGAAAATAAATATGGCTATTTCAAATATTGTACCTGCTACTGCACACATCCTTACATTGATGTGGATGTTAAGTAATACATCCACTGTAGGGCAGCTCAGGGTCAAAGGTTGTAACATCATATAGATGTTTATTAATTCTGAACTAGGTTGCACAGCCTTCATTCAAAAGCCTTAATTTCACCAGAAGTTTTTCTGTCAGTTTCATCTTCATTGTGTCCATATGGTAGCAGTGATGTATCTAATTAACTACACTTCCCACACAATTTCCAGTTATACTATGCTGTTCAGTCCGTATCCATAACCTTTTAGAAAACATGCACAAAAATGCATGAAATGAATGCACAAATGAGTATGAACAGAAGGCGCCACCCATATCTCTATTGACATTGACCATAAATGAGCCTTTTAAAGGTTTTTACACCCAAGCATCACATCGAAGACCATTTTCATGCAAGAGTTTGTCCTTCAATTGGTTAGATCGATTGATCAGCAGTTTGGTGGGATTCAATGGGCAGGTATCTGTGCATCGTTATCACAGAGCTGCATGTGCAACCAGTAGGAAACAAAACAATATAGAGCAGCAAAGATGTCATAAATGCAGTGGGAGGCTGGATTTGTGTCTGAGGTTCTTTTATTTTGAACAAAAATGAGAAGAAAAAAACAACAACAACAAGCATCAAGGAGCCAAAAAGAAACTTAAAAGGCCAGCAAAAGGACAATCTAGGGTAACTATAAATGCAAAAGAGACTGGACCAAGAGTGAGACAAACACAGGACTACAAGTGGGGATGAGAAATAACGAATCGCTGACAGGTAACAAGTGAGGCAGGGCATAGAACAATGAACACCTGGAGACAAAAGGGCAAAAGAATAAGACGTGAACAAAACCAAATGTTAACACAAACCCATTGACCAAACAAAATGTAAACAAACACACAAAGACAGAGCAGGACAGATGTTACAAATGACAATGAGTTTGCTGTTTTGCAGTAAAACCACAGGGAAGATGGAAGGACAATCTTTATCATTATCTCCTTTGCCCAAAATTGCAGATTATGGATCCTCATCCGATGCATTTTTACTTTGACTCAGCTGCTGGACTGAGTGGCGTTTGCACAGATTATCAGCAATGTTAAAGGCTGGGTTGGACACATGATGCCAACAGACACCAGTCGGACTTGGTGGAATTTGTGCCATTCAGCCAGATCGGATCCACAAAGACACAGCGGCTGGTCTTGGTGGGGTTTGCATCAGTTAGCAGCAATGCTGACGGCTGGGTTGGACCCGCTATACTAACAGAAACAGTGTCTGGTGTGGTTTGTTCCAGTTTGCAACATTTCTACATTGACTAAATATTATGATTGTGGCACTTATTTTTATTTAGTGAACAACAAGCCTAGTGAGCCATTCATCACTAAATGATGCTGGTAGTTACATTAATGTGCACTGAAACAAACTGATCCACCTCTGAGACTGTAAGTTATTATTGAGTCAAAAATAGAAACAGTGTGAAATCTACATTGATTACAGCAGTTGGCTAATGTTATTTTTTTGTGACTGCCTATATAACCATAGCACGTCTGGTCCTTGACTGTGTGCACACACTCTAATGTTTGTAAACAGGAAGCCAGTCCATTACTTTATAAGTTTCGTGATTGCCTTCATTTCATAATATATTCAATTCATTCCATTATGTTTCATACAAACAGAGACACTTAATAACTGAATGCATTACAGATCCATGAAAATCAACCTCATTTTACCTTTGCTTTATCAACGATTAGTTGAACTTTTTATCATTTCAAATCAGGTTGCCAGTAATTGGCACAACCTTTTGAAAAAGCGCTCTGTGACCCCAGGTGGCTGAACCAAACGCTTTGCTGTTGTTCGTCTGTCATTATCAGCAGCAGCTTGTGCTACTAGAACAATATGAGCACCTATAAAGACTGTTAAAATGGACAGATTATGTGGGCAGTACTGACATACATTATTGACATGCGCTCATTTCATGCAGACTATTGGAAAAATGTGTTCCCACCAGGAGAGAACTGAACTGTTTGATTCAAACTTTATATTTTTAGGTTCACGTCAAACAAGGTAAGTGTGAAAACACCTAGAACACTCGAAAGTGAAAGTGTTTAAGTTTTTAGAGCAGTTGGACTCAAATCAGGACCCTTATGTGGTCCAGATTTTTACTCAATCCCAATTCACAATAAATTTGAATAGGAGAAAATGTGGCTTGACTGGGGGCCTTGAGGATTGGTTTGAGGACCACTGCTTTAGGGCACCAAACAAGGTTTTTCTCTGTTGTCACTGTAAAAAATACTTTTTGACATCATTACTTTTAAGAGCTACATTAATTAAAACAAATTATGTGTAGTTCAAATAAACACACAGTTGTTAAAAACAACACAAATGAATGATTTTCTATCAAAGACCCCAGACACACACACACACACACACACACACACACACACACAAAAGACCTAAAGGTAAACGCTCTACATTAAATATTTTCTCAACAGAGGTTAAGAATAAATCTGTATCAACCCTCCGGCTTATAACGTATCATTAAAAATGCACAAACAGTTTTAATATTAATGTCGAGGAGTTTATTGTTTTATGAAGAATTATTAAAACAAAGTGTCCTTTCACAAGCAAAAGGTTCGGATACAACTCCAGGCTCTATAAACTCTGGTGAAGTCAAAGTGTTTTGATACGTGGCAACCATCTGCGACTCAGCTCTCCAGGGAGGGTCTATTGGGATCTCTCGCTTAATTAACTAGAACTCAACCTACATGTTATCTTTTCAAACATACAGGAAACATTAGCGGCAGAGTGTGACCCAACGTGCACGCTCTAAATCAAAGAACAAAAAAGATGGCAGTTTGGTAAAGTTGTAAGTTCTAAACTTAAAGTTAATTTCAGAGAATCTTTGACATCTGGCAAGAGAATTAAACACTCATTTCAACAAATGCTTTGTTTCTTTTGGGCAGTCACTAACATTTCAGAGGTTTGATTGGTTGCCTCTAACTCCCACATTTAAGTCACATTTGAAGGAGGCAAATCACGCTAATTGAAACAGGCGTATCAGGAGCAGCAGAGTGCTAATAATATGTTCAAATGAAACAAGAGCGAGTGTGGACCTTCTTTGTATAGAATCCCTTTGAAATAAAACACAAAATATCTCATGAGAATAAACCCATTAGAATGAGATAAAAGAAAGCTAAAAATAAGGTTGCAGCAAGATGAAATTTCTACTTGTTGTCAGTTTGCTTGGAATAACAGTCTGACTTTGACTTAAAGGGTTGTTTTCATTTAATGTAAATCCAAATTTGATTTCTTCATATATAAAGTGTGATGTTGTCTATAAATATTCTTTACTCTACAGATCATATAGGCCCAATTAGTGCTGTAAGGTGCAAAGAAAGACCACACTGATTCTAAAAACACACACACACACACACACACACCTTGTATTGTATTGTATCCATTAAAAATGGAGATCCGTCCTGGTCCTGAAGTAACAAACCAGCCCCAGAGCCCCATGATACTGCCACCCCCATGCTTCACAATTGGGTGAGGTTCTTGTTTTGCAAAGCAGTGTTTTGTTTTCACCAAACATAACATTTTTCATTTTAATTGAAAAGTTTTCTTATGGATTCATCTGTCCACAGAACATTCTGCCAATAGGCTTTTGGCATTTCTGTGTTGTCTGAAGTAAATGTCAGAGGTTTAGCAGTGTTCTTCTTGGAGAGTCATGGCTTAGAGAGTGGTCCTGAATTCAGAAAAAATATATATTTTTGTTTTGTTCACCTTACGTGGCAAAGAAATGAGTGGTGCCATTTTGATAGTTTTGTCTTAACTTAGAAGTGTCGCTGTGAAGTGTCCCTGTCTTTTTTAAATATTTACTACATATCTGTAAGAGTATACTATGTATTGCATGCCTTTTGGCATATAAGGATTTGCAGCATTAAAGGATTCCTGAAGAATCTGCTGGAATTTTGCTTTATACATTCAAGTCAACATGTCAAAGCAATGATTCATATGGAATCCCAACCCAAAATCTTTGTCATAACCATTGTCATAACCAGGTAATATCTCAGGATCAGAGTATGAGACATAACAAACTCCGGTACCTACCCTATCTAATCGTTATCAACAAATCCAGCTCAGAAAAAATGTAAAATTCATTAAATTCCCAGTTAAATCCCAGTTTTAATGCCAAGGAGAATTCCAGTGCATGTTTACTGCTGTGGGCACATGTACATGCTCAACCTGCATGCAGACTCCTACTGATCAGCAGGACGAGGGTGGGTTGATGATTTTTGTTGTTATAGAGGGAAATGAGAAAAGTCCGTAGATGGGATAATACTGATACATACATAAATAACAAAAATAATAAAGGACATTTACATTGTTTTTAGCAAACTTTTGATTAAAACAATGTCAAATTTATACAAATATTTTAATTCTCTTAATTAGAAAAACTCACATGAAGACATAATTGAGTAGCATATGATCTAGGATGAAAAAAACTGTCTCCTATAAATACTTTTCAATTTTTTGGTCAAACAATCAAAACATTCCACAAATTTGTCAAGGGTTCTAAAGTTTAAGAATTAAGGTTCTTTTGAGAGCAGAGAGAGACCCTTTCCACTATTAGTGTTCATAATAATGTTTTTATTGTAACTACTGTCTGTTTATACTTTTTGGAATGAAGGACGTTTGGAAAATAGTTGTGTGAAAAGGAATTAGTACTGTTTTTGGTACGTAGTCCCACACAAAATCACCAGCCGACAAAAAGGTGGACACTGCTGCTTTATGCTGCATCCCCGAGGTGAACGGTTAAACATACGCATAGACAAAGCAGGCATAACTTTTAAACATTCACATTTGCTCTCCCTCCCACAGGTAACGAGGAATGTGGACATTTAATGTCATGATAGGAGTTTAACTTTAGAACGCATCTCCAGCGGGAAGGTGACAGGCAGCTCTGCCTGCATGGAATGCTGATGTTTTTTTTTTTAAGTTCTCTGTTCTGATTTCCAATCCCAAATGTGGACGTCTCTGACAAATGCAGCACTGATGGACGTCTACATATCACAAGCACAGCACCAGACAATTCCCAGAAGCTGCTAGCTCGTGCACACACATACACACCCTCACACACGCGTGCATAGACACACACACACACAGACACACACACACACACACACACACACACACACACACCCACACACACACACACACACACACACACACACACAAATTCAATATCCTCTCATTCTAATGCTTGATGGCTGAATGACAGCTTTCAAGAGAGTTAGTGTCCCCCATCGTCAATTAGGAGCAAACCTCATTGACACGCATAAAACCCAGCCATTCTGCGGTTGTGGTAATTGCAGCCATGACAGTTTATCATTATCCATGAAAACCACTGGGTTTTGCAAGCACTACGCTTTTTTCAATGGCCCTCCTCAACTGAAGAGTCACTCCATTTTTTCGTGTCTATTTGTTTCCATGTGATTTTTTTTTTCCCAGGGCCAAACAGTCATTTTACTTTAATGAGCATGCCGTTTTCAAACGTGCCGAAACAGCGACAAGTATGGAGAGGCAGGTTGCAGAGGCTGATTGAGAGCTTTAATCAAGGCCACCAAAGGTAGACAATAGACAATTCCAGCAAATTGCTTTTGAAAATCCTCTGCAGACTATTTCCATCCATTTGCATTGCAAGTTCCAACCACCCCCCACACCCACCCACCTAAAACCCACCATAATCTTTTCTGTTTATATGTCACTTCAACTCCATCCACAAAATCATTTCCATTTCAGGTAGTAATCTATCATCTGCATGTAAGCTTCTGCATTAAAACATACAATATTGCTTCTGTAAAGTTTGAAGGACAGAAAAGGACAATAAAAAAGTTGAGAAGATTTGGGACAATTTCAGAACACACCAGCAGACCCAGGAGACAGAAACGGCTCACAATACCCTCAATGTGTTATAATTCCCTGTAATTAATACTAACAAGGACAATTACATACTTTAGCAGCAGTAGAGCTGATTACACAGAGAGTGCCGGCAATCAATCCTTTAATAATGGATCGTGCAATTAGTCGTGTAAAATTATTTAGCACTTTATTTTGCTAAAGAAAAAATATTGACATTTCAAAGGCTCTAGCGTGGCAGGGTGCTAAAACCCGCATTTGTTTTCGGCAACTCGATGACTCGATGCGCTGCTGAGGCTACAGCGTTGCATGGTTACTTATGACATCTTCAAGCTTAGGGTTACCTTCCTTACGCTTTTGAATGATTCATAAGTTGAAATTCAATACTATTGGATTGGAGTGAGGGGACTTGAGATGAAGAAGGAGGTGAAAAAAAGAAAGTTGAATTACAAAACATCACATTCTTTCATCTCATGAAGTTTTTGCGAGGAGCAAGGGTCAATTAAGAGTCCTCTGGCAACGGTGAGGATGAATAATGCACCACGGGGCTGAAAAACCTTGAGAGAGTTGCTTTACTTGTGTAGATTATTGACGCTCACCACCACCACCACCTCCACCCCTCCTCAGGTGAAAAAGGACCCTTTGTCTGTGGTGTCTCTGGCTGCTCATGCCTCAATAGCCTGAAGGCAAAATAGGCCTAATTTGCACAGGTCTGTTTGGGGGCCAATTATTATAATACCAAATGTTCTGGAAACACAATTAAATAAATAAATAAATAAATAAATAACTAGTGGACTCACCAATAGCATCATACATTTTAATGAACCTCTCATTAAAGATGCATTTTATGAGTCTGCCAATTCTTAACGCTCTGCTCTGTTTTTCAGCGCTTAACATTGGACCCTAACTCCCATTATGAGGTGAGTCTTTGTTGTATACAAGCCTTATGAGGACTGAGTATTTTTCTTTCTTTATTTATTGAAATTCTATCAAAAATGGAAACCTACCACCCAACCTTGTAAAGACTTGTATTTTGAGAAAGTACAAGATGATAAAATCTTTCTTTTCGGTTTCAGCCACAAATTTTTACAAGGATTGAAGAGAGATTATAACTATGGATAATGATGTTATTACTCCCGACACTGACATCTCAGATCTGGTCAGGGATTTGTTCATTGCTTGCAGCTTTTTCAGAGCGACCAGCACTCAAGGGCACCACTCGGTCTCATCTGGCACTTCAGATGCTGTCTCTGTACTACAGTATAATGCTGTTCCTGCTGATTTTAGAGAAATACACTATATAGGTCTATATGTCAATATGGCATATGCTTAACATCTTTGAAGTCTAATTCATGCTGTAACAGGCAACTGCAGTGACAATATAGAATACAGAAGCCCTGTTTTATTAAGAAAATAAAGGAAATGACCTTTGATTGAATTAGGGTTAGTGCTCCAAAGCTCCACTCTTTAGTGTGCCACACAGACAACACTAGATGTCAGTGTTCTCGCTAATGTAGAATACAAGCCTTTTTTCTTATGTTTGGAGAGGTTGTATAATTTTACTGTTTTGAGTGTGTGTGTGTGTGTGTGTGTGTGTGTGTGTGTGTGTGTGTGTGTGTTTTGATTGGGGCTGAGGTGGGGGGGGTTGTTAAAAATATGGCGAGGAGAAAAGTTAATGCTTGCACTTTAGTATTCCAGGTTCCCCTGCTGAATATCTTCATCTTCAAGGGCCTATCTTTGAGGGTTTGGGCCTGTTACTGTGCCAAGAACTGATCACGGGGCATCACTTTCATCTTGCCCACATACTGGTAATAATTAGTAAAAATTTGCTGAGATGTGATTTCCTCTCCCTTCATTTCCTAAGATCATCTAGAGTATAATTTATGTTCTCACTCTCCAGCAGAGACTAAAAGTCAGTGTAATTGTATAGCACACTTAAATAGTAAAGTCTTTATTTCTATGAAAAATGGACCATTTTTGCAAACCCGTCAGTATTTGGGGATCATTAGGCACATCGTCTATAGGTTGGTAACAGGAATGATGTTGACAGATTACGTTTCTACCTAAAACAACCATCCAATAGACTTCATGGTGGTATATACAGTATATACATGCTACATAACACCTTAAAATAAATGGCTGATTATTTAGTTTACAGCTATTCATAATCAGTTCAACAATAACAAAGAGACAAAAAAACAATAGATCACTTTTATACATTCCACCATCCCCTTCATTAAAGGCAATGATAATTATACACTCTATCTATCTATCTATCTATCTATCTATCTATCTATCTATCTATCTATCTATCTATCTATCTATCTATCTATCTATCTATTTTTTTTGTTGTTGTTCTTGCATTCCCCACATTCTTGCCTGATGTCATCTTCCTAGAGTGTGAATTCACTAGTGTGTGTGTATCACTGTGTGTGGATGGATTAATGCAAACACTGTGGGTCTATGAGCACCTTTTACGCTCGGAACAAACAGAACAGAACAATATTGACCTGTTTCTGTATAACAGGAAAATTGTAGAGCAGGAATGGCACCTGTTGCTGATTGGCTGAAATAGTGTGTGTGAGTGCCACTTGGAGTATGACCACTGAACAAGCAAACTGAGAAATCGTTGGCTGAATTTTAATGGATTCGTGCAGAGTATCTTTACGTTTGATGATGCCACTTTAAACAATTCATCCATTTTTTATTGTTGCATGATTTGACAAAAAGTGTGTGTGTGTGTGTTTAATGTTTATTTTTTTAATAGAATATTTTTTTAATGAATACTCCACTTTCACACATTTACCATTATATATATATATATATATATATATATATATATATATATATATATATATATATATATATATATATATGTATATATATATATATATATATATATATAATATATCTTCACTCTATATATATATACTATATATATATATATATATATATATATATACACACTACACACACACACAATCAAACCTTTTTTTGTTTGATTGTATGTATGTTTTTTTTTAATGAATGCTCCACTTTCAGACATTAACTTTATTGAATTAAATACTAACAGAGGAAATAACGAACACATCATGGCTCTCCTCGCTGCCATTTCCGTCAGCTCAGATATAAACAGGGCGGATATCGAACGTAATCACATTCAGCTTATCGTGACGTCAATTACGTTTTCGGGCGCTAGCCAATAGCAACGGACGTTACCCCGGAACTCAGAGTGCGAAAAAGAGCGCGTGTATTGAATTGGAGAAGGAGCGGCTGACAGGTGAGTGTGTTTAGTTGATTACACAGACAGACTCAGGGCTGTTCAGGGTCGCATCCACCATCTGAGTGATGTTTTTGGAATTACTCACACTCTCTGAATGATGAGTCATCTACACACTTCAAATCAGGGTTCTTCAGGGGTTCATCAGTAAAGAACACCTTCTGTATAGAACCATGAGCTCTCAGATTGCCCTTTACATTAGGAAAGGGTTCTTCAGATTAATGAACCATGTGTTTGTGGTTCTAAAATCAAACCTTTTTGAAAATGTTCTACATAGAACTTGAAAGGGGAACCCTGATTTGTAATTGTGTGAACCAAAAGTTAAAATCTGCCCCAGGATTTAGTTCCCACTGCTTAGCTATATCTGCTGCAAGCTAAACAGAATCCTGGGACTTGTTTGTACTCCATGGACGTGGATCAGCCTCCTCCGCCTGAATGAAAACGGCAAAGCGACGATATCAGAGCTTCTTACAGTGGAAACTGAATCATCTACAAACAATATTCCTGTTTTATCCATAATCGCAGAAGAAAAAGGAATTCACAATAAATATGAGCTGAAGAATGAAAGGCAGCAGTGTGATCATTCGTTTGAGTCGATTATTGAAATGTTTTTATGTCCAATTGACAAACTAATGTTTAGCATAATCATCTCCATCTTTCTCATAACACAGCAAACGTCTGCTGTATTCTTAAGATTTAAAGAATCAGCCAAATGGCAGTGAAAATGTAAAACCATCAGATGCAAAAAGGGCATCAACCAACTTTATAACGTACTTTTTTGTTTGTGACTGTAAATGTTATAGTCAGCATGCTCATGTGTTCCAGGTGGGTGTGGTCTCTGAGTGGGTTTGGACATGTGTTACTGGGACACACATACGCTTTCCAAATTCAGCCCACCTTAATCTTACGTGGCTCCCATCTGCACCCCATGTACAGTGTACAGCCCAAATGGAGCCCATGTTTAGCTCTTCATAGTCTTCCTGTTTCTCAGCTGGGCTGCTCATACAGGATACACATGGACATATCTTGGGAGTGACTTGCTTTGTGAAATGAGATAAAGTAATACACACAGACTCACTCAGTGAACCAAATAATGAGGAAATGATGAAACGGTAAGCTGGTCCAGGTAACTTGTATCAGTAGCTCAACGGGGCACCAAAGTTTTGTCCATTTGGCCCCACATATGGATTCCCACCAGGGTCAGTGATGAGACCAGGAGGGGTTAAACATGGGCCCTTGTCTTTATCTAGATGTGACCCATGTGACAACGTGGGCTGTGTAACAATGAGAGCCAATTGTAGAGCTTGGCCTAAATCCTCTTGACCACGGTTGCAGATTGGTCACCAAAACTAAGTCAATTTTACATTAAGTACCATTTCGGGTGGAATTCTGTACAAGTTTTCTAGGTGAGTTTTCTAGGTGAAATGATATGACCATGTTGTGTGTTATGCTGTTTTTCTGTCTTCTAAAGTAGCTAAGATTAATGTTTTATGCATGTGGTGTTTGGGACTAGCCATGAAAGTAAACAGCTGACCAGCCCGGGCAGCAGAAACAGGTTAATCACTGGTCTCGTATCGACTTTAGGACTATGACAGACATTGGTTTGTTTTAGGATGACTTTTGTGTGCAATGGTGAAAACTTCTGTAGGTGATGCAGGTGTGTGTATACACAGTAAAGTAGATGAATGATGTTGATTATTTCATTACAGAGACATCTGTCAAGGGTACTATTAATAACTTTTGACAAAAGAACAGCCAGTTCTTGAAGTTAATCTGTTTGAAGATGGGGGAACAAATGGAAACTTTAAGGACCTGAGCCAGTTTGACAAGGGCCAGATTGTGATGACTGGACAACTCGGAGTGTGGCCAAAACAGCAGGTCTTGTGGAGTGTTGCTGTTATGCATTGGTCAGTACCTACGAACAGTGCTGTAAGAAAGGTCATGGGCACCCAGGACTCATTGATGTAAATCAAGACAGGGACAGACACACTAACTGAAAGCTTGACCCTATTCCCGGTGTACACCTCACCATTAGTAGGTGTTTTTGCTTTTTTTTTGCTGTTTTAGATATTTTGCAATTTAATACAGCTTATTAAACTGACTGTAATATAAGCATTTTAAAATGCCATGTTGACCTACTGAGCACTGCATTTGATGACTATTTGAGATAGGCAAAATGTAGAGGTCCATGGATGTTTGTTGATGTATTATTCTGTTTCAAATTAACAGTTTAAACCTAACTTACCATTTAATGTTGTTGTTAAGTGTTAGATTTAATTGCATTTTAGTCTATAAATAGTTCAGAGTTAGAAGTGTAAAATCACATGAGTAAATCTAAAAATGCACTTTAATGTTTTCAGTTTAAGCTGAAATTGGACGGTCTTGCAAGTGCATCAAAGAGCCTGGTGGTACTGTGACTCAAGTATTTACTGCTCCCAACTGGTCTAATTTTTGGTAGTGCAACTCCAAACTTTGCCAATACAGGCTGTTTGCTGTATGGCCTCTTACTTTGTAAAACACCTACTGTGTGTGTGGCTAAGTACTGAAGCTAGTGTAGAGTGCTCATTAGCTAGTGTCAGGTTGGCCACTACGTGACTGTGTGAAATCAGTGTTGCAGGCACTGCCCCACAAGCGTGTCAGTGAGGTCAAGTGGTGGTAATCTTTCTAAATGTTGCCAGGATCAGAAAAGTCATGCATTTTGCTCGATCAGTACGGTTTGCCTCCTTACATTTTGTTTTGAATACTGCCTATTTGCCTACTGTGCACCCTTGATCCCAGCCCTCTTCAGTTGGCTTATAATTGGCTTCACTGGGCCTAAATGCTGCTATATCTCTCAAAATTGGATGATTGTGTGCAAGAATGATGCAATGTACAGTAAGTTGCTCGTAAAACAGTAGCCTGGTGTTACTTAGCGTACACATAGCCAGGGCTTACACTGTGTTCTTATCACTTCAGGCTTTTAGCTCCGTTATTTGTGCTGTTTTGCTGCCATGCGTTCGTCTAGACAGCGGGGTGACTGACACTGCTCACACAACTCGGTGCCCACTAAGTGTGCACAAACAACAGACTGTTTGGCACAATTGCTAATCCACTTTTTCTATCAGTCAAGCTGCCGGTGTAAACTGTTAATGGGCGCTTTGCTGGCAGTGGAGTCTTCTGCTCAGGAAAGCTTCCTACTTTGGTGGCACTGATCGAGGTGGCTTGTTTACAGTGTGTTAGAGAGCAGCTGACGCCAGCCTCCCCGGGGACAGCACAAGGGTTAATTGCTGTTAAAGTGGTGGTCTCGTCCCTCTCTCCGGCCCTGATGCTCCATTAGAGCTGACACTAATGAGGCAGTGCAGGGAGGACACCCTAGAGCTGGGGGACCACAGTGCAAGCAGGAGGGAGGGAGAGAGGGAGAAACTGATGGAAGAACTGTGCTTAGCAGAGAGAGAGCAAGTGAACACTGGGTCGTAGATCAAGAGAGTCCTAGAGTGTTCTGTTGTGTATGCCATGTCTGTTTGTGTGTGCGTAGCTGTTTTTGCATAATTGGGCTCTGGCTGAGCCTGGCTATGTTTTGTTATCACATTCGAGTGAAAAGCGTCAGCATGATTGTGGTAGTGCATGATTATGGTGCTGTCAAAGGGTGGGATTACTTACCTTAATGTACTATATATATATATATATATATATATATATATATATATATATATATATATATATATATATATATATATATATACTAGTTAGTACTATAGTCTCATGCAATCTATACAGTTACAGTTTGTATGCATCTACTATTTTTTCTGTTATGCAAAAAGAGGAGCTTATCTTAAAGGAATATTTTGGCAAAATTTCAAATGATGGGTCTTATGCATCTCTATAGGCTGCGTAGAGGAGGAGCTAAGAACAAGGGGAGGAGTTAGGCAGAAAGAAATTGCTGAAGAATGAAATGGAATGTTTAAACTTAAAAACTCTATATAAATGATTTTACCTCGGCCCATATCATCATCTGTGTTTATCCCGATATAAATATCGATATATCGTCTAGCCCTGCCCCAGATACAGTTATTCCACCAAGAAGTGATATGTCATGCATCTGTTTATAATTGGAGATGCTAGTCTAACATTACTAACAATGTGCTTTGATTAACCTCAGTAAATGCATGTCGAAACCTTCATTTATTGGCATCAAAAGTTTATGATTTCAGTTTTTTTTTCCACTTCCTCTGACAAAAAACAAAAGGGCTTCTTTTTTTTTTTTTTAAGCTAAATAATTTGGGTTTTTGGGAGCAGGCATGGCCTGGTGTTGAGGAAACCAGCTTTGTGACTGAGAGGTTGCTGGTTTGATTCCCTGAACTGGAAGATCATGACTGAAGTGCCCTGGAGCAACACACTTAACTCCCCAGCTGCTCACCAGGTGCCAAGCATAGGGCTGCTCACCGCTCCGGGCACGTGTGCTCACTGCCCCCTAGTGTGTGTTTCAGTAGTGTATATGTGTGTGTCTCACTGGGTGAAATGCAGAGGACAAATTCTATGTACACGTTGGGTATATGTTTTATGGTGCATTCCTATATATGTAAACTGATTATCAAATCACTTCAGAGGACAGCATGCAAATGCCCACACCGGTACAGGTTGTGAGTGAAGTTGAACACTGGCAGGCTTGTTCATGGTAAGGTGATATGATATAGTGGAGTAACACCACTTTGTCATCAGTTTACTTACTGCTATCCCATGCCACTAAGTGGTTTGAGTGCTTTGAGAGATATTTTAGGGTATGGTGACAAGTCTAGTGTTTGTTAACAACATAGCATCTGTATCTGGCATAAATCTCTTCTTTAAATAAGATACCATTTGTGGCTCTGTTATACATATTTGTTCTATCTATGACCTTTAAAAAATTAAGAACCTAATTTATGTTACATTCATACATTTTTATATCGATTCATATTGAAGGTAACCACCAGCTCTGGAAAAGGCACACTCACCTGTTCAGTCATGAGTTTTGCCCCAAGCCCATGTGTCCCAGCCAGTACACGCAGTGTCCAGGAGCAGCGGGAACGCTGGGAGAGGAAGAGAAAGCGTGCAGGCCGTGAACTGGTTCAGACTGAACAGAAGTATTGTGAGCAACTGGACTTGATCACTACGGTGAGTTTAACTGTGGTTGTGCCATGCATACTCGAGTGTTCCCACAAAGTTACTGAGGTATATGGAATCTGGAGTGTGTGTTTTTATTTATATTAAGTCTTTTTGCAGCATTTTTATTGGTAACATTTTAATGCCGTATAATAATAATAAACAGGTGGCAGATGTCCAGAATGTCAAAAAGTGAAAAAATACAAGAGATGCAAGGATTTTGCATAACTGTGCCTACATATACTATTGTACAAATGTCTGAAATAATGTAAAAAATAAACAATGTTTTTGCTTGAGGGCAAATCATATAAGCATTAATAGATGCAATAGACACGAACAGAAATCAATGTGTAGTTTGTTTTCAGAAAAGTATTGTTACCTTTAACGTTTGTTTTTAGTTTTTGGTTTGAATTTGCTCAAATCCTTCAGTATCACCAGCTCACCTCATCTAACTTAATGCATCATTGATTAAACAAGCCAGGTATTAGATTCTGGACTTCCACGGGGATTGGGTTGGAAATGGTTAAACAAACACTTTGAGCTTGTTAATACTTTGTATCAGTGCTTCATGTCTGGTTTGTATCTGGATATTCTGTGATTGGGTTCCATTTACACTCCTTTACACAAATGCATCCTCATTGTGAGCAGACGAGAACTGATTTTTACTTTCCCTCCATTGATACCCTCCATGTACAAATGACCCAACATCCAGTAATGCTCTTGTCACTAAATGCAATCAAATCCTCACAGTAATGCTCCCCAAATCTTGTAGAAAGCATTTCCCGGACAATAAGACAGTTTCTCCAAAAATAGCAACTGTTTTTAATGCCTTTGATTTCTGGAGAATCAATGAATGAACAGGTGTCCCAATACTTATGTCCATGTGTAGTGCAAGTACACACATGTTAATTAATGCCTCTAAGCATATTTGTTTCCTGTTACTATCAGTGCATTACACACACTTATTCGTAAGTGATGATGTTGTTGTTGTGGAGGAAAAAAAAGTATTTTGAAAATGTTAAATTTAGAAATTGATGTCAAGCAAAACGGAAGCTTCTTCAGTAAGATACTAACAACACTAACCTGCTCAGTGTGGGATGCTGATGCGAATGTCAACTCGCTATCTTCTACAATGCACAAACGTGTTTGTCAGTTTGTTTTCTTAACCTGTCTGTCATTGTCTAGAGTACCACCTCAATCACATTCCTGAATGTTGTTTCCATTACAACGTTCTCACTTTAAGGCACCAGTGTTCTGAAGAAGTGACATGTAAAATAATATACTTACTTGGAAATATGAGTAAAACTGTCACCAGTTTCTGATCTAATAGAACATAAACATTACCTTGGAGCTAACTTAGATTTAAATGTGTCATTTGAAAAGCCTGATAAAAAGGTGGCAAATATTATTAAATTGAATCTGACTTGTTTTAGGCAAATAAGACTATACTTAACAAAGGCTGCCGTTCTTTTTATGCTCTGATTGTATCCCATATAGCATACTGCTTTACAACTTGGTCACTAGCAGGGTGCATGACATTAAAACAGACACTAAAAACATTTAAGTTGAAGACCAATAGTCACTACCACTGTTCTATACCGTATTTTCCGGACTATAGAGTGCACATCAATATAAGCCGCATCGGGCTAAAAGTCACTGATATCTACTGAACTGATAACGTAGTTTAACTGAACGTAAATGAACTGATTAGTTTCTAAACGGTGTCTGTAGCATAAAAGTAAAAGTGCTGATCAAACAAAACAGAAAAGTTATTGATCGGTTTATTCATCGTCCTCCTGCTCACTGAGACCACTGAAGTCATCTTCTTCAGTGTCGGAGTTGACCAGCCTTAGAAGAGCTTCGTCACATACCGGTACTTTCTCTGTGTCGATGTCAGTGTTGCTCTCCGTGTCTCTTTCATCCCGGGGTGAAGCTGGCTCTGAAGCTGTGGTGCCCTCTTCACACAGCAGTCCAGCCTTTCGGAACCCATTGGTGATGGTAGATTCCTTCACGCTGCTCCACGCTGTTAGGATCCACTGACGGACATCAGAAAATGATGCTCTGCGCATGCGGACAGTTTTTGTGAAGGATTTATCAAAACAAAATTCTCTGTGGTGGTGGCTGCTTGCATGTGCTAACTGAAAACTAACGTCTTCTTCTGTGATTTCCAACTTTGACTTCCCACCTTTTCACTTTCTGCTAAAGCGCCCCCTGGCGGGTGAAGAAAAAGCCGCACCTCATTATAAGCGGCATGGTTTAAAGCGTGGGAAAAAAGTAGCGGCTTATAGTCTGGAAAATACGGTAATAAACGAGCATCGTTTACTTAATTATTTTGATAATTTTAAACCTTTTCTAGATGCTTGTCTTATTTTAAAGCTGTTGTAAGGCTTGTTTAGAGCCACTCATTATTGGAATATGGAATATCTTGGCAACTGAGCTGAGAGAAATCACCAATTAACAAAAATGTGAATATAAATCAAACTCTGGTTTGTTTTAAATCAAAACAATAATCACACATGGACATGGACCAAAACCACCCTTTGGAGGACACTGTTCTGTGTATATTGTTTGTACTGCTCTACAGTAAATCATCTGTCTCCTGCACTGGACATTCCAGTTATGGAAAATGGTTTTGCTGCTTATATGGAAGAAATATTCCATTTATTCTTGTGTTAGACGTGGTGTTTTTGAACACCTTTCAGTAAGAACTCATCCACACACATTCAGTTATTTTAAAAGACAGCTTTTTCTCTGTGTTTTGGCCTCCCATCCACTTTAGCACTGTGTTTTAGGTGACTGAGGATTTTGAAAATGCTCTCTGCACAGCCTTATAACCTGCGCATGGTTGATGCAGATTACATAACTATTTTCATTGCACTGTAACACAGTGTGATCATATTTGGAAAAAGCTACCAGGAGTAAGGTGGTAAAAATGTGTCAGTTAATAGATATGCTGTTGTGTAGATCACCCTGAGCCTGTTTAGAAAGATCTACTTTGACCAGAGTCTGTTTACACTAATTTCTGTCACCAGATGAGATCCGATTTCAATTTTAATACCTATAAACAATGGTCTCATATTAACGTCTTTCACAGATGTATTTCCGTCTGCTTGACTGTATCTAATCACAGAAAACACATTGTAATTACACTCAAGTTAAATATGCACAAGATCCGTCTTTGACCACCTCCGAAGTGATCATAATCCTGTCACACTGTGATTTTGGGGTGTTTACACCTGGCTTTACATATGGACAGCTGAAACCTGACAGTGATCCAGTCACTAAAACACATTAATGCCAGGTGTAAATAGGCTCTGTGTGAGAGATCGGACTGGGGACTGGAGAAAGAAAGAAAATCTTTGTTGTTAAAAAATGTACTGTTTTTAGATCAGAGTTGGGCTTTACACTGCACTTATTAAACTTATAATTGAATTCAACAACAACAGACTTTGTTTTAAATTTCTGAATGGACCTTTTCATGATTTAGAATTTTTAAATACACTATCACACACCACAGCTGAGGTCAGTTTATTTCTGCATATTTTATTGATTTTTGTTCTCTTATTATAGAGACAGCATGCAGTGTGTCACAGAAATCATTGAAACCTAACCTAATTGAGGACAGCACAGAGGATAACAGTTCGCTCTCATAAAAAAAACTTGTACGTTCATCAGGAGAAATAAAAACCCTCCTTAACTTTCAGTGGAAAAAAAAGTAAATAAAAAAATAAATTAGGGCTGCACAATATTGAAAACAAAACTGACATTGCACGGGGAAAAAGGAATGGAATTTGGGGAAAAATTGGATTTATCTGAAGTGTCAATGATCCAGCATGTGCTGACATTTAATAATGCTCTCTGTGCATCCCATATTGGAGTAAAGTAAATTATACTGGGCAGAAAGACACTCTCTGGTAGATATGGCATGAAAATGAGAATCATGGGAATATTCTTTTCATATCAACCTTCTCCCAAAAAACTTAAAAAGTATGATTTTTTACATTGCTCAAGACATTGTATGCCCTGCAGTGTGACCACTGCATATGTGCACATTGCAATAACTATGCTGAAACGATATATTGTGCAGCCTTAATAGAAATGTAAAGAACCCCTGAAGCACATTGTCAGAAAATGAAAAACTGAAAGTGTTTTTGTCTGACAGTGAAAATATATGACACATCTGACTAAATCATGAATAATTTTGCCTCCAGCTCACCAGTACTCATATTTTAAGACTTCCTCTGTTTATTTGAATTTAAGAACTTTGAATATTCAGGCTGTTCAGAATATGTATTCTACCAGTACCATTCCATCAGCTTTAGATTGACCTCCTTCAAATATGTGTTATCATCAGTGACTGTTCATATCATTCAGTCCACAAAGGGTTCATGTTTTATGAAATGTGTGTGTGTGTGTGTGTGTGTGTGTGTGTGTGTGTGTGTGTGTGTGTGTGTGTGTGTGTGTGTGTGTGTGTCTTTACGTGGCTGCTTGTCAGTCTAATTGGGCCATATGAGAAATACACTCGTCTCAGACTGAAAGTCTTCCCGAAGTTTCCATTTTACTCTTGAGCAATTCTCCCCACCATCACACCATTTCCACTGCGCTTTATTACTCACTGAAGGCCTTAAGTGCATTCAATTTGCTCAGCTCATTTTATTACTAAATGACCTAAGAGCACTGCAGCTGTTTCTGTATTTGGAGTCGCATTGTGTGGTCTAACCCATCATGTTGCGTCTCTCTGGCTGAGGCTCCCCCACACACAAAGAAACACTAGGCGTCATAATGATGAGTGTTTGAACCTGGAGAGCTAACACTTTGAACCACTGCGTTATTCTTATTGTTTTACAACGTCGTATGTTCGTTAAGTGGCTGGTTATTAAAACCCACACACTTTTCCCTCTCGCTTTTTTTTTTTTTTTTTTTTTTTTTTTTACAAGAATCTGCATATTCTCCTTCATGTTTTCTTCTGCCCTGAGGTCATGTGGAATTAGCTGTGTGCCTAACCTGTTAAAAGTAATTGAGATGCCACTGATGTAAAAATTTCTTCCTCTCTGTCTCAAGGGTGCGTCGTGTGTAAGGTGACACACGGCAAGATGGAGAGTTATGAACGAGTGGTGGCGAAAGATTTAATTTTCTTCTCCCCCCCACCCCCCACCCCCCTTCTCTTCTCTAGTACTTTGTGGAAATTCTGAAGGCCAAAGGAACCCTGAGGCAGGACATTAGAGAGAGCATCTTCAGTTCAATTAAATCCATTCATTTAGTAAACCAGTAAGTATCCTTTCAATAATTAACTGGATATTGCTGCTCTGGGGAGGGGAAGGCAGTGTATGTGATACCGCTTAAAGAGGACGAGAGGGTTGGGAGTATTAATTGGGGTCTGACACAAGAATGAACTTTGAGAACTTGGTGACTGCCTGGTGGGTCTTATCTTGTTCTTCTCTCGAGTGGGATCAGGAATCAATGAGGGTCCTGCATTTAGGCTTATGGCTGCACTTTCTTCTAAGAGCACCACTATTCCTGATATCACCACCAGTTTCTTCCTTTTAATGACGGGCACTCATCTCTTCTGATTAGAGCAGGTTTGTGTAAATGCTGACGTTAGAATGGAAGCGCATGCATTTTTAATAGACAAGCCGTTCCTTCTCTGCCCTCTTCCTTAAACTCTTCTGCAGCAGGTTGCTAGGCTTCAGAAAGCAGCTTGTTTGGTACGAGGCTTGCTATTTTTAATAGGGTGGGCAGCTCTCAGTACTAATTTATGAAGCCCAGTTGTGACTCTTGTGCAGGCCTTCTGGATTCCCTGCATGAAGGAGCTTTGCTTCATGACAGCCGACACAAACAAAAAGGCAAGGGTAGAGCGAAATGAGCGGGAGAAGATGAAATAACACAACAGGAGGGGAAAAAAAACTGGCTTGAAGTCCAGTCTCTGCATTGATCTTCCAGCGTGGGTAGAACAAACTAACACCAAATTAACTCAACAAGTGTCAAGAAGTCCAATACCGTTAACGGTGGATTTTCTTTGAGTGCTCTGTACAGGCCTATACGTGACGTGGAACTCTCTCGACACATTGCACGTTTTTGATTTACTTGGTTTTGCGCATCTGAAAGCAATACACAAGCAAACCAAATCCCTCTCCTAATGTCCGATAGCTGGAGAACAAACAAGCCTGAGGTTGTGGTTATTTTCATTTTTATATTTGTTTTTTTTATTAAGAACAATCTTTTATGAAGACCTTTGGGGCTGCACTGGTAGGATTCCCACTGCTGGATTCCTGACCAGCATTTGATATTTTACAACGAGATCGATGTCGGTGTATTTGCGTTACATGTTTGGACAGGCATTTTCTTTTTCTTTTTTTCTTTTCTTTTTTTTTTTTTTCTTTTTTTAAACGACAGCAAGCCAGTAACAGGATTTCATCAGCGCCCTGCCAAATTGGCCCCGGATCTAACGTGATTGGACGGTGCAGTGCTGCATACTGACTGCGTACATTTTCAGCCTTCCGAGCAACGGGTGGAGAGGAGGCAGTGACAGCCTGCAAGGGCTTCATCCTGGCCTTGTTGATTGAGAATTATATTTACAGTCTGAATAATGAATCACTAGGGGTCCCTGAGGCTCCCATCAGTGCCAGGCTGACGGGCCACTCCAGCTGCAGTGGCTGAATGAAGATGGAGGGCTGAATTTCAGAGCCTGATGTATTGGATAAATTGGTACTCAGTTACCATATATCATCATTAGAATCGGTTATTGAATCGCTGGGTGAGCCGTAATGGCAGCCTCTCAATTTAGATCCCTGAACAGACAGTAGTGGTTGACTGATTAAAATGAATAGAGTGCCCCAATACTCCTAAACCTCACTTATTAGGTAGCCTTTTTAGATGTGCGTGCTTACGCTTTGTGTTGGAGCTTTGATGTTTTAGTGAAATAGTTTTTCTTGAATTACAGTAAAAGAACAACCTGAATATGATGCAGTTTTCCACTGATGTACCGCACGTTCCTGACTACAGTGAATGAGATTAGATGCCTGTTCTATTGAATGACAGTGATGTTCAGTACAATTGCACATACAGTACATCTGGAAAGTATTCACAGCGCTTGACTCTTTGCATATTTTTATTATGTTACAGCCTTATGCCAAAAATGGATTCTGTTTGTTATTTCCATTCAAATTCTACACACAATAGCCCACAAAGGGAGAAAAGTCTGTTTGCAATCTCTGCAAATTCATAAAAAATAAAAACACAAAAATATAACATGGACATAAATATTCACAGCTTTTGCCATGACACTCCAAATTGAGCGCAGGTGCATCTGGTTTTCACTGATCATCCTTCAGATGTCTCTACAGCTTGATACAGGCACACACCTGTTTATATAAGGTCCCATAGTAGACAGTGCATGAGCACAATTAGAGCACAAGCCAAGAAGTCTAAGGAGTTGTCTTTAGACCTCAGAGACAGGATTGCATATATACACAGATCTGAAGAAGGGTACTAAAACCTTTGCACTGAAGGTCTCAATGAGCACAGTGGAGAACAGTGAAGTTTGGAACCACCAGAACTCTTCATAGAGCAGGCCGTCTGGCCTAACTGAGTGATCGTGGTAGTAGGGCCTTAGTCAGGGAAGTGGCACTCTGGAGAACCTTTCAGAAGGACAATCGTTTGTGCAGCATCAGCCATGCATGGTCGAGTGGACACATGGAAGCCACTTACTCAGTAAAAGGCACATGAAGGCCCATCTGGAGTTTGCCAAGAGGCACCAAAAGGACTCTGTGACTATGAGAAACAAAAAGATTGAACTTTTGGCCTGAATGCCAAGCATCATGTTTGGTTGAATCCAGGCACTGCTCATCACCTAGACAATACCATTCATACCTTGAAGCATGGTGGTGGCAGCATCATGCTGTGGGGTTGTTTTTCTGCAGCAGGAACTAGTCAGGGTCAAGTGAAAGACTGCAGTGATGTACAGAGGCATCCTTGATGATAACCTGACCTCAGACTGGGATCTGGTAATAGAACAACGACCCTAAGCACACAGTCAAGATACCACAGAAGTGGCTTCAGGACAACTCTGTGAATGTCCCTGAGTGGCGCTGCCAGAGCCCAAACTTGAACCTGATTGAACATCTCTGGAGATATCCAAAAACGTCTGTGCAATGGCGATCCTCGTCCAATTTGATGGAGCTTGAATGGTTCTGGAAAGAAGAAAGGTGGTTCATCATACTAAAAAAAAATGTATTTATTTATTTTTTATATAAAAATTTGCAAAGATTTCAAAATAGCTTTTCTCACTTTGTCATTGTGGGGTATTGTGTGTAGAATCTTGAGGAGAAGAAATATTGAAATAAATAAGGTGAATGGAATAAGGAATTCAATTGTATTTGTTGAAGCACCACTGACTAAGAAACTGTAAAGCTGAAGAATACCTAGATCTGGCTAGTATAAGCATGCTTTGTGCTTACAATAAGTGATGTGGTGTGTGTGTTGAGGGACTGGACGCAGCCAAGGTCTTGTTTTTGTAATGTTTTACACCCTTGACAATCAGGGTGCTACAAAACCAGGAGTAATAACTTTGGTTTCATAAATTTCTGATTTTTGTCTATAATCATTGTGCTTGATATAAGAGAATGTTCATTTCAGTTTAACCCTTTGAACCATGAGGTTAGTTTTGAATTTTGAAACAAAATATTCAGTATCTGTTAATGATTGAGTGATTATTCAATAACGTCTATAAATGATTCAATTACAATGAATGAATTCATAACTATTAAAGTGATTCAGTAACTACTATAAATTATTCAGTAATGTCTATTTCTTCTGTAATGACCATAAATGAGTCACTAACTACTAGAAATGAGTCACTAACTACTAGAAATGATTCAGTAACTACTATATAGTAATGACTATAATGATTTAGTAACTAGTCTAAATGGTCCAGTAACTGCTATCAGGGATTCAGTAATGGATATAGGTCTTTTACTAACCACTATTCAGTGCGTCCAGAAAGTATTTTCTTTTTGCACATAATGTTTACAGTCTTATCCCAAAATGGATTTGGTCTGTACTGGCTATAAACAGTTCAGTAAGTGCTAGAAATGATTCAGTCATGGCTATAAAATGATTCCATAGCAATTATAAATGGTTCCGTAACTGCTATCAAACTAATATGTAATTTAAGGTATAGAAGTATAGGCTCACACACAGGCGGGTCCTCACACTTAAACATCTGCTTTTAGAAAAATAGTTCTTTATGGAACCAAAAGTGGTTCTTGGAACCGCACAATAATCTTTTGTAGCACCTTTTTATTTTAAGAGTGTTAGTGCTGTTAGTGGAAATGATGTCTTCAGTGGCCTCCAAGGTAAAAGGAAATATGATCAAAACACATGCAAAAAACCCTGCTGTCTATCTGCTAAGCTGAGACTAAAAGTGCTTCATCGTAAATAACGAGATTCAAGATTTTGATGTTCCCTGAATTTTGTTTGTACTTGTTTGTACACTTCTGATACTCCTGGGCAGGTGAAGATTTAATAAATTCCTGATTTGCTAAACACTGCAGAACCGTATAAACAAAAGGGAGGGGGAAGGAACCTGATATACTGATCCACCGGTGCCATTCATCATTGTTATAGCTGTTTATCCAATGAGGGGATCAGGCAATGGTAGGAGCATTCCAATTATCCCAGCCTGCACTCTAACAAACCATGATAACCAACATGAAAGTGCTGTCACTTTGTTGAGTAAGTAGCACAAAATCAAAAACACATTTGAAAGATAAATATTCAGAATGAGTGTCTCTGTTATTTTTATTTTTCCCTCCTTTTTAATGAGAGTAAATGCGGTGTGGAAATAGATCAAATAATGTCCCATAAGAAGGAAGTCGGTCCTTGTCACCAGCAGAGGGGAGGAAAGGCATGCTGCTCTCTGCACTGATTGGGCTTCTAAAATGTGCCGTTTTCTCCTCCGTGGCTTTCTCTTTGCCTGTGTTTGCATTGTACTAACTACCCAGCGACAATAATTAGTATTCCTCTGTTCCAGCTCTCCGCAAATGAAGCCACATAGGCCCCCATTGTTTAGCAGAGTCTGTGCCCACCCCAGATGTCGCAACTGCTAAGAATTAGTGTGGATTAAAGTGACGCAGGAGGAATGCTAATGTTATCTTTGTCGTCTTCCTGACGGCCGGAGAATTTAATTGCTTAAAAAAAAAAAAAAAAAAAAAGCATAAAAAATGTAATTCGTAATTTCATATTTATTATAATAGCCTCTGGCTGTGAGAGGGGAAAAAAATCGGAAACACTGTTTTTCCCGCCCTTTGCCCTTGTTAGAACTCTCTCGGCTGCTCCAGCATCTCCTGATTATGAACAGAGGCTACCTTGGCTTGCAACTTCATTAAAATCTATTTAAATCAACTTCAACCGCAAAGTGCTCCTTCTTCCAGCATGTAAGAATGTTAAGTCTCAGGGAACATCATTAGAGAGAGAGTGTGTGTGTGTGTGTGTGTGTGTGTGTGTGTGTGTGTGTGTGTGTGTGTGTGTGTGTGTGTGTGTGTGTACGAGTGTGTCTACATGCGCTACCTTTCTCCAAGTTTGGATAATAAGCTACCTCACAAGTGTCAACACCCTCACCCTTGGATTCCGTCCGTGTTGCTGTAATGTGCGTGACAGCCAGGGCGTCTGTGCCTGCATTCCACTTGAGCACGTTTTGTTCCCCGGATTTGCAGTGAGCGCGCTCACTGTAGAAAGTGCCACGATGCTGCCCTTGGGCGCTAGCCCCACTGCCTTGGTCTCAAACAACTGTCACCCCACAGGGAAAGGCCTTAGATGACACCACACAGAGCAAATGGCAACCACTTACATTTGGCAGAACACCTCTACCTCTGAACTTTAGCCTCTCATTATTTTCCGCAAAGTGCCTCCATTCCCGAAATAGCGCTGCGGTTACCGTTTCATAATGGATTGGGAGGAGGTGTGAAGCTGCCATGGTGGAGCTATATTTACCAACAACATTTATGTGCCCCTGTGTTTAAATGTGAAGATTTTCTCACTTTGTTAACTTACAAGCTGAATCTTTTTGTATGTGTTAAACTAAAGGGCTCTTTGTGCTCCAACTAGGACACTGTTGACTAATTTGGAAGAGGGGAGCTTTGGTCTTGGATTTGAACAGTTTTGCCCTCAGCTCCATTTCTACACTACCTACATTGACAACATCCAGACTGCAAAGAAGGTTCTGATGGTAAGTTAGGTGCAACCATTAAGCCGTTATGGGTATGTTTTTTTGTTATTGTTGTTGTTGTTGTTTTTTATCTGCATTGTATAAATGCTTTAGGGTGGATGTCTGGGGGCACACTTGGGGCTGATATCAGATTAATGTTATTTATTTACCTATAGCTCAGTGGCAATGTTTGCATTCAATATGAAGCTTTGTCAGTCATATTTTTAGAAAACCTGTCATTGCTGCTTCCAACCTCACTGTTGGACATGTGTATTTCATGTTTATGGTATAATTGTGTAATCCTATGAACAGTTCTGGGACTAGGCTACAAAGCCCACTGACACTTCCTGGGTGTAGTTTGCTTATATTTTGAATGAAGGGCTGTAGCACCACTAAAGGTAAACTGTAATCAATGAAATTTGTGCTTAGCAGATCAATGTTCCTCACATTTAAGCAAGAAATGACAAATATATTGCGACATAGACTGTAAATATGATGATTTTATTATTTTATTCTAAAACAAATTTCACTGGTTGCTGGGTTTCATGCACCAGTGAAATTTGTTTTAGAATAGATGCAACATGCAGGTGATGCAGGCAAATTATGTTTGCCTGCACTGGAATAAAGGAAATATGATCTGACCTTGTGCTACAGAATCCCTTTCTTAGAAAATATGTTGCCAGTCTTTCAGTTTTTTTTAACATATCTGAAATTCAGCCAAGTAAAGACTTAACACAGTTGAGAGTCCGTCATTCAGCCCAGTACAGTGAGTATCAGAACACTACAACCACTAATAGCACAAAATGTGATTTGATCTATCTTTATATTACAGTGGTATTATACTGAGCATCACCACACATTGAAAGTGACATCACACTGGTGTGTAAAATGTTCTAAATAAACAACAAAGTTTGATATTTGTTGAAATGAAGACTGTTATTAACCTGTGTCTCCTGCCCAGCCTAGGTGTGTGTGTGACTAATCCTAAACTATGCACGGATATAATGTTAATGTTCGCTTCTTTAGAAGACAAAAAATCAACACAACACAATCATAGCTTTTTGCCCTTTAAAGTGAAGTGAACGACAGGAAAGTAGTGGTAATTGACTACAGAACAGACTTGACCTCATGATGCCTTGGGTTTAGGCACTTAACCAAAAATGAACTGTACGTTTATGCCATCTGACAGTGACAGATTGGTTGAGCACTATGTATGTGCTTGCATAATGCATGCTGAGTACTGTAGTACGAAGGCACAGAAAAAGAAAACCCGACACCAGTTTTCGGCTGGAATGCCCCTTTAAACCGAGCTTGGTGATCTTCCCTCGTGCAGCTTTGAGGCGAAATCCTGTCCATCAACTGTACCCACTCTGAGTTAGCATACGTTTTTGTCTTTGATTAGGAATCTGGATAGAGGTCATCTCCTTGCGGTCATGCCTGTCAGTTAGAATTCATGAATATGTATTCATTATAGATCTATGGAAATGTAGAGGGATAGACGGTGTATCATGCTCCAGCTCTAATTAGTCTAAACCTATTAAGCTATTGTGTTGGATGGCCATTCTTTTTCCTCTTTTCCTCATATTGCACAATATTGTTGTGTAAGTTTTCAGGGTTGAAGAAAAGAGAAGTCATTGTTGGGTCAGTAACTCAAAGATCGCCACTCAAAATGATTGACGTTTGGAGCAGTTAAAAAAAATGGAGTCACCTACCTGATTAAGGCTAGTGGATGACACCCTGTGCAAACAGATCTCTCTCAGGCAAAGCCCAGCGGTACCATTAAGTCCAACACTCCCGTCTCATTAGGCCTGACTTAAGTGGGCAGCCTCCGTCAATTGGCCCAAAAAAAGTGCAATAGGGAATCTCTGTCTCTCTCTGAGCTAATTAGCTCCTCCTTCAGCAAGGCACCTGTACCCCCGTGTATGGATGACTGATTCCTTGTTAGACCAAATCAGGTGGTGGTTAAAGAATTATCACCATGCTTTGCTAATGCTAACTTCAACATTCAGCACGAAAGGATGAGCAGCACTCCGAATAGGTCTAGAATCAAATTAAACGTGTTATACTGGAGTGGGCGGGTGGTTTAGACTGAATGCATATTAGTAAGAGGGATGTTCAGAGTGTTCTCTTCAGCTATCGGTTTCTCCACAGTGTGCCCTGCCGTGGAGCTGAGGCGTTGCCAACATCTGCTCTTATTTATCTGTGGGAAGCCTGGAGCTTCGCAGATATTAATGTCTTAATTAAGAGAAGGGATATGTCTGCGCCAAATTGACTGATTCTCATTGATTCGGGACTGAGCTGTGTAAGTTAGCATTGATTCCCCCGCCAGGCCTACATGGCAGTAATTGCAGGAACACAGAGAGGCATGTTTGCCCTGACGCGTGACTCAGACACAGGCAATCTGTCCCTCTGGATCTCCACCGTGTCACCGCCTGGCTGGCTGGCGATTGGTGAAGAACTAAAGGCTCTCTTGCAGAGGCGATGGGTTGTGCTTATTTGTATTAAAAGCAGGAACCTATTAGTGCTTTCTTAATAGCCTCAATATGAATTAGATGAGTTATTAATTCTTTTATTCCGTGGCCTGAGTGTAGTCTTTTCTGACATCTACTCGGTGAAAGATTGAAATGGATATATTCCATCCTGCCTTTCTAATGGTGCGTTTGTGTTACCTGTCAGTAAGGTTTGAAGACTTCTTTTAGTGCTGAATATGGTCAGGCTTTTGCTTAATCCAACGATGAATGAAAAGAACAGTTTACCAGTCACCTTTAAAGGGCCTATATCATGCATTTTGTAAAGCATGTTGAGCTTTGTTATAATGTTCAGTTGTACCCTTTCTCCCCAGACCAAATGCAAACTAGCCTGCTCTGCATAAATTATATTTTAGCCTCGACACAAAACAAGGCATGTAGTAAGAGCAAAGGTCATCATTACATTACATCATTACAGCATGGATGGAGAAATTGTGCTGAGATTACTGAGGATTGGATTGGATTACTGAGCTCTTTATTGAATTTCTTAATTAGGTTTCTAGACCTTACCCTGATATGAGAAATTAGATAACTAAGATTGAAATGTTGAGTGCATGTAAATGATAAAGGTAGGATGGAAAATGTAAACACTGACACAAATCGCACAAACCCCAAAAGTGGATCTCAAAGGAAAACCTTTTATTCTAATATATATTAAGTGATAAAGAGTATGGGGCCCTTTAAAACCACTGAATGAGTTTAATTATGAAATATCATGGTCACTTTCATGGCATTTACTCGTTTTTAATTCATTTTGTACGATATTAGTACAAATACTGGTCTTGACCAAATCCTGAAACACCTGTCCACAAAACCCCAAAACTAGCGTCAACATGGCAAGAACCATTAACCTCCTCCAGCCCAAATCACAGATTCATCACGTAGCATGCCCACCAAGCATGTGATTTAGTGTCTGTCTGCATCTCGGAGGGAGACCCCAGCTGCCTCGGCTGTAAAAGCCAGCGGAGCAGGTGTGCATGGTCAACTCGGCACCTATTACGCCGCACAGGATGCGTGCCATTTGAAGATGATGACCCATTTAGTATGCTGTATGTATATTGTGGTGGAAGGTATAAACAAACACAACCCGCGCCTAAATCAAACTCTGAAGACCACAAACACGAGTTTGAACTTTGGCGGATGGGAAGGTGACCATGCCTTGCCTACTGATGCATGCTGACAGATGAGAGCACATGCATATTTAATGATTGAAGCAGACGTGCTCAGTCCACCTGCCACCTTAAGTGATGCCAGGATAATGTTGAACATGCTTCTCACACACTAACAGCTCCACCTAAAGAGTTTCAAGGAAACTGATGTAGTGTAATAGATGTTACTCACAGAGTTCCTAATCTGTTGGCAACCACTGAGCTGGACTGCTGTACTCTCTGGACTGCTGTACTGTTCTGATCTTACATATTTTCTTAACCCTATGATAGCCTTACACCTGTCTATGATGTTACAGTTCAGAAGGTCAGTTTAAGCTAGAGTTAATGTCTAATTTTACAAAATATTATAAATACAATGTTACACCACAGTACTCTTAAACCTTATTAAACCTTATCTGCTGGTTTAATTCATCAATGTACCTGCCCTAAAACAGCATGTTGTCTCCAAAAGGGTTCAAAGAACTGTAAACCTTTCTTCCCAGTATCCTAGAAATAAACACGCATAGCTGGGAGCATAGCAAGCACCCATGGCTGTACCCTTAACCTCCTTAAAGAGTTGGTCCTGAAACAAAAACACATGTCTTGCATATTCCTCTACACTCCCAGAGCTTAATCCTGTTTTCATACTTCTGCACCCACTCCCCAGGAGCACCTATCCTTTTGTTTGTACAACCGTGACCCCTGCAGCGCTTCTTCAATCTTTGCATTTAGCCAAATGTATTTGGACACCAACATTGTCATCATAAAACATAGCAACAGCCATAGCATCCCCATAGCAAAAATCTAGGAACGCTTTTGCAACCATGCAGGAACTCCTTTGTATCCAACATCTATATCATAGAAATACCTTAGTAATAGCCTATTACCCATAGCAACTGCCTAGAAAGACCCTAGCAACCCCCTTAGCAACCAGCCATTTAGCATTCTAATCGGCTAGCATCACATATACAATACCAGCACCATAGCAACCACCTAGAAACACCTCAGCAACCAACTCGTATATCTGAGTAATACTACTGAGCTGCTTTTACACTCACAGATTCTGCTGGAAATGTAAAATGGGTCCTGATGATTTGTAAAATACAGACATAACGATGTTTCACATTTGAGGATCTGAAATATTTTAAATGTGTAAAAGATCTAAAATGATAAAAAATGATGAAATAAAATATATTGCTCTTTATAAGGGTGGTCTCGAACAAGTATTTGGGTATTGGTGTTTGAGAAGTCTCTTTAGGTCAATCACATCCACTGTCTTTCAGTTGCAGCTGAAGAAAAACAAGGCGTTCAGAAGGTTTAAGAAGCTTCAGGAGTCGAGGCCTGAGTTCCACAACCTGAAACTGGAGGAGCTGCTTCCTCTTCCTCTAGAGCGCATTGTTCAGTAAGTTTGATGCTTCATACACATGGGCAAAAGGTTGTGACTTCATAGCTCTCCGACACCACGCAAACACTTTGCTCTACTAGCAGAAACACTGTGGTTCTGCAGAACATTTTTAAAAGCTCTTCAACTATCAGCTAAGATTGGCTCTGAAAGTTTTGACTCATCAGTTGTCAGAGTAACTCAGGCATTGAATTCTGTATTACAGGCAAATGAAATGGATTGTTCGCCAGCTTCGTTTTAGTACATTTAAACCATCTGCTTTTGTGGAGAGATTACGGCCGTTCGACAGCTCCTACAAGATGGCTCCACTGATATGCAGTCATTTTTTGAAGTGAACGTAATGCTTTTTGGTTATGCATCAGTGTCTTCTGACATTGGCCAGTCTGCTTCCTTTGATGTGACAAAAGTCTTCTTGTTTGCTGTCAAATCACTCTGCAACGCTCCCTTTCCCTCATCTGACTACATGTGTTTGGAGGGAAATTTTTGGGGAATCATCGGGACTCACTTGTAGCAGTGCAGAAAGCTGTCACCACCGGGTTGCACTTTCCATGCTTGAGTTCTCCCTTTCTGTTTGGTTGCTTTGGCGAAGTCGCCCCAGCACCACATAAGGAGGGGTGGCTTTCTGGTGACAGACGTAATTATTGTTTGATGTCATGCTCACACCAGCCTCTAGACTGTCCAAGAACTGTCAAAATCCCTTTTGTTAAGCAGGCGATTTTGTTGGCTGTAATTTCATGCGGCCGTGCTCTCAGCCGTTAATTAGTGTAACAGGGTGCGAAATGGGCTGAAACATGCTTAAGAACCAGTGAAAATGATGTGACATTGCTTTATCAAGCTGCTCAAGTCGATCTTAATTAGGCTTTCATGTCACTCCTACTTTGTAAGATGTAGTCGCAAACATGAAAGAAGCAGACGTGATGTCAGTGTTGCAATGGAGATAATTATATCTTTAAATTTGTTCTCCAACTTCTGTAACAGTGAATCTTCTCCGTCTTATAGAGTGCTATATGGGCATTTTCTCTACCTTGGCACATCCATCTGTTCTACGGAGTCGCACTTACATAGGAAACTGTGAAACTCTCCTGTTCGTAGAATTAACTGTCCTTCTGTTGTATGAAATGAATCGTGGAGACTTGAATTGTGACAGATCTGTTTTGTTGTGCTGTCTGGCAAACTGTGAGTGTAGGTCGTCTTTTATATAATTGCATAGTTCCTCAGTACTTGGAAATCTTTTCCACCTTTACATACAGATATCCTCTAATTTCTTCCACAATTGCAGGGCCCTGTCCTCTCAATCAGTACGTTCAATCCAAAGGTACTTCTGGGTCTGGCCGCCTCCTCTCAAGCTCGGATCACTGTGTTTCCCATTGCCCCCCCATTGATTCTGCCTCACTCCTCAGGCAAGCTGAGGACACACAGGGGACACATAATTGTATGATGATCTTAAGTGGTGTAGCAGAAGGGCCCCATTCTTGGTGAGTGCAGATAATCAGGAGGCTCACCTCCAGCGGTGACTCGGGAGGAAATTGTTGTCACTTATCGGCCTCGCGGAATGATGGAGAGCCACGGTGGACGCAACTGGAGCACCGTGGCTACTTAAGACATGGCGCAGGATGTCAGCGAGGAAGTAAAATCATTACTTATATTAATTGGCATCTGTTGATGCACAAGGAAACACCATCTTTCTCTCTCCCCCTTGTTCCCACTTGCTTTCCATGTATCTGTACTAGAGCTGTCATTACAGATTCTTTTAGAAAGCTGTCAATCATTTTGATGCTTAATTGTTTATAAAAGGGCAAAAAATAGTCATCGACTTAATTGAGCAAAAACAAACCATGTATAACATTGACAGGTTTCCAGGAAACCAGGAAGTATTTAAAGGGCTTCTTCACATTTAATTCAGTTCAGTTCAACATTACTTATATAGCCATATTCAACATGGCTTACGAGAGATCCAGTTCAACCACTGGAGACAATGGCAAGAATAAACTCCCTCAGAGCTGAAGTAAGAAACCTTGAGAGGAACCAAGACCATCCACCTCTGGTCAACACTAGATAGCACAAGAGGTAACAATAAAACTGTACACTAAAACAAAATTGAGAACTATGACCCTGTTCACTCTTGGCATTATGCTTCCTGTGTGATCCATTCATGGGCATTGGAGGGAAGGGAATGATGGATCTGCCTACCCAGGGCCCTGTCTGGTTGGGGGCCCTGTGTAAACAGCTGTACCCATTCTTATAGTGTGTCCCAGACAGCAAAGCACCAACCACATCAACCGTGTCACTTCACCAGCCTGAAAATACCTACTAACCACAAGACCCCACAGTCCACTGTCTGCATGAGTTAGCTGAGCTCACAACAATAACAAACTAACTAAAGCATAAAGATGATACTTGTGGCTGGTGTGCAAACGAAACAATAAAATAAAGGTGACCGTTTCAAAATCATGTTGATGTTCTACTGATTTGTAGGAGGGAGATCAGCGCCATTATTGTTGCTCCTCCAGTCTCAGCATGCCAGAAACTCGCTTGCTTCTGCACTCTGCAGAAAAGTGCATGTAAGTGTTTGTAATTCTGACTGTAGGGGGAGCCCAGGAGCAAGAAATGCCAGTTCTCCCATAATGCAGTGTTAAGCACATTGCTGTGTAATCTCCATACACAAACACTGAATGCATCTACACAGGGACAACAACAACTCATCCATGAAGCAGTAGACCTGTAAACAGAGCAAGGCCATCTCTGTATTATCACGCACCACAGAGCTCCAAACTGCCTGTGGAAGCAACGTCAGCGAGAACCATGCATCAGGCACTTCATAAAATAAGCTATGCTCGGTCATAAGATCACAACTATCAGATGGAGGTTTGAAAAGCATACCACAATTAGCCTCCAGGAGCATTGGAAACTTGTTCTCGGGAGATTGGGTTTGGTGGATACCAGGAAAAAGCAGTTATACCAAATTACCACATATTTGGGGGACACCCCTTCTAATGGATGACTTCAGCTACTTTTAGTAGATGTGCAAGATGTGCACATGTTCATACTCAGCTTGCCAGAAAAGAGGTACTGCCAATAGAATGTGACCCTCTGGAGCATAAAACCAAACATGAACCTCTTGGCACTATGCCTAATGCCAGGTGTGGGCTACAGATGGTATAAAGCCCCCCAGCATGGAGCTGTGGAGTCGTGGAATAATAATGTACCATCCGATGCTTTTGGGATGATTTGGGAGTGCAGCGGTGATCATCTAACATCCTAACCTCACTAATGCTCTTGTTGCTGAATGCAATCAAATCCTCACAGCAATGCCCCATAATCTAGAAAGAAGTCGTCCCTAGACAGTAGAGACAGCTACCTCCAACAAAGCAGGATAAGCTATTTTGCAAGATACGGTGAACGAGCAGCTGGCCCGATACTTTTATGCATGAAGTGTATTGGAATGATCACAATATTTGTTTATCAGTTATTGCTTTAAGGCCAGTCTAAAGTAATCATTGTCAATTCATGAAGATTTACCCCTCTCTCCTTTCTCTCATGCCCCCTCCAAGGCCTAACCTCCTGAGGATGGTTACTGACCGTGACCTACTGCAGAAGTGAGGTCATTTGCTAGTGTGTGATCTTTAGAACATTGGGAATAGAACATACGTGGCTGTATTATGCCTGTAACTGCATATTCTTGCTCTTCAAACATGGATGTAGGCAGGCATCCATGAAAATCTTGACCCATCTTTTGTGCAGCAAGGCTTGCAGCTATGCTCAGGTCAGCAGGTCACGGCTACATCTCTTTCTTCCGCAGGAAGAGCAGGGGACGCCTTGTGCTAATAGAGCCAAACTCCTTTATGTAGATGCTGAGCTGAGGCTGTTATGTGGTCCTGTGCATACAGTGGTGTTAACTTCTGGAGGTCACAAGGTTTTCTTCTGGTTTGTCTCCATTTGAAAGAATTCTGATTGAACTTTGAGAGCATCTGTTCAGTTTTTAATCGTGTTTGAGTTGTCATCAGGGTGTCAATGCCGTGCAGACCCTCTATTGCTTTCACACTTTGATATGTGACAACCACCACGCAAGTTGACAGATAACAGCCTGGAACGTCTTTAGATGCGTTACCTGGTGAGACCTGCGGCGACCTCAACCGTCCGTTTCCTTTGATGTCTACAGATCAGGGAGTTCTTTCAGACTGATTAAACTTAAGACACAGAAAAGCTGGAGCTACAATGAACTATACTGAAATCTTCAAGCTCATTAAAAGAGCTTTATATTTCATGCATTCGCTCTCACCACTGCTATTGATTCCCTAAATATAACATTACCTTCATATCATCGACCTTGATATGCTGACCTCAGGTAGCGATTGCTTCTCATAATGATTGCTGCTTGAGAGGGAGACAGGATTTATTAACATTCTTTGGAGCAAACGATCCACATATTCTTCCCCTATTTCTTGATTTTTTCCATGTAATTTCCTTGAAAACTGAAGGGAGATGCAAAAATGTTTCCTTTTGTTTTTAAAGAGACTGCTGGAAGCAGACTGAGTTAATGAAGCTTGGGAGGAATGGGCCTTTTTTTATAACGGCATCATAAAATTTAGGGGATAATACTCAACCTTCGGATTCTCAAATAATTACATCAATCAGTATTTAAATCAGTGTAATCACTTCTGTTCAAATGATTAATATCACAATTCAACATCATTTGTTCATCAACTAGAGAGTTCTAATAATTATTTCCAAAGTTACGAAGGTTTTTATAAATGTAAATTGTAATAAATGAGATATTGGTTACAAGCAGTATTGAATGATATCAGAACAGAAAACGTAATGAAACATTTAATAATAAACTCACGTTACACTGTCAGCCATTAGTATATTTACAGGGTCTGAGCGCTATGTGTGCAGTGACCAGGGTTAGCACTGAAATCAGTACTTTTTTTTCAAAATTTCAGTCCTACTAATTTAGATATGCCAATTACCCATCCCCCTAAGTAGTCCCTCACATTACATGCCCTGCTCTCGACACTGGGGGGGGGTGAGATCATCCACATGTTTCCATCCACGAGTCATGTGACAATAGCCTACCTCCTCTTTTCGAACTGCCGCCGTTTTTATCGTTGCTGGGCAGCCATCGCGCTTGGTGTAGAATGCCGGATCCCAGGTTCTGACACAATGGACGGCAGATACCTGTGTTGACCTGCAGCGCACTTGTGAGATGTCATCTACCCACCCCCCGAGGGAGAGCAAGCCAATTTCTCTCCCTCTGGACCCCAACTGCTGATGGTGAGCAGCATGAACCTGGATTCGATCCAGCAACCCCAGGGTCATAGTGGGAGTGCTTTAAACTGCTATGCCACTCGGGGCCCGAAATCAGTACTTTTAAGGGTAAGTATTCACCCCCTTTGCTATGAAGCTCATATATACAGCTATATTGCTATTGCCATGAAGCCCACCAAAGCACTCCATGGAGCCAGGCTTTATGGAAGTCTGTCCACAAATAGGCCTTCACTGACAGACAAGAATTGTACAGAAGTGTGTCAACACCCCAAAGCCACTGGCCCAGATGGCATTCCGGGGCATGTGCATAAAGCATGTGCAGATCAATTAGCAGGAGTCTTTGGAGACGTTTTCAACATCTCTCTCCCTCTAAGTAGTGCCAGCATTCTTTAAACTGGCCACTATTGTCCCCGTTACAAAAAACGGACAGCATTGCTTGTTTAAATGGCTGGTGCCTGGTTGCTCTGACCTCAGACCTGTCATAAGCAAGTGCTTTGAGAGTCTGGTCAGAGACTTCTTCTGCTCCTCACTGCCTGCCACCCTGAACCCACTACAATTCACATACAGGTGGAACAGATCCACTAACAACGCAGTTGTCCTCACTCTGCACACTGCCCTCTAACCCGGACAAGAAGAACACATCTGAGACATATATATTCTACCTTACGAGGCTGAAGAGGTTTTGTCTGAATTTACTCATCCTGAGGATGTTCTACACCTGCAGAGTAGAGAAGCATCCTGATGGATTGCATCACCTGGCACGAGAACTGCACCACTCTCAAGAGGGGAAACTCAAATCGTCTAGCACTGGGGTTCAGCTCTCAAACCATCTAGATTTACACACCAGCTGCTGTCTGATGAAGACCAGGAGGGTTAGAATGGACTCCGCCCACCCAAGCCACTGCCTGTTCTCTGAGCTGCCCTGTGTTAGGAGTACCAGAACCAGTTGGTTCTGAGGCAGCTTCTTCCCCCAGGCCACCAGGCTGCTAAACAGGCATTAGCCCAGTGTTCCAGTCCACAGCCAATCAAAACTCATCTGATCTTCACACCACATAACCTCTTTCTGCATTTACACTTTACTCACTACTAGAGTAGCAACCTACGTTATTACACCTACAAAAGTCGTTCTCCCGCTGCATCCTCACACTAACCTCACACTACAGCTACATTGATTCTTAAACCAAGTGCAAATGTAAATAGAATGCAAACATCAGTTTTATAGTTTCTATCTACACAGTACTTCTGCAGTGCATTAATCTGTTTCAGTGCAATAATGTATGTTTCATACATTTAAGTTAATGTATATATATATATATATATGTATATATAATGTATAATATAGTTTATTAATATTACACATGTGTATATCTTTTATCTTTATTTCTTATTACTTCTCCCATGTTTATGCATCTGTTTTGCTAATGCAAGGGACTTGCACCTTTGTTTTTCCCTCATCCTTATACCTGTGTAATGTGATGTGACAATGGTGACTTGATTTGGTTTGATCTGCTTTGCTTCAAGTTGTTTCCTTACAAGGTTTTTTTTTAAGAGGTTACAGAGGCCGTCCATACTGAACAGAGTGAGAGCAAACTGAACTAGGCCACATATTTCCCATCCCAAAGAATGTACAAACTGTCCATTTTAAGTCAGACAATGCACATGCTGTTTTCCTTTCTGATTCCCGTCTAATTGCCATAGTTGGGCGAGTGCAGTCGCGAGGCTCGCGTTGTCTTTCGCTGCCTCAAAGTGTATTGCTCATACTCGGGAAGCTATTAAAATGGAGTAATTACGCAACCGCCTATGCCGTGCTCAATAACCCATGCAGGAGCCTGACAGTTTCTGTTGTCCCTTAATTAGGAATTTTAATCCTTAATGTGCGTATTTAAAGGAAAATAATTAGACAGATATTTCCTCTCTCTTCTTCTGCACTGACGTGTGTGTAAGTACAGAATGACCCACGTCTGCTGGGGGCAGGAAGGGTGGTGTGAAAGGAATGGAAGGGGGGGGGATGTGCCGAGAAGATGAGGGGGAATAAAAACATGAAGCTCATTTCATCTGCATATTACAAAGGCATTAGTGTGGTGGGGCGTCTGTGTTGGTAACTAGGCCAGCCATGCTTTCTAACACGGCGTGCCTCTTCATTAGAATATCTGAACTGTTATAAATATGGCTCAGATTATGTTATTGTCTCGTTATCTTCTCTTTGCTTTGGTGCTAATGAGTGGGACAGGGTGGCTAAACGAGCAAGTTCCATCGACATTATTTGGAATGTGCTTTAATAATGCTCATTAGGCCGTTCCCTTTTTTGTTATGCTGCTTCTTTAATTAGATTTCCTCTGCCCCCCCCCCCCCCCCACACACACCCACACACACACACCCCACCAACCCTAATAAGGGCATCCGTGGCTGATAATGCCTGTAATGTGTTTGTTACTACAACATGAGACAAGAAGAAAAAGAAGTGAGATTATTTCTCTTTTTTAAGTGCCTCTTAATAGACGGAGGCTTAATTGGGTCTTGTTTGGATTTCCTTTGATTCCTAATGAGTAATACAGCATTTTTCCTTCTCCCCCCTCCCACCTTTTGCATTTAGAGCATGCCTGTTCTGTTAAGGTTCATTTAGACTGTTTGTAGGCCTGCAGAAGGCTTTGTTCTGTGTTCTGTCAGCTTAATAATTTTACTGTAAAGGGATCATGGCACGAAGAATGTTCTGTGACTCAACGTGAACTTGGAGAGCTTACAAAAGCCCATCTGGTGACATTCTCAAGCCTGTACTTGTCATCCTACCAGACAGCATCACTCTTTCCGTCCCATGTCTGCTGCCATAGTCAGTATGAAGTTCGTGGGCTGTGGCATTTTTTGCATGTCTTTTTAAAAGCCACTGTGGCACCTGTGTGTCTGCCGAGGCCATCTCAGACTGCAAATGGAGGAGGACTTGCCCTGTCTCCATCTGATGAAGAGAGAAGGAGAGAGAGAGAGAGAGAGAGACGGAGAGAAGGAGAGAGAGTCGCAGTGGAAATCAATGTCAGTTGTCAATGCACTCCAAGGTCACAGCGCCCCCCTGAATGGATAGATTAAGAGAGTTACCGCTTAGCAAAACTACTTTTCAGATGGCAGCAGAGGTCTTCGCCTGGCAGGTGACCTCCTGTCCTCCTCTCCAGTAGACCGCAGCTCACTGTCACTAGGCGTCAGATCCCATATTGGCTTTTCAGCAATATGAGGAAAGAACCATTTTTCCCTAGGCCATAAATTCCTATCACTGTTTGGGCGTAACTCGGGTCACACTTCAAAGCCCCATTACCTTTAACGTTTGAGTTTGGAATGTAGGAGTTGGGGCTGGGTGATAGGAGTGTATGACCGTGTAATCATGTTATGTATGTAAATGTTATGATAAACTGTTTACTTCGGAGCACGTCAATGCTTAAAGAACAGGAACAACGTCATGTTTTATTACAAAGAGTGTAATTAAGTCTGTTAATTGGATACAGGGCTGCAGATATTAAATGCCAAACGCTTCACCAAGTGTAAGGTAGTGTTTGAACAGCATTTTTTAAAGAATCACTAAAACATTTTGTCTGTGCATTAAAGTACTGTGATATAAAAAAATATTGTTTACCGTATCGCCCACGCCAATACACAATACACTTTTCTGAGAATATCGTAAATATCATCATTACTTAAAGAACACTGACCAACATTTCATTACAGAAAGTGTAATTCTGTCTCATTTGACCACATGTTAAATAAAAATTAAATAAAAAAACTCACTGACCCTCATAGCAGGTCCTTAGTCAGGGAGGTGAACAACCCCCCAATGGTCAGTCTGACAGAGCTTCAGTGTTGCTCTATGGAGAGAGGAGAACCTTCTTGAAGAGCAACCATTTCTGCAGCACTCCACCAATAAGGCATGTATGGTAGAGAGGCCACACAGAAGCCACTCTTCAATAAAAGGCACATGCCAGCCCTTCTGGAGGTGCCACCAAAAGGCACTTAAAGGACACTAAGACCATGATAAACAGAAAGATTGGACTGAATGCGAAGCGTCATGTCTGGAAGAAACCAGGCACTGCTTATTATCTAGCCGGTACCATTCCTACAGTGAAACATGGTGATGGCAGCATCGTGCCTTGAGGATGTTTTTCTTCAGCTGGAACTGGGAGACTAGTCAGGGTCAACGGAAGGATGACTGCAGCACTGTACAGATAACCTGCTCCACAGCACTCTGGACTTTAGACTGGGATGAATGTTTATCTTTTAACAGGACAACCACTTTAAGCACACAGCCTAGATAACGAAGGAGTAGCTTCAGGACAACTGTCCTTGAGTGGCCCAGCCCGAGCCTAGACATGAATCCAATTGATAATCTCTGGAGAGATCTAAAAATGGCTGTGCACTTACACTCTCCATCCAACTGATGGACCTTTAGAGGTTCTGCAAAGAAGAATGAGAAAAAATTCACAAAAACAGGTGCCAAGCTTGTACCATCATGACTCAATAAGACTTGAGGCTGTAATTGCTGCCAAAGGTGCTTCAACAAAGTATTGAGTGAAGGTTATGAATACTTATGTACCTAGATTTGTGTTTTATTATTTGATGAATTTTATCAAAAGATTTCAAAATAACTTTATTCACTTTGTCTTCACGGGGTATTGTGTGTAGAGGGAAATGGAATTATACTGTGTGAAAATTGAATTCATTTTGGGAAAAAGGCTGTTACAACAAAATGTGCAAAATCGCTGTGTATATTTCCGGATGCAGTGTAAGTATAGAGTTGTGTGTGTGTTAAAATTTTTAGGAATCTGACACAACTGACACAATTTGTCTGCTTGTCTAACATTTCAAAAAATATTTTACCATATTTTGCGTGTGTTGGACAATAAAAATCTCATGTCTCGATACACTTAAGAGAATTGTCTGTATACGATACAAAATGATGAAAGAAATTTTATATTAAATATCTGTTTATAATGAGCATAAGACAGTTGCATTGTTCATGATACTTAACGGACTCAGCAGACAGCACTGGATTATGTTGCTGGAGATGTTGAAACAATGCTGTCATGCTGCTCTATTAACTGGAAGAAGTGATGATTCTGTTGCATGATTTCCACAAGACTCTGAGTTTTATCCCTCTGGAAACCACATGATTTCCACATAAATGACCCATGAATGTTCTTGTCTCCATGTCAACATATTCCATTGTTGTGATGTAACAGTTTTACAAAATTGCTAAAATATGGTTTATTTTTGAATGATATTACTTTATTATTGTTATTATTATTATTATTATTATTATTATTATTATTATTATTATTATTATTATTATTGTTGTTGTTGTTGATGTTATATTTGATATGTTGCCCTGACTTTTCACATTTCAGTCAAAACTGTATTCCAGGTGTACATACTTAAGATGTAGCACAAAAAGTGAGTGTGAATGTTCAAAAGGCTGCAGTGAGCTGTCATTTCCATACTGTACTGCTGAGAGAATACTGGAAACATGTTTTTGGCCTTATCATGTACACTTCCAACATAATCCTTCAATGGGTCAACTAAATCAGCAACAATACAGCTGCAGCCAGTGTTTTCTCCTAGTGTTTTTACTTGTGCGTCTGCGTCAGCTTAGAGTAGCCCAGGGCCATTCTCATAGTCAGGATAAGTAGCCTGTAGTAAAGATGGAGCACACATAATTAATCAGTTTAACTGCTGAACTGGTGAAAGTGCTCATAGCAGTTTTGAACCTGCTGGTGCCTTTGAGTATATATGCAACACTAGTAGAGCTTTAAACAACTTGTCCACACTTATGTGGCTTTTTAGAAACAGCTTTTATCTTTCTAGCAGCCTTTAGAGAGATCTCTCTTTCTACGTAAGGGTGCAAAGACTGGCCTAAAACGCTTGCGAGAGTGTGCCGCGTGCATTTCTGGAAAAGCTGAGACATACAGAACCATCATCTGAAGGAAGCAGGGGCTGTCACTGTAGAGTCATATTACAGGATTTCACACAAATGCGACCCTGGAAATGCAGCGTTCCACGGTTCTCATACGCAGTGTCCTGCTTTCTGTACTAGTGATAATGGCAATATTTTTGCTTTTCCATTTGTGAATGAATACAGTTTTTCTGGTAACTGTAAGTGGGTACTATTTTCACATTGGCTCCCTCGTGGTCCAACTAGGGATTAAAACATGATGCACATCCACATTTTGCAGAGTGCTTACTGGCCAGATTAATGTAGACATGCATTGCTGTGATATTGTGTTTATGCCTTTTAGGTTGCCTTGTTTTTTTGTAAAGCTGCCCAATCACTGTTTGTTCCCAAGACACCCATAATAACCCTCTGACAGTCTCACATACTCACATTTTTATTATATTTTTAAGTTATATTTTCTTTACAACAGTATATATTCTGCTCTTGTTTCTGGTTGGACATGCAAGGGAAAGCTAGATATCTAGCTAAGCTAACCAACTGATGGTCTGATGCTACACTAATAGAACACGTCCAGTTTAAGCCTTTAAATCAAGCGTTTTTAGGAGGTAAAACGGAGTTGACATAATAAGAACAAATTGTTCGAAACTAATCCAGTTAGCTTGAAACAATGCTACCAAAAATGATTTTACAACACATTATTGTAGTATTTTCTGTTATAATATGGCTGTTTTAAATAAAATAACACAAATTCAGAACCTGTTCAGATACTGTAATAGAATATATAAACTTGTACAACGCTGCTTTTTTTTTTTTTTTTTTTTTTTTGGAATAAGCATCTCTGTACCTCTGACCCAGAATGGGCTTTCTTTGAAAGGATTCTGGCAGTTGAGCTTGTGGGTTGGGCATGGACAAGCAACTCCCATCTCAATAGCCGGAACGTACCACAGTGTACAGGTGGAACATACCGATCCTAGATTTCTCTTCAGGTAACATCTCTGGTTCCTTTCGGTTGTGAGATGTTTTTACAACTTTTTAACAGATGTCACTTGCATCTGCGTGTTTGTTTGTCGTCTCTTCTGGGTTGTTTTTTTTATTTATTTTTAAGTTAAAGACTCTTTCAGATTCTAGTCAAGGTGCTGGGAATTCACGAGGAGAACGGCAAATCTATGTGAGAAATGTACAGAGTGCATAATCACAAATTAATACCTCAATAAATGAGTGTGCACAGTGTGGGATTTTGCTCCTCTGGCTTTTAAAGTGGAAAGCTTTGCAGTGCTATCCTCCAGTCACTGCTGTGAATAAATACACAACATGCACCCTTGACTGCACTCCGGCAGTATCAGCTCAACTCCTCACTCTGCTTGCTCTGAGAGTAAGAGTGAGTGAGAATGTTGAAGGACTTATTGTAGTCTCTCTCTCTCTCTCTCTCTCTCTCTCTCTCTCTCTCTCTCTCTCTCTCTAAGGCCTTGGAAGTCTCAACCACCTAAAACTGCTCTTCAGAACCAGAGTTTAAAGTGTGCTACTCTTTCTCTCCCTCCCCTCCATCCCCCCGCCCCCCTGTTGCGCTCGTCACTAGTTGACGGGTGACACCGCGTCGTGGCTGCTGCCTCCGTTGTTTACATTATTCCGACATGGCCGTGGGGAGCAGTGGGTTACATTATTCTTCTCTTATCACCCTCGTCCAATTAGAAAAGGGCCCTGCTTTTCATCTCGCACCCTCTCACACCTTTCACAGAGTACTTAAGTTAAACTTTTAAGTCCTGAGGGATTAAGTGACACCTACCAAAAGAGAAAGAGAGTGCATTTAAGGACATACGTACATCTCATGCTGATACCAGATTGCTGGCACACTCTCAATAGATTGTTGGAATTTAATGAGGTTCAGTAAACACATGGAGAGTAATTATTGAACACGCTGAATCTTCAAATAAAGAGAACTGCGTCTGCATCACTGAAAACCTTTCTTTTAAGCAGAAAAGTCTGGCCCTACTGTAACCACCATCGCACATGTCTGTGCAATAGTGCAAAAGTCCAACAGCCTTCTTTTGGTTTTGTCTAGATTGGGTAGCGTTTATTGCCGTCACATATTGGTCAGGCTTGCTGGTTGTTTTTATCCCATCTTTAGCAGATCTTTTTGCTAAAACCTCCCAGAAGAAAGGCTCATCTGAGAATGTCAGACCAATGGGGGACTCTTATTCATAACAAATATGACACCAGATTAAAAAAACAGATAACAGCAAAATATACCTAAATACAGAGTGATTTATTGTGACTTGTGTCACAGTAAGCTTTCTGTGAGTGCAGATCAGACAGCATAGCCTTTGTTGCTCTTGAATATTGGTGAGGTTTGCCAGTTACTAGCTGACTAGCTTCCAAGGCCCTGCTACACTTGTTCAGATATTTATGTTGTTTTTTCTCTCTTTTTTAGCACCTTTATAAAAAGGCTGCCAAGAAAAAAAACTGGGACTAACCCTGCACAAAGTCTGATATCAGATTCATCTAGAAACAAGTAAAGATACGCAGTAAAGTTGAAGCCTGTTTCTTAAAAGAGCTCCTGTAGAAGAGAAAGCACTACATCTGTACTAACCAGCCAAACCTTACTGTTATTAAGTTTAGTATGTAGTCCATTCCTTATAGCATTAGTTGTAGTATGCATTTGGGATGCAGCCTGTGACTCTTGCCACATTAAGCCTTGTGAATGAATGAAGCACTACTGGTGCCCTGCCACAGTTATCTGAATAGCTTTGGAAAGCATTTGGATAGCTTTTTAGCAGCATCTTAAAATCTCTGTCTACATGTGAACGCAAAAATATCCTAGAAACAAACACTGGCTTGAGAAAGCCAGCCATGCAGGGGGTGCTGATTCATCAAGAACCAAGCGCAACAGCCAAAACAGACCTAAATACAGAGTGCCATTGCATATGAGCTCACTTGCATATTGGTGACGCTTGTCAGTTACTAGCAAACTGGCTTTAAGGCCCATCCACATTGTAGCTTTTTCTCTCAGCCTTGGGCAACCTTCTGGAAAATCTGTCAACACTGCCCTGGAAAAAAAAAAACACAAACACTTGTCTGACCATGCCAGCAGGGGGTACTAACATGCTGATATCTGATTCATTAAGAAACAAGTGTAACAGACAGAACAGACCTAAATACAGCCCGAAACTGAAGCACGTTTTCTAACAGACTTCTGTCTTCTACAACCCTTCTGTAGAAGAGAACTCAGCATCTGCATCACTGAAGACCCGTTTTCTCCAAGTTCAAATCTCTTGAATATCAAAGTGCCAAAGCCGATGGAGAATCAAACAGTCAGCGCTGACACCGCCACAGCACCTAACTTTTCTAAGTGCTGTCTCAATTGAGAGAGGCCTTTGATGTCTTCAGATGTTGGAGTTCTATTTAAGTGAGCTGTAATCTCCGGTATTAAGGCTCACTCTATCTTTATCTCTGCCTCTGAAATGGCAAAATGAATTGGCCCCCAAATTCCTCTCCCTCTCAATTTGGCCTCACCTTGCGATAGGGGTCATTTCCTTAATGGGCCCCTTGATTTGCCCAGCCATTAATAACCTTTCTTCCCCTCACTTTGAACAATGCAGCGATAGCACGATAATCAATATTTAATTTTTCCTGAATGCACAGAGCTTGACCCCATCAAATTCATTCACTTGTTTATGTGCAGTGGACGACAGGAAATATATTCTTTTCCTCTTGCTTGTTCCCTTGTTCTGTCAGTCTTTCCCCCCTTATTTCTTTCCCATTGTTTTCCCTCCCTGTCAGCTTAAAGCCATACAATGTAATAAAACAGGACTGTTCAATGTTCACTCACAGTGAGTACAAGCATGCAGTGCTTCTGAGCTGTTTACAGACTTGTAAATGTAAAATTGAATAGCTCTTTATTCTTCACCCAAAAAAAAAAGTGTTTGTGACCCGATGATCTCTGTGTGAGTAATCTCATCATGTGCTGATACTGCCTGTCCAACCTCTTCACCCTGACTTCACACTGCCTCTCACTTTCTCTTTTCTTAAAGATTTATTTTTAGACATATTGCAATAATCCATTGTTTAGCTTGTTTATTTGTGGATTTTTATTGTTTTTTGTTTTTTTTTTTTTTCGTTTTTTTTTTTTCTTCCCCCAGGTACAAGCATTTCTTGAGGGACTTGACAGAGAACACCAGTCCAGACAACCCAGAGTTCCAACAGCTTTCAAGTAAGAGCTTCCGCCGTCTCGCAGCTCTACAAACGCTCCTTTATCCTGTTAGCGCTTGGTGACAAAAATGTTGATGGGTTCAGCCAGCCTGGATTTTTTTGTTGGTATTTTATTGTTGAGATCTGTATCAAGCCACAGAATTGAGCTCACCCAAAGCCACACTTGTTATGCATGTCAAATTTGCCTTCCATTCTTGTTTGTCAGTTTTCTAGAAACCTCAAAAGATCGCTCAGTGTTTGTGTGATCTCAGGGTGCTTTTGCGCCGGTAAGCAAGGATACCATGGCCCGTTGGAGGGGGTGAAAAAAAAAAAAGGGTGCCAAAAGTGGTGCATGTGTGGTGGCAAAAACAAATCTGCCTCTGAAGAAGTGTTTTTTTTTTTTTTTTTTTTATTTTTTTTTTTTTATTTTTTTTTTTTTTGCTTCCCTTGTCTTTGTTAAGGTGACAAACAGAGCAACTTTGGGCTTTCCTTTCATCGTTCATTTGCGATTATTGTCACAGCACTGCTCCACTCGCCGAGGATGAAAGTACAGCGAAGCTTAACGTGAGTCTAAATTCCCTGTGTGGATTTTGACATAATTAATTGGGACCAGATCAGAGGATATCAAGCGTGCAAAAATATAAATAAATAACATCTCCAACATCAACAGAAGCCCCGATAATGACTAATTTCTATCGTCAAATAAACAGCAAATCCAACTTAAGCGGCAGTGTACACAAGGAATTATTTATGTGTATCAATTAAAATCTCATTGGTTGCATGCTGCTTTTGCTTACAAATTAAAACAGCCCCTGATTCTAAGATGAAGGTACATATCCAAATTTGCCCCTCCACCAGCTCTTCCTCATCTCATTAGGGCTGCTTTTTTTGCTTCTTTTTTCCCCTCCTTCTTCCCCAGCTCCCTCTTGCTTTCCTTAAGTTTCCGCACCCAGCTTGGTTATATTGTAAAGGGAATTATTTAAAAACAACCCCAGACAAATCACGCTGTATCTGATTAAGCAAACTAGCAGTGAGAATCACAGTAGGCTTTGTTGTTTTCCAGTTCCCTCTTGTTGTGGAGAGTTTGTTTCTTTCATTTTTTTCATCTTTTTTTTTTTCCTGGTTGTTGTTTCCCCCCCTTTCCCGACTGACGTTCTGTGTGGAACGACGTGGCTTTAATTCTGTTAATTGCTACACTTCACACTCCTCATCTATCATACATTTAAAGCACTATTTCAGCGTGTACTTCTGCATGCCTCTCAGACACCTCCCCACCCCCCACCTAGACCGCTCTGCCGCTGTCAAAGGTTAATTAAAAAAAAGTTACCGCTCGAGAGCTCCTGCGACCGAGTTCCATTTAAACAAACTGGATGGATAATATTAAAGGAAAAAGAGGGGAGAAAGTGTCTGCGGAATGTGAAATGAGCTGGTTTGTATTATTAATGCGTCAGACATGGCTCTGTTGAAACACAATTACAGAGCGGGTTTTCTTAAAAGCGTGGTGGCGGGGGGGTGCCGAGGAGATGTTCCGAAGGCCGCAAACAGACACCGTCTTTTGGTTTCTGCTGTAATTCTTCTAAAGATAAGTGACCCAATTAGGCTGCGATTATTTTATTATGGAGAAACCGCCCCAAGCACCACATTTCAGGGGCCTGCAACTTGTCTCTACAAGCAGACCAAAGAGCCGAGTTTCCATCTGTTTATTGTTGTTTTCAACGTCCTTTCTGCCTGTGCCAGGGAACGCAGCTCGCCACATGGTAATTAGCCAATCACATTACATGTTGCTCAGTGAAGTAATTAGCATGTTGAAGCCTCTATATGTTGCTGGGTTTTTTTCCCCCCACAGTTAATAACTCTTAATAACTTTGTGAACCATGATGTGACTGTAACACGTCCAGAACTGGCTGTGTACTGTAGTAAATGAAGAGGTGTTCTGTAGCACTGTGCAACATACAAAAAACAGCCATATTGTTACCTGTGTACGATTTAATTCCAAAAAATTGGGTCATGTGTATGGAAATGTTTGGTTTCTGGTTACTGTTTTAAAACCCAGCACGTTGTTTTTGGTGTTACAATTAAACACTGATCATTTTCGTTAAATCACACTGTATATAGATTTCTCCTTTTAGTCGTATCAGCCCTACATACACCCAGCCTATTAGAGCAAGCTCCAGTCGAAGCTGGCAAAATGGTAAAACAGAGTGGTGAAGGGTGAATGTTGTAAATCATACAAAATCATAGCTACTCACAGCACAGGAACGCTCTTTGTTCAGTTGTACAGCACTTTGTTGTTTGTTCTCAGTGCAGTTACTCCGAACAAATTAATAACCTATTAATAACTTCATGAACCACATTGTCACCATATAACCTCCACTGCTGGCTGTGTACTAACTGAATGATCAAACGAATGCTCTATTGATTCTGATATTGTGCTCGACTGTGGTAAGACTTATTGTCAATTAGCCGAGCGTTTCTTGTCTCGCTCGTGGCCTTGTGCTTTTTTAAGGGTAGAATAACAGGCTGTAACAGGGTGTGTGTGCGTGCTCCATCTAATTAAGAGAGACGCAGACATGTACACACACCCCACTGTGGCAGATCCAACTCAATCAGTTGTGTCTGAATGTGTTAATTTTCTCTCACTGGGTCATCTGCCTCTAGGGGGTTGATGGCAAAATCAGACACGGTGATGGGTCCCTAAAACAAACCTGCGAGGGTTAGGAACAGTTATACACCCTGTACAACATGTGCAGGGCTGTGACATTTATGCATGTGTCACATTGAAAGAGCGTTATATACTTTATATAATGCATTGTTTTCATTACTGACACAAATATACAGGGGTTGGAAAATGAAACTGAAACACCTGGTTTTAGACCACAATAATTGATTAGTATGGTGTACTAGGGCCTCCTTTTGCGGCCAATACATCATCAATTCGTCTTTGGAATGACATTTTTTGGATATAATCTGGGTTAGCACCCCAACATCCCTTTCAGACAGCTTCCTCTTGTGTCCACATTAATCCTGTGGTTGGTCCTTCTTGGTGGTGCTGACATTACCCTGGATACCGCGGCTCTTGATACATCACAAAGACTTGCTGTCTTGGTCACAGATGCGCCAGCAAGACGTGCACCAACAATTTGTCCTCTTCTGAACTCTGGTGTGTCCCCCATAATGTTGTGTTCATTGCAATATTTTGAGCAAAACTGTGCTCTTACCTGCTAATTGAACCTTCACACTGCACAACGTGCAATTAATGAAGATTGGCCACCAGGCTGCTCCAATTTACCCATGAAACCTCCCACACTCCCACACATCAGTTTCTCATGGCCTGCAATGAATGGGAATGGACATTTGATATTGACTGTCCAAGATCCTCAAGTTGTTTGTCTCACACATGTATCCAAGCCATGTGTTTTACATGTAGTACTAAGTTACAGCTTGTTGCAAGTATCAAACCCAGTCACCATGACGTAGTCTTATGCAGTAAGCTGGTGTTTGCTACCCTTACTGAAGGGTGACCCTGGCTGTCCCTTTTAAATTATACTCTTATGTCCACTCCCTCAACAACAGCATGCACTATGAACTTCCAACACTGTTATGTTCTCCTGCAAAAGAAATTTCAGAATGAAATAAACTTAAAAGCAAAAACCTTTAGACAAGCTGTGACGTTGTCAACCACAATGGCCATTTTGGAGAATATGGTGGTGTTGATGCTGGAGAGCAGCACATCTCCTCAAACACTATGAGAGTACAGGTTGTTCGGCTTGAACTTGGCTTTATTCCTCAAAACACAGAGCTACAGATTTTTGCGAGTCCCATTTCTTTACACTGGACAAATAAATGTAATTTTATATAAATGTTTGGATTATGTTTGGTCTTTGGTTGACAATCTATGAAGTCTTTGATTCATAAACATCAACAGGTGATTCTTCTTTCCTGATGCTCCTCCATTCTTGTATTTTTCAGTTTCTCTTGTTGCAAGGGCTTGTTTTAGGAAGTGATCTCCTTTCTCAGTCAAGGTGATTGATTTGGCCGGTGAAGAACATTCCACTTTTGGCCCTGAAAAATCCCATAGTTGCATCATTGGTATATTCAAGGTCATTGAGCTGCTTTAAGGTGAAGCACTGTGTGGAGTGTTAAGACTTTTGGATGGATCTGAGCAGATACGTCTCTGAAATTCATCCTGCAGTTGTCTCTGGAGTCAACTTCATGTGCAGATATTCTGTATGTTTGAAAATGCTCACTTCCCTTTTTGTTGTGTGAAAGTTTCATGATGAATTCATCAGTAGAATCTGCTCAAGGGACACAATTGCTTGGGAAATAAAGTTATTAACATTAAATGTTGAGTAAAAAATGCACTTTTGTATTTTGGTTGGTTTGTTTTTTCTCAGTTAGTTTTTGACTCCTTCGGTCACTTTTGGTACAGGTCAGCCTTCAACAACTTTTGCTCAGAGGATTTCGTCCCAGAACTCTACTGGCTATTTTATATAGTAGGTCACATGATGCTTATCATATACCTATTGTGATAAACCTGCCGAGGTAAAGGGAGTGCGTTTTTTCTTTATGGTTGCCTTGGACACATTTGTATATCATGGAGAGGTTTTTGATTTGCTTTTTATTTCATATTTGAAAGTATTATTGATTCACTCACTCGTTTCAGTGTTCACTGATATACCAGACTATTCTCTATTATTTAACTCACTAGTGTGCTTGTTAGTACCAGAGCGATGGTCCAGATTGTTGTTTTTGGCATTTGTAGCCTAATGTTTTGAGTATATTCTGGATATTGTGGACACTGTTCTTCTTTTCTATGCTTATTATAATTTTTAATAATAATTTAATTGTTATGAAGGTCTGCTTTATTGGAGCTCATTTCTGGAGAGAAAACAGAAAGTGCCATATATAAAATAAACAAGGGATGATCTCACTCTTTTCTAATCGGATCTGAACTTTGTGTTTGTAAAAATAACACAGCACTACAACTTTGGTAAGATGTGCAGCTATTTGCTCAGAATTTGATGTGAACTGTTTATATAATTCGATTTAAATTTGTGACATTTAGCTGATGCTCTTATTAAGAGCAACTTACAAGCTTACTTATATTACAGAAGTGGTACAGAGTACTGTTAGGAACTTGGAATTGAACCCCAGGTGCCTACATGGTGTGGCGGCTCACTGTTGGTATTATCTGTTGCACCACACCAACCAGACATTCCTGACACTTTGGCATCAACTTTTGCACAGATGTTGCATTAATTTTTCAAGTTCTACTGTGTAATAGTTTCACACCGTAGACTGTTTTGCTACAGTCTGAGATGCTTCTCACTGTGGCAGCTGAGAATCATTTCTGTTAATGGCGTTTGTTAATTTTACAACAAAAATGAGGTGATTGGAACCTGAACAGAACTTTTAAAGATGATACAATTAAATGCATTGAAAATACATCCATCGTTCCATTTCCTGATTTACTGGATCAGATCAGGACATCCATAGACGGGATATAAACAGCTGAACATAGTAGATGAGTTAATTTTGGTGTGACTATGTATAGTGGTATGCAAATGTTTGGGCACGTCTAACAACAATAATTTGTTGTTACAGGAGAGTGGTTACAGGATGCATTGCACCACTGCCATTCTGCTAAATTTTGCCATCAAATGGGGTGAGGTTACAAGTGGATTTATCAAAGTTTTCTTGGTCTTCTAGACCTTTACTGGACCACAATCATTCATTTAAATATTTTTTATAAAATAAATGTCAGACCTTGCTAAAACATACCGTATTCATGCACAAAATGCCAAAAAAAAATAAAGGTTTCCTCTTAAAATGTATGCCGTTTGGAGATGAGTCCATTTTGTACCCGCTTAGCCGTTCACAGTAACAGACAAATATTGAAACACTCTATTGTATTTTGTTACAATCTCACTGATGCTCTGAAGGAACACTTCACATTTTCCTGTCTTTCTCCAAGTTTGCAGTGTTTGCATGGTGGTTTGGATAGCTGTTTCATCTGTGCTGTGCTCTGTGTGTTGTGCTGCTGCAGGGGCAGTGAGGGCTGTCTCTGAGGTCGCCCAGCAGATCCAGGACAACGCCCGCAGCCATGAGAACCACCTGCAGCTGCGCAGGGTCCAGAAACTGCTCAAGGGCCGAAAGACCAGGCTGCTGGCTGCAGGTTAGAGTCTGTGATCTGCTATTCCTTTCATGTAACCCTCTCTCTCTAGCACTCTCTCTCCCTCTCTCTCTCTCTCTCTCTCTCCCTCTCTCTCTCTCTCTCTCTCTCTCGCTATGTTGGAAAGAGAGAGGGGGAAGTAAATAAGGGATGGAAGGAGGTAAGTTGAAACAGCAGTTTCAAACATTTCCGCTTCTCCATAATCAATGAAAGTGATGCAAGATGAGTTTGCCTTTGCATGGCATAATCTCAGACGAGAGCATTAAATGAAAGTATCGACCAGCTCTTGGCACTAATTGGAAAGGTGGAGCGTGCCCTCCGTCACTTCTCTCCATCTTTTTTCTCATTCACTACTTGTGGAGTGGAGGTCCTTTCTTCCCTGTTGTTTGTCCCGAGGGAGGATGCCCATGTGTAACAAAAGAGAGACAGCTACAGAAAGAGCGAGAAAGTGAGGGAGAGAAAGAGTGAGTGAGAGTGCCTTGTCGTGAATGCCTTGGCCTGCCAATCTCCCCCAGGACCAATTAGCGCATCTCCTCATCTCGTGGACCGGCAGATGAAAAGCAAGCTGGGAGAAAGAGGGAGGGTGTGTGTGTGTGTGTGTGTATGTGTGTATGTGTGCATGCACAAAGGTGGTTCAAGGCTGGTGATGAATACCCAACAAGCAGTGGTCTCATTTCCAGCTGAGCCGGATGTAGGAAGTGTAAAAAAGGCCCTCCCTCTTATGCAGGCCCATGGATTTCCACTGAGCTTCCTGCTGTTGTCCAATACAGCCTCTCTCTCCACATCTTTCTGCCCACTTTTTCTTCAGACAACTGAGCCCACCCTAGTGTATGCACCTTCCCCATCGTTTGCCCTGAAGTGGCTGAGAGAGACTGATGCTTGGCGAGAGGCATTGGAGCCCCTAATATTAAGTGGCGAGCATGGAGATAAGGGCGAGAGTGATTCTCAGACACAAAGCCTGAATCAATGAGACATCGATACGCCAGACAGTCTGTCTGTTTCCTGGGACTCCTGAGTGGGACTTCTGCCGCCACCACTGCCGCTGCCACCTGGAAAGAGGGAAAGATGGAGAGAGAGAGAGATGGGTGGTACTTCATTTCATTTTGCATGCAAAGCTCACTCTTTGTCTCCCGTTGTGCTTTTTGTTCATGGTTTGCACTTACAATAATGTTTATCACTGAAACAGAAAAGAGATCGGGGCACACTGCCAGGCCTCACGATGAGATCCAACTTCTAGGCCTTGCTATGAGGTCATCTATTGGGCCACACTGATAGGCTATACTCTGAGGTCACACTATTGGACCCCATTTATAATTATTACTAATAATTAGGCTACACTGTGTGATTACTCTGTTGGATCACAATTATAGATCACACTTCTAGCCCACAGTATTAGGTTGCACAGGTAGGTTACACTGTTAGGTCACACTGCTGTGCCACACTCTGAGGTCACACTATTGGACCACACTTAGAATTGTTACTAAATAACTGTTAGGCCGCAGTCCACACTTTTACGTCACACTGCTGAATCTCACCGCTGGCCTAAGATCTTACTTCCTGGTCAGTTCTCAGTTCGGCACCAACTTGAGGACATAAAGATTCAGTTTGAAAGTAGACTGATGCTTTAACGTTATTTAAAAAAACTAAGTACGTACCACAATCATAGCCTGGCAGTTGCAACCAAATGTCTGCACACCCTCCTAGCTGGACACAATGATCGGTGCAAGCCAATCAACTTATTTAATTGTTGGGCAAGAACAAATATTTGTTGTTATGAACTGTGCAGTTGTCTTTTGTTCTTTGCTTAACACGTGGCTGTGATTAGAGGGAATGATAAAGTTTGCCTAGGAAGTTTGAGTAGAGGTGGGCAGAGTGACAATGTTCTTGGTATTCGGAAAAACAGGTCTCAATGTACTTCGCAATGTGTTCTAGTAATACCTGTTTTAGAACAGAAACACTGAATGTTCTGTACCAAGTATCATAAAAAAGACAAATTTAGACCAATTATTGAGAACTTTAGACAATGACAAAACATAATGTGATACAAAACCTAATTCCAGAAGGAATCAACTGATTCCTTGGAGTCTCTTAGAATGGCAGTGGGTCATCTTTATTAAGTGTGACGAGTCCCGCTTTTGTTTTGGTGGAGAATCAGTATGTGGAGACACCCTGGTTTCAATCTCATATTGAAAGATGCCAGATCAACCAACACCATATCGAGAGACACTGTATGTGTAGCTCAAGAAATATTGCTCATATTAGTATAAATTAAATTAATTTATTGTTCCTGGTCATATTTTTCTTCTCTCACAATAACACTGCAATCCATCTCTTCCTCTTCCACTATATGTCCAAATGTTTGTGGAAACCCCTTGTATTGAATGCATATAGCTGACACGTATGTCCAAATGAACACACAGTATTGCCAATAGAATAGGACACTCTTTTAATCTGTTGGCTCCATGCCTAATGTTAGGTGTTGGCCATATGAATGATGGCGATCCAGTCGGTATGTTTGGGGTGACTGGGCCATGAGGTGGAGAGGTGATCATCCAGCATCTTGACACCTCTAATGCTCTTGTGGCTGAATGCTTTCAGATCTAGACAGCAATGCTACCAAATTAGGAAGAAAGACGTTCTGGAGCAGCAGAAACTCCAGCAGTTACTCCAATAGAAATACCCTTGATTTTATAAGATGAATGAGCAGGTGTCCCGATACTTTTGTTCATAGAGAGAGAGTGTGTGTGTGTGTGTGTGTGTGTGTGTGTGTGTGTGTGTGTGTGTGTGTGTGTGTGTGATACACACATATACATATATATTTCTTGCCCCATAAGCCCTACGCATCACATAACAGAGTATGTGTTGAAGCGGGAGGAATTTCAGCTTAAGTGCGGCTCGAGGGCTTTGAAAACCTTTTGTGCTGAAGGCTTTGTAGATTCCTGACATGAAAGTATAACCTATCAAACAAAGTCCCTTCTTCAAATTAACAATGATCATTCTCGGTGTCATCCAGTCCCCCTCATACCGAGACGGGCTTTCATGTGTCTCCTGGTCTTTGGCCTGGTCACATCAGGATCCTTTGTAGTGCAACCTTTAGCACCCAGAAAACCACTGGGCCTTTGTAGCTGGGCAGAGGTGCTCTTTGACAGGGGGAGTTGAAAGCGTACGACATGGAAAGGGGAGCTCCAAGTTCCCGCTCTTTGAACCACGCACTCTTGATGGAGCAGACAGAACCTCCTTGAACATGTCAGTCCAAAGCATGGACAAAAGGGACGGAGGAGAGATGGGAAAGTGTGTGAATGACATTGAGGAGTGTATTTGCTTTATTTAGTACACCCTGCTGTAAAAAAGTCACCCTTTCACTTGTATGCTTTTATTATTCATTGCATTCTCTACTTCACAGTGCCTCAGGTTTTGGAATTCCTTCCTGAAATTGTTAGCATTAGGGTTGTGGTTGGGAGCAGCATCATAGTCAAATAATTACATTTATTTATTTTACTCTACATTTCAAATATCATGTTTAACCTCAGAGTGTGTTACACAGTGAGTTTTGGTTGCATAATTAAGCATAATTTCAGTATTAACGAGGGGTGCAAGAAAATATTCATACACTTCAAAATATTACATTTAATGATACTTTCGTTTAAAAAAAAAAAAGTATGGATTTTCACTTTAAACACAACAGTTGCATGTTACCTGCTCTAGTTTCTGGGTGTTCGTTCAAAAGTTCCGTTCAGAGTAACCTATATGAGACACATATTAAAACAAATTACATAATATATACAGTCCAGCAAAGGGCCATCAACAATCATCAGTTTTCCCAGAGTTACCCAGCTCAGAATACAGATAAAATCCAATGGATAAAACACACACACACTCTGAAGGCAGATGAGAGGAAGGATGGTGTTATGACATCAGGACTCCTCAAATTTCCATAGCTAAGTAACTAATAATGTAATAACTAATAATAATAATAATAATTATTATTATTATTATTATTATTATTATTATTATTAAATGCTACAAGCGAAAATAAATTGTGGGTATAAAATTTTTCATTCAGGTCATTGTCATATTAGAGCAGCCTTGAATCTTCAGAAAATAAGAACATCTGGGATGTTTGACTGTCTTATTAATACTTAGTCATTTGCAGATGAGTAAAACTGAAAATAAAGAATAAAGATGAAAAACTGTCAACACATTCAGCAAAACTGGATCTCAGTATCTCACCCTGCTGCAGTATATTGTAATATATACAGTATGTATATCGTGACCCCTGTATTGTGATGCCTACTGTATCACCAGATTCTTTCCAAAACAAAGCACTAGTATTAAGACAGGTACAGCATCGTAAACATTACGGTATTAATTAAACTATTTCTGATTCTGATTAACAGCTTTGCTTTGTCCATTAGTTTTTGTTACGTGGGAAAAAAAATTTAAAGGACAACTTTAAATCAAATTCAAATGATAAAGTCTATTTACAAATAGTGGTATTGGGGATTATTGTTTCAAATACACACTTTGCACTGAAAGTGAATTTCTCTGCTTGTGTTAAGCCTTCGGATTGAGCTGCAAGAAATAATTCCTGTTCAGATTCACCATACATTAGTGCTGCTGATAAATGTGAGTTTGAAGGGTTAAACCAAATTACTGTTTCATGTGAAGCAAGTAGAGTTTGCCAAGTTTAAATGGATTTAACCAATTTACTGAAGCCATCAAACCCAATCTTCACGCGCCACCTGGGAGTATCGCGTACCGTGTCCTCATTGTTGTCACATATTAAACCAATGGCATTTTAAAAGCAATTTGACCCCTGCCTGGCCCCACTGCTAATCATAGAAAGCTTGTCTTTTGCTCTGAGTGTCCATTCTGAACCCTCTGCTACGGCTGTCGCTGAAGAGGCAATCACAAGGTGCACTGGGGCAATTAAGGAATCGGTGGCATGCCTGAAAATTCATCTTATCTTTCCAAATGTCAGCATCTAATTTAGTAGCCATCATATACCTGCCAGTCAGTGGAGAAATTCTACAAGTGCCTCTGCTATTCTCTTTATATAAACACATTGTTGTGTGGACTTTAATAGAAAAGTCACAATGGTATCATTCTGTTTATTTCTTAATATACAGGTTGATTACTGTGTTCGGAATTTAAGCCAATCATATAACAGCTCTTGTGTAACTTTAGGGAAACACTTCACACAACTTATCTCTCACTTCTATCTTCCATTTTTGTCTTTCTCAGATCGCTGGTATATTCGAGAAGGCTGGCTCAAGACAGTGCCCCCAAAAGGCAAAGAGACCAAACCCAAGATGTTCTTTCTCTTCTCGGACATTTTGATCCAGGCGAAGCCATACAGCTCCATGCACCCGACCAGTGCGGACAAGTTTTCCTGTCAGAGAGTTTACCCTCTGAAGGAGTGCACTGCTGACAAAGTCTTCGGCCACACTAAGAGCCAAGGAGGCCTCATCAGTGTGAGTGTCAAACGAAAGCCATGTGGTTAGTTGTTCATTCACTGAAAACTTTAATATGAAGACCTGTACATCTACTTATAAGTGCGTTTATTTAATCAGACAATCATGTGGCAAAATCATGCAGTTATGGGCCAACAGCTTCACGTATAGTTTACATCAACCATCATGGGATGGAACGGGAGGAAATGTGATCAGTTATTTTGAACATACGCCATTGTTGGTCCCAGATGGGCTCGTTCGAGTATATAGAACTTCCAATCTCCTTGAATTTTCAGCACAACAGTCTCTAATGGTGGAATAAAGAAACATATCCAGTATGCAGCTATACCTAGTCAAAGAGGGAGAGTAGGGTAGGATAGGGTAGGGTAGGACAGGGTAGGGTAGGGTATGATAGGGTAGGATAGGGTAGGGTAGGGTATGATAGGGTAGGGTATGATAGGGTAGGGTAGGGTAGGACAGGGTAGGGTAGGGTATGATAGGGTAGGGTAGGGCAGGGTAGGGTAGGGTAGGGTATGATAGGGTAGCGTAGGGTAGGGCAGGGCAGGGTAGGGTAGGATAGGGTAGGGTCAACTGGGTAGCTCACACAAAGGCTACACCAACTCAGATAACCACTCAAATAGTCACTCAATAACAGTGATTCCCAAAGCATCTCAGAATTAACAACACATCCAACCTTGAGGGGGATGGTCTGCTACAGCTGAAGACCAAGACTGCTTCCACTTCTGTCAGGGAGGAACAGAAAGCTGAGGCTGCAGTGGGCACAGGGTTACCAACACTGGACACCTGAAGACTGGAAAAATGATGAATGTGGATTTCTGAGGTATGCAGATGGAATGGCCAGAGTTTGGTGCTAACAGCATGAGTCCATGAACCAAGCCTGCCTTGTGTTTACTGTCCAGGTTGTCCAGCCTTTGACCTTTTAATTCAATCAATCATCAATCAGTCTATTTGAATATTTTTGCTGACCATGTGCATCCCTTCATGACCACGGTTTATACATCATCTAAAGGTTACTTCCAGCATGATCATTCACCATTTACAATGCAATAATTACCTGACCCCGTGTGTTCAGTGATCTTCAGTGGCCTTCCCAGTCATCTGACCTGAATCCCTCAGACAAGAATCTCTCCAACATCTTGTAGAATCCATGTCATGAAGAAGTGAGGCTGCTTTGAGACCAAAAGTAAGAACTACCCAGGTTCAGCCTAATCTAGTGCTTGGTAAATCTGTAATGTTCTGTAATAATATATAGCATTCAGACTGTGGTACACTACCGGAGTGTGGTGGATGTTTTGGGTTCTATTGTTCTGTTGCATCATAAAATCCTTGACCCACAGACAAAACGTGAATGATGCATAAAGCTCTAATTAGGGAAAGAAAGAGGAAACAGCAGAAAGAATGACGGTTTGATTTGCCAGTTATTTGAATAATGGTTAATAGGTTAATAGATCATAGAAACCCTCCATTGCAACTGTTGAGTTCAGTGCAAAGCTAAAAATACTTTTTTTTCTTTAAAAGTAATTGATGTGCAATAGTCAAGGGGATCAAAGCTTTGTCTGTTCTGTCTCTTCTCTCTGTTCAGTCTCAGCTGGTCAGATTTGCTCCCCAAGTTAGCGAAAATGCTGCATGTATCATTTTTCTTCTCTCACTAATTGCTCTGGTTCCACATAAGGGTTCAAGCTTTAATGTGTCTCCTCACTGCTTGATCTCTTTCCAGGCCTCTGTTGCCGCTGAGTGACAAATTACATCTAAATGATCTCCATGCTGTCATGAAACATTCAGCCGAGTGTGTTGCACACCAGTACAGTCCCAACCAAAACAGCTTACGCGTCCGTGTTTAGTCAACACTTGGGCCTATCAATATTCATACAAGAAGGGGTTTTTCTTATGTGTGCTCTGCTCCTGTTTGAATGATGGCATCACTATGCTTGACTCTGTGCTCGCTCTGTTGGCTTTAAATTCTCAAAGAAATTTTGTCTGCATTTAATAACTGACATTGTTTAGATTTTATTGGGAACAGGTTGGAAAGTCATTTCAGGATTTTTAAAAAACGAATACTCAAAGAATAATACATAGGGCTGTATTTGCAAGATGTGACACATATCATGGTACAGGGTTTATGATTCACTATATTTTGATACTAATTTTAGGAAAACTGTGATAGTATATAAAACATCATCATATGCATAGAAGTTTTTTTATGCAATCAGAACGTTGGGATCTGAAGACTAAGTACAAAAGTGCTATTAAGCAGCCGGGATTTAAACAGCACAAATCAAATTCTGTTTGTCACCAGTCTTTACAGCTATTATTAATTAAATATCAATACAATATCACAGAAAAAAACCTGATTTACTTTTATGAAGAGCTTTGGGCGATATATTGTTAATATTAATGTATTCTAACTTTTCTGTGAGGTAAAAAAAAACAACAGATATCCACTGTTTAAATATACAGCTTGCTGTGTTTTTGGTATTACACGTCAATACTGACTCTTTAATATTATAAAATCAACATTTTTCAGCATATTGTGATACAGGTTTACCATCATATTGCCCAGCTCTAGAAGAGTTTGTAGCTGGTTAGCATTTAGTCTTGCCCCACTTGCTTTCCCAGATTTGGGTCTTTAAGTCTTACCAGGGAAAACAAATCTGGTGTGTTCTCTTCTGATGTGTGTGTAGCTCCAGTTCGGTAGGTCACCCAGGTAGTTCAGTTAGAGTAGCAGTCAGTATTCCCATAACTAGAGAACGGTGGTACCAACAGTTTCTTTCTAATTCGTTGTTGAATTTTGCTCTTTTTCCATCTAAGACTATGGCTTGTGCTTGTGGGCTGGGTTGATGTAAATTTCGAGGTTGTGTATTTAATGAGTCCAGACCATTATGATGTTTTCAGTGGTTTGGATTTGGTCCGTTTTCCAGTTCTGTTTATGGTTATGCTGGATTTTCTTTTCAAATAGCAGAAAAGAGTATTTGAAGTTCACAGTATATTGCTTCCATGTATCGAGCTCTCTTTACTTGAATATGCCATGGAAAATACAGTTTGATATCCCAGAACCCATTTTAAAGCCAAAGCATTTTTACTATGGTTTCTCTGTTATGGTGGTCTCCAAGATCCTCGAGGATCATGTGGTAGGCCTAGCCCTGTGCTGTATGCTTTTGGACATCACTTAATGCTCACTGATGGACGGCTTAAGCACTCGTTCTGAAGGAGAAAGAGAATGCTCTTGCACCACTCCATCAGATTAGACCACAAAGCCATCTCTTCCTTCCTACCAGCAAATACATCTTCCTCAAGCACTGTCACCACTCTCTCTCTCTCTCTCTCTCTCTCTCTCTCTCTCCTCTGTTCCCACTGCCTGTTTCTGCCAGTGCTACTGCTGCTGCACGTTATCTAATGGCAAGAAATGGCATTTCATTAGCTTGTTATCCCACTGAGGGCTCAAATGCATACTCAATAGCATTAGGCGTAATTTCTCATAAGGACACATTATTGATCCTAGGTGCACCCCCCCCCCCCCCTTTCCTACCTGGACCAGAGAGGAAAACGACTGTCAGCACTCTCAGGCCCCTCCTCATCCATGCCATGAAGAATTAAAGGCAAATTAAATTTGACAGCTGGAAATGCCATGGCAATCTATATGCAAAGTTTGAAAGAAGAAGTAGATGGAGAAAGAGGCGCTGGGCATTATGGAGGAGAACGATGAGTGGGGAGAAAAAAGCACTATGAAATTTTCCGGCACACACAATTTTTTGCCCTTTTCCATGTCTTTAGATGAGGGAATGTTTGTATTTGGCGAGTTTCTTACCCCCCTTTTCTCTTTCCCTCATCCCCACTCCCTTCTCCCTCTCTTAGTTCTGCCCACCCACACCCCTCCCAACCTTCCCATTTCCCCTCGAATATTATTCTGCATCCATGACAGATTCCCTTTGATGTATAAATAATCAAGTGAAATTATGTGCGGCGAGAAGGATCTGCGCACTGTCGTTCATATTATACAAAGTAATTTCTACCTAAGAGGGTCAGATTTCCTGACAAATCCCTAATTACCGAGTGCCAATGGAAGCGGGTCTATTTGTGCATAAATCAAGCCTGCTGTCCCCCAAGTGGCGGCCCCCTAATATCGCGCTCCACAACAGCTCAGGCCTCGCTCACTGAACTCTGTAATTAGATAATACTTTTGATGATGGCACATTTGAAATCTTAATCCATTTAATATATAATAAGAACACCCCCCCCCCCACACACACACACACACACACACTCACTCTCTCTGTAACACACACATACCACCCACCCCGTTTAAAAACCTAACGAGGGCACCATTATTTTTACCAGGTATCCATTAGTGCTTCACTTCTTTCTCTCTCTCTCTTTCTCTCTCTCCCCTCCCTCTTTCTTCTGGTCGTTAGGATTCTGTTCCTGGCTGTAATAAAGATTAGAGCTGATTATTGATATGCCGCCGGTAACCGCCGCTGTTTCCTCTGTTCCGATGGCCTCAGGTAAATGTGAAAGGTCATTTAATATTTTGCGCCCCCCTCCCCCCTCCACAATTATAATCCGCTCTAATGGGTTCCGCTTGTAATTATTCAGGGATAAAGCCCGTGCCTTTTTGTTTGGGCTTGGATGGTGCCCATTGTGTTGTTTGACATGCGTAATCTCTCTGTAAAGTCTCCTCAGCATGGATGAGTGATGGTAATTACTGTTGACTCTACGGATGAGCCAGCTGATAGCAGGAGGAGGAGGAAGAGAAAGTGAGAAACAGGCAGAACTAGAGAACTTCTCGAGTGCATGCTGCTGCCAAATTGGCATCAGAGAGTATGAAGTGGCACAGATGTGTGCCTTTTAGTCTGGAGGTGTCTGACTTTCTCTCTTATTCCAGCTGTTCTGCCCCACATTTGAAGGCCTACTTTGCTACTTGGCTGACATTTAATTTGTCTAGTGAACAGTTATGTCTGCTTAATGCAGGGGTTTTAAAGTGCTGCTTACAAGGGAATGGCCACAAGACATCTTAAGATTGAGACTGGTTTCATGCAGAATGGGCAGCTTTAGAGAAACAGTCAGATCTGTTCACAACAGAGGAAAGGAATCATACATTTAGCATTTAATGACTCGTCCCAAAGTGAAATGATTGAGTTTGTACAAGATTATTTACAATAATTCTGAGTTGTAGTTCTGAAACAAAAATAATCATAAAATATACTTTTATTGCATTTGTGATGGACAGGTTCATGGAAGACACTGTGAACCCAAGTTGTTTTTGTTGTTGTTGTTGTTGTTGTTTTATTATTTATTAATTACCCCTACACATAAGGTCACTGGTTATTTTGGAAAATGTATAAACTGGCTACGTTTGCATTGTACAGCTCACAACCCCTGTCCCGTGTCCCTGTAACTGTTTTTCTTCAGAATGCCACTTCCCATCAAACCACTCTGAATGACTTTCAACATTTGAATTAAATCACATTTTGAAAATGAAGCCTACAAATACAAATGCAAAATACACATCATATCCCACACGTCTGTCCAACCCATAACTCCTTCCATTGCTGATGTGTTTTAGGTGCTTTGATTTGTGTCCACATTCGAAGTCCATAACTGAAGTACTATAGATGTTTGGATCCAGTCCAGTGGACTGGGATCAGGGTGGATGCAGGCATAGTTTAATGCAGGGATGGGGAACTCCAGTGCTGGAGGGCTGGATTCCTGGGTTCCTGCACAGTTTTGGGCTTTTGCCATCTAAGCTCACCTGATTCAACTCACCTGTTAATTACCAGGTGCATGTGGTCTGCTGAAGCAGGGAAATCAGCAAACTGTGCTGGACTCCGAGCCTCGGTTCCCCACCCCGATTGAGTAATTATCTGTCTGTGTTCTTTAAGCCATATGGTGTTAAAATACACCATTACAACTTAGAGTAACATGAGCACATCTTCAAGAACATTTAACATTGTGAAAAAGTTCATTTGTCATCATATTTTTATTCAAAAGGTTACAGTCATATTTGTTTGTTGGTTTTTTTTGTTGTTGTTTTGGTTTTTTGTTTTGGTTTTGCCTTACAGTTCATGAAATCAGAAATCCAGAATCTAAATTATTAAAATATTTGATTGTGAGTGCTAATAAATTACTAATCACAGCATCTACTTTATAACAAAACCAGGTTAAAAATGTCACTTTAAAAGTAATAAATTCAATTCTGAACACAAAATTTTATCATATTCTTAGTTTTGGAAATGATCTATGATTCTGTTGCTTTGACTGTGTTTGAGATGCATTTCCTCCTGTTCTTTTTGCCCATGACACTAAACCATGTGGGGAAATACATTTTCTACTATATTATAAAGAGAGAGAGAGAGAGAGAGAGAGAGAGAGAGATATACTGCGTGGAGTTCGGCACATATTCCTCTGATTTCTAATACTGAGAGGAAAAGGCGAATGAATGCACAGTGTGGGAAATAAAGTCTTTACCACACTATGAAAGTTATTTCACATCAGTACACAAAATAATCAGAGATCACAAACATACAGACAGAGGCAAAGTGATTTGACTGCAGTGTTTTTACTGGGAGCTGAATTAGATTAAACACACTAGAACACACTATAAAATACCACATTTCTATAAACTATTTCAGTATTAATTAACTTCATATCTCCCTTAAACGATGCAGCTGTTTTATTTATAGAAATACAGAGATTGGATCGGTATAAGCCGATACTCTGCATTAAGGTTCTCTGATCATACGAAGGGATGAGAAAACTAGATCAGAACATCCCTGTAATATACTGTAGGTGGTGTCCACAATCATATATTTACCTCCACCACTGGAACTGCAAAGTGCAGGTGGTTCAGGGCTGCCCTCTAGTGAGCAAAAAGCTTTTTAAGCAGCGAGTTTTGACAAAGTCACATTCTGCCCTGGCAGAAAGATGAGCAGGTCAGTGACCGGCATATGTCGAGGGATAGGAGATTGCTCAGTAGGCAGCTTTAAATGACACTGTTTCCATCTCAGCACTCTGTATCTCTGTTACCACCACCACCACCACCGCCATCATCTATTTCTCATGTTTCTCTCTCTTCACTTTCTTTATGTCTTCCAGTTGACCTTTGCTAGAGCCAAGCTCCTCCTCATGTCCAGTGATCAGGAGGACATTAATGATTGGTACCGGAGCCTCTGCCTGGCCATCGGGTACGTGTCTGCTATCGTCCGTTCCTTCACGCCGTCTGGTTTAATTGTGAGCCTTCTTTCCCCAGTGGCAGCAGCCTATAGAAGAGTCAGGTCACGGGTAGCTTAGCATCAACCATGTCTTCTACTTCTTCCTCCAAAGGACGCAGGGCACGAGGAGGTTAGCAGCGGGGCCAGCACCTCACAGGGGAAAAGGCCCAGCTCTCATGGCTAGGCTAATTAGTTTATAGGCCTGTCAGAATGACGGGGGAAAGAGAGGCTGTCAGTGTAACGCGGCCCTCACAGCGGGGAGCCTCCTCACTGCTGGCCCTCTGCCCAACCCACAAGCCCAGGGGAGCGCAATTAGCCACTGAGCCGGACAGGTTGTGGTGGCCGAGGTCAGAGGCGACCTGAAGGAGGTGTGTGTGCCTGTGTGAAAGAGACAGAGAGAAGTGAACAAGAGATAGAAGAAAGAAAGACTGAGAGCCACAGAGTTAATGACCTGTTGAAAGTGCAGTCAAGTGAGTGTTCAGGTATTTTACCATAAGTAGAAATCCTTCTGGGTGACTTTGCAGTTTATCTGCTCTTGGAGATGTAATGAGCAAATATCAGTTATTATTCATCTCACATGAAGATCACTTGGCACTCAGTCCAGGGATTCAGTAACGTGGCCATTCTTGAAGTTTATCTACAATCTTTATGCAACAATTGTGCTCAGGCAAATACGGCAGGCCTAATCTGCAATTGTTTTCTGATTGTCATTTACTCAATTTCTGCTCAACAGCTACGCCTCTGATCCGGTTACACTGCTGGTTATAGCCTCTCAGGCTCCATATACTCGTGATGATCAGCAATGCAAATAAAATCATTTCCTTTCATCTGCAGCTATCGGATTTCTGCTGTTAAAACAGGATAATGTTATTGCTAGCAGTTTGGAAATCCAATCCTTCTGCTTAATTCCTGTTACTGCATAACAGTAATCCTTAACCTCACTGATTATTGACTCCAAGCAAGCTCAAAGAATCAATGACTGTAGCTTTAGCTTTTGATAAGATTATTCTGTAGGTATAAAGGATATATTTTGTCACTGTCCTGCAAAAACCATAATGTTTAGCTGTTTATTTACTCTTTGACGTGTGAATCCTTTTAATTTCATGTGAAATGGACGTGTAGAAATGCTCCCGAGCATTATGTGATGATTAATATTCTGTAATAAAACAAGCTGATGTTAGATCTAAGCTTAAGTCCATAACTGATTCTCACAGACACGCGCACACACACAGTTACTGGTCCTCAGGCCAGGGACTCGGTCTGTTGACTGATCAATGAACTTGATGACATAAGGTGGAAACATCTGAGGCAGTGAAGTCTTAGGAGAAAACTGACGAGCTCTCAGATGTCTCTCTCAGGAGACAGAGGGACCTCAGGGTCAAACACTTACACACATTCCTGTACGTACAGAACACTGCAGTTCCAATATACACACACACACACACACACACTTCTATACAGACTACTGGGTTGATTCAGGATCAGTCGACTGTGTGTGTTTGTTGGTTTGTTAGTTAAACTGAATTAAACAGGGAGAATGTAATTGCTGAGATGCTATCTCACAACTTCTGTATCTGATTTGGTGGCTTATGATGTACCAGGATAGGGATGATTTATCGTAATCATCACACATAATCACACAATTATGTCAGTTGTCATAATACCCAGCTCTAAAACGTCACTGTGCATTATATTAAATGATACTACAGCACAAAAGTGTTTGACATGGTCACAGAATTCCAGGTAGAGACTGGTGTGAATGTGTATCACGTCAAAATCCACAGTAAATAGATTCCTCTTTATAGAGGTCAGAATCTGATGGTTTATTTTCACAAAATAAAACACTGTATTGTGTCATATTTAATGATATACCAGTAATATATCATTCATTTTTTACCAAGGGTCTTAAAAAACATTATAAAACACGTTTGATAGGTTACACTTTCATGTGAGGAATCTGTGAAGCCTTCAGCAAGGTTTTCATAGCCCCTGAGCCGACACTTGAGCTGAAACTCTTCCCACTTTTATCAGCTAAAATACAGACTCATGCACTGAGCTTTTGGGGCAAATAAGATTTCCTAACATCTTAGGAAAATAAGGTTTCCTAACATGCACTGTATGGACAAAAGTATTGGGACACCTGCTTATTCTTTGTTTCTTTTGAAATGAAGGGTATTAAAAAATTGTTGGTCCTGCTTTTTGGAGTAACTGTCTCTACTGTCCAAAGATGGCTTTCTACTACATTTTGAAGCATTGAATTGGATGGATGGAGCACGTCATTGCTACTGTGGGGCTTTATACCCATCTAGCCCATGCCAACCATTAGGCGTGGTGCCAAAAGGTTCATGTTTATCTGCTCCAGAGAGTCCTGTTCCATTGGCAGTACTTCTCTACAGGGGCTACAAGAACTGCGTACATCTTAAGTCAGCATGAGTGCGATTATTATTATTCCACTCGTTATTTTGTCTCCCTAACTGTGGTTCAACTTTAAAGCGTCCACCCTGAACCCAAATGGATTGCTTTTATACAGCTTGTTCAAACAAAATATCCCAAAATTCTAACGTCTCGAACAATAAACTTCTTTTGATCAAAAGTTTGAGTGCCCCACTTTACCCTGGTGCTGAGCTGCATTCCCACTCTCAATTTCTGCAGAACTTGCGCACTCTAGTTATTATTGTTCTATAAATAAATGCTGGGGGGCTCCAAAAGGCTCAGCGGTCTAATACCACTACCGCTATGATCTGAGGATTGCAGGTTCGAATCTCGGGTCATGCTGCTTGCCATTAGCAGTCAGAGAGAGAGAGCAAAATTGGCCATGCTCTCTCTGGGTGGGTAGATGGTGCTCTCTCCCCACAACACTCAATGTGATGCTGGCCAGCACAGGAGTATTGGAGCTAGGGACCCCGGCAGTTTCCTCCGAGCACTGCCCACCAATGGTACAAAATGGTAGCCGTTCAAAAACATGCATGTGCTAGTCCTCACCCTCCTAGAGTCAGAGGCAGAGTGCCAGTGGGGTTGGAGAATTAGAACCTCCAAAATGAATGGGAAAATTTGGATTAAAATAAAAAAATAAATAGGAGGGATGAATCTGATCAGCTGTCTAAAAATATCTAGTGTTTAATAAGACACACTCACACTGTGTAATGTGATGTGGTCAGCTGTGCATTATGACACAGTGGAGTAGTCCAGTGTTTGAGTAGTTTGAGCATGATAGTGTGCCTTTTGAGGCTCATCTGAAGTTCAAATATAATAGAGCTGCTCTTCATCACACTGTTCATCACACCATACCAGCACAAATAAAAAAAAGTGTCTAACCTCTTGTTGATTTGTCTGAAATAACATCACATAGCTGAATGTGTATGATTTTGATGTGCTGTGTTCTACCCACTTGAGTCTAATTCGCACAAGCACATAGCGTTAGCCTTTATGAATAAATCAGTGTTGAAGGTTAGTGTATTCGGTTGTTTACCATTTGTTTTGTGCTGAACTTTTGTATAATTTGTGCAACTGCGCCTTGCTTTGTATGTTTCTCCTGGCAGACAGTTGAAGTCTAAGAACACAGTGGTACACCGGAGGGAAGAGCTCCACAGACAGCCGCTTCGCTCAGCCACAGACAGTCAGCAGAGTCCAGCTCCCTCCCCAAAAGTTTACAGACGGAAGAGGAATATGGTTAGTGTCTCAGACTTTGACACCGCCCTTTACTGGAGGCCCTGTGTCAGTGCTCTCAAATCCATACTGCTTTCAAAGGGATAAATGGGAAGTTTATTCAGTGAAGTGTGTGTGTGTGTGTGTGTGTGTGTGTGTGTGTGTGTGTGTGTGTGTGTGTGTGTGTGTGTGTGTGTTTGCTTGCCCACTATGACTGTGATTTGTTGGTGCAGGTGACAGAAGAGGATCCAGAGAGCACCGAGAGAGACTGTAGCAGCAGCAGCTCCAGACCACTGGCTTCAGACACTGCAGCCAGTGCTTCCAAGAAGATGAAGCTCTCTGAGGGTCCTCCATCAAGGTAAACCTTCAGCTTACCAAGGTCTAATGTTCTTGTTGTTTAACACCGTGTAAGGCTCGGTAAGGAGTTATTGACGTTGGAACAAAAATCTGATGTTGTTTAACCATCAGAATGAGGAAATAATTTGGGTTTTTGTATGAAGAAGTTAAACGTTCTGTTGACAAAACTCCATGTTGATGAGTCAGATCATTGGAGGATGGTCAGACTGGTTGGGTTCAGCCAGTCTATGTGTTCAAGCTGTTGATACCAAATTCTGAGCCTACCATCTGTGTGCCTAAGAGGAAATTAAGATTCATCAGCACCACTTTCAGTATTCACAGCGCTTACATTTGGACACTGCTCTCCTGCTGAGACAAAAACAGTTCCCCGTTTGCGTTGGATACCGAGGGAATTTTGCCTCACATTTAAACCGTCCATGCTGTGAACACAAAGTACTGCCTCTCAGAAAATTATAATAAAGTTCATTCGTCTTGAACATTTGCTTTTTCTTTCTTTCTTTCTTTCTTTCTTTCTTTCTTTCTTTCTTTCTTTCTTTCTTTCTTTCTTTTTTCTTCTTTTTTTACTGTTGATCAGTATGGCTTATAGAAATCCAGAATCTCACATTTTTACAATATTTAAATTCAGGTTTGACTAAATTACAAACCAGTATTGAAATTAAAATCTTCAAATTCTAAAAATGTAATGAGTATAAAATATATGACTGTAAGAAATTTTGAACTAAATTATGAATAAAAAAAAAAAACTTTTTCAAAATATTATTATTTTCTGAGATGCACTAGTAAATACATGTTAGTGAGCAGATACATTCTGAACTTATCAGTTCGGTTACTTGAACCGAGAGCCTTCCAGTCACATAGGTGCTTCTCATACCTCTAGGCAACGACTGCTGAGACGAGTCGATGCGTGTCGTGCAAAAGTTGAAAACACTTGTAAAACTTTGTAAGGCCAAGTATCTGCTGTGGTGCATTCTGTTTACCGTTATGCTGAGCTCCTTACAGCAAAAACCCACAACTGTGCTGGGCGTCCTTTTGAAAATAATGTTTGAGTGCAGCCACAATTGTTCTTTGTTCAACATGAAAGCAGTTTTACGGAACCCATGCCACAAAGATCAGAGGCCGTTCCAGCAGTATTAGTGTAGTGTTCCTAATGAAGTGCTGATGGAGTGTATATAAATATTTATGAATATATAATCACTTTAAAAGCAATTATTCAAAATGGTGTCATAGTCTTTAACTATGAATGTAAAGAAATGTTGTTTTCTGTGGTTAGAGAAGTTGGTTCTACTCTCGATCTGTAGCTATTTCAAACATTTTGAGTGTGATGTAAGTACCATCTTAATTTTAGCATTTCTTTCATCTTCCTCTTCCACACCACGTCTGATGTAAGGGTTCTTTCTGAGAGCGTAATCTGTCATGAATCTTTCACTTTTGAAACAGATCCCAAGAGTCCTCGGGCTCGAGCTGTGTCATTCTGTGAGGGGATTCAGATGCTGCTTCATCGTTTACCACAAGAGGCTTGATACGGAGATTCTGAGAGCAAACGATACGACTAAGGCAAGACAAAGAGGACTCATCTAATCCACATGTGTAACTTTACAGCTGGCCTTCAAATTACCTGAAAGGTCGCAATCGGTAACCCGTGCAGTGTAACATTTTCCTCTGAAATGTTTTTGTTTATTTCAGAAAGCCAAAGAACAAGAGACACCGTCGCTAAAATGGACACGTGTTTTTATTGTTTTAGTGTTTTTGTTGTTTCTTACAGTATATAATCCATCAGGAATAATATTGTTGACTAAAATGGGTTCAGTCTTAGAAACAGTGTCTAACACATTGAATCGTATCACACTTCCCACATTGCATATTCAAATTCTAACATTTTATATATGGCAAGTAAAATATATGCAGTTTGCTGCTCATGTTTATGATTACTAACCGCATACACTCCACTTCTGAACACCAAACAGTATGTCTTGTATTTACAGTGTGATGTGCGATATATAGTGCAATATATCTGGTGCTACATGCAAGATCATGATATGCTTTATTTTACTACTGTAATAGTGGAGGTGATCTATGATACTGCTACTGATTGTCTGTGAGGCTTTACTGATTATTTTTTTATTAGAATTGTACTTCATATTATGCATAATAACTATTTACCTAACTAATTCTGCTTAAAGAACCAGGCTGATTGATATTATGTGGGTTTTATCACGTTTTGTTTTCTCCTTGCTGCTGTTTTTATTATACGTGTCACACTCCCTCCCTGCTGCCATAGGAACATTATTGCTACTGAAAGCTGTTACACTGATCAATATTAGATTCATTTCTTATGAATCAATAAAATTTCTATGGAGAGAGTTAATAGATGTGCCCTTTGTGTGATGTAAATGGTAGCAATTCAAATGACAGAAAAATCATTATTAATTTCACTCAATTTCACTGATACCTAATCATGCAAATTTATTATGTTCAATTATTGGGTTTTAATTATTTGAGATGTTCATATCAACATCATATTGAAGCAAATGTAAGTTCAATTTGTTCTGAATAACCACTGTTATAGGATACTCAGTGTAATTTGAGTTAACAATTCATATTTACTTTAACAAGCATTAAATTGAATTGCTTTGAGCTGTATTACATGTACAATAGTGCCCTCTTCTGGTAAGTGGAATAATCACAACATGACATGCTGCTTAAGTAGTGTTTAGTCAACCTTGGTCCTGTAGGCAGCCCTGCACTGCAGGTTTTAGTTTTAACACACATCATGTCGGAGTAGTAAAGGCTTGTTAACGAGCTGAGTAGTTTAATCAGGTGCCGTGGAAGCAGGGAATGCTCTAAAATAGAGGAAGGGTGCCTCCAGAACCAGGCTTGAACAAAACAGGACCCGGGGAGCATCTGGCAAAAATCCTGCTTTTTTTAATATTTAAACACAAGAAAATTCTAACCATGACTGGGACGCTATGATGAAAACCATTTACAGACAAAATATATGCTGGGATATAAAGTACCAGTATTTGTCTGCAACACTAAAACGCAGCATGCTGTAAATTTAAATAGTAAATGTCTAACCATGGATTTGTTTTTAGATTTGGCTCATTCTAAAAGTAGAAACATGAATTTATTTATATTTTTATATTACACAAGACCATTGCGTAATTTCTTATATTTCACGCAAACTGGATTGTTTGAGATGGTGAAAAAAGTCATCATGCTGCGCCTTAAATTCAGTGTTTGTACAGCATAATTTACTCGAGACTGCACTCTATTGAGTGTTATTCCTCCACGAACCAGTCCATTTCTACACAACAATCCACTCACTTTTTAAAAATTATTTTTGGAATTAGATTGCACACAGGTGGGATACCTGTGTAACAGGTCTGATATTAGGAATATGGTCATTTATATTGATATTTTTAGGGTATATAGCCCCGCCCCATTTCATATGTCACGTCTGTATCACAGCAGCCTAGGAGCATCTGTCGTTTACACTATTAACAACTTATTAACAGCTTTTTCCTCAGTCAGTCCATTTTCTCTGACTTTCAATAATGCACAAATATTTTTGTAATGTTGATCAAAAGATAAATGTTCTTTAAACACAAATAAACATACAAGCACACTTCCTCGTGTTTTTGACTTCTGTCACTATCCTGTCTAGCACTATCAAAGTTTTAATTCTTGATTCCCACAAAGCATAAGCAGTCTATAAGACGTAGAGTTGGGTATAGAAATTAGTACCATTAAGGGCACCTCCAAGTACCAACTTGCATCAAAACAAAACTTCATTACAGGTGTTGGTGTGGAATTACAATTCTATTGGGATGAATGATAAAGGTTACTGGGAACCATAAATGGTGAAAATTTAGACTGAATCAGATATGAGCAATATTTTTTGAGGTACACATACAGACGTTATATGTCTCAGTATGGTTTAAACCACCATGCCAGATGTATTGGCATGGAGTTGTGGAGGTGGAGGTTGAATATTCTCACTCAGTTCCATTAGTATTTTTTTCTGGTAGGGATGGAGTGCTGATAGTGCATCCAATAGCATCCCACACATTTTCAATGGGGGATCAGTGTGATATGACTGTCTGTAGCGCAGTGTCTGTGTCTTTAAGGTGAGCTCTTGAGACAGCAGCGTGTGTGTTCAGAGTGTGTGTTCAGAAAAGTTAGGGCCACTGCAGGACCTCATTAACGTAACTTAAGGTGGTCAAAGTGCCTGTAATGAAGACCAAATGTGATCTGGCATTATACGAGATTACACCCCACACCATGACACCAGGCCTTCTGGATGTGTGACCACGGTGATTCCATACATGGATTTGTTGGTCATTTGTTGGTGTCGCTCACTGTCAACTGTTGTGGAGATGAGTGTTTGTGTTAGACAGTTTTCACAAGACTGTATTGAACATTAGACACAATGAGACAGAGTAACATTAGACACTGTTTTTGTCCTGAATGTAACTGTAATCAGACACTAATCTAATCATTAGTAATAGGAGAGAAGAGGATGAATGTGGATGAACAGATCAAAGCTTTGGGTTCGCCTGAAGGTTTCTCCTGTTCTTAACCCGAATTTGCCTCAAGGGTTTTCCTTTGAAGCTGGCCCCTACAGTCAGTTTGGAAAAGTGTCAGTAAAAAGCATGACTTGGAACACCTTCATGCACTGTTTGTCATTATTCTTAAAGTGACTGTTGGATCCTTCATCAAACAGATTTTGTTTTTTTCTTTTTTTCTCTGTATCCTTTAACTTGTTCCGCTTCTGTTTGCAGATGTTTGTTGTATACAGTAAACCGTGCAGCTCACATCAGCAAATGACAATCTGAAGGTGCCTTTGGAGCGTTCGTTGTTTAGGGATCTCAAGAGCCGTGTCCATTTCACACCACCTACAGTGGCATGCGAATGTTTGTGTACCCTTGGTCAAAATGACTGTTACTGTTAACAGTTAAGCAAATTGAAGATGGAATGAACATTTTTAGCAAAACCAGTGTATTATTTTGATTTTGAATTTGATTGTGGAAATGAGTACCTTATAAACATCCCAGGAGATTTGAGGACTTTGACCAAGGTCTCAGACCTTAATTAAGCCTAATTAATTGGGGTTATGGCTTGTTCACAGTCATCATTAGGAAAGGCCATGGGGTGTGAATTTTAAAGCTTTACAAATACCTCTAACCTAGTCCTGCAAAACAGCAGATATGGGTTCTTCTAAGCAGCTGCCTAGCACTCTGTGCCTAGCAAACCATTTTCAGGTTGCCAGTTCCTCAGTTTGAAATGTAATTAGGAAATGTTAGTTAACAGGAACAGTGGACCTTTTTTATTCTATTTTATTTATTCTTTTATTCTCTTTATCTATTTATTCTATTCTATTTTAAATGTAAAAGATGAAAATAGCTCAAAATGGAAAAGGAATTTTTCATCTTTATTGTTATGCCTTTTTGAGATCATATTCAACTTAATTCAGTTTAAATGTCACCGTAACAGTCATGACCACATGGTGGCAGCACCACTTTACTGTAAGAGCACAGCTTACACTCAGCCTATCTGTGTATTACTAACTAAATTCACAGTAACACTGACCTCTCTCTCTCTCTCTCTCTCTCTCCACGTGTGTGTTCACTTACCTGTATCAGCCCAGTTCTAAATTAATGGAAAGGTTTGAAGGAATGCAGTGCAGGATGACATGGAATAGTGATGCTTTAACCCCACTTTGCCCTTTGACCTGGTTTAGTAATCAATCTTCAGTAACTGCTTCGAGTCTAATATGGAAGTTATATAGCTATGAGTGTGGCAGACTGCATTGTGGGCCCTGAGTCAGGCCATTATTGTTTAAGCAAAACTGTGGAGCTCTTATGCAGCAGGACCCCCCCCCCACACACACACACCCCACCCCCACTACTGTGCTTCTAAACACACCTTATCTGGAACAATGGCACTGTGTCTCTGAAGACATTGACATTCAACTGAAGAAAAAAAAGAAAACTGGCCAGACCCCTCAGCTCTTTGGGCCTGGTGTAAGAGCATGAGTCCAGTGATCCAAAGTAGAACTTCGCTAGCAGACTCCTTAGGCTGAATTCTCTCTGTGCGCTGTTAAAGATGTACAAGTCAAAAATATGTCAGTTGCATAACGGCCATAGTTCAGTGAGAGCAGTTATGGAGACAAATAGCTTGTTACTGTGTTCTTACACGATCTCCACATCTCCACCACATGGAACATATTTCACATATCTGCAATCCATGAGTGATGTTTGCCAGTGCCATGGCCCATTGGTCTCCAAAACATCCACACTTCAACATGCAAAACAGAGTTTTAGAACCCTTGTTCTATGAAATGTCTAGAAATAGACAATTGACCAAGAAACACAGACAGACCTTACCTAAGTATATTAAAAATACAAATTTCTCACCCCTTGTCCTGGAGGCACCCCTACCCTGCATATTTTAGAGCTTTCCCTGCTCCCACCACACCCGATTGAACTAATCATCTCCTTGAGAAATGCATGGGGCTTGCTAAAGCTAAAACATGCTGGGTATGGGGTGCCTCTAGGACCAGGGTTGAGGAACACTAACGTACACCATCAAAAGGCTCTGCTGTGAGGCTTTGACTGCCTTCAGTGACCAGAACATTAGTAAAGTGAGTGTGCTGGATGATCACCACCCCAGTTCATCCCAAAAGTATTGTATGGAGCATTTGTGCATTTGGATATATAGGGTAGTGTAGCCTATAAGCTGCACCCATTCATGCATTGTTTATCTACTTTAACATGTGCTCTCAGATGATTCAACATAATGTCTTCAGATATTAAAGGTAGGCAGGTAAATTTTGCCTGGTCCTCACTCCCTGACCTCAGTTTTGACTTTGCCCAGGGCCCATTTCTGATCCAAAGAAGATTAACACCCTATTCATTTGCCCTACTCCCTTCAACATGGAGAATCGATAGCACTAATATAAACAACCTGCGATTTCATAATACTAATGTAACCCCTCCCCCAAAAGACTGACTACTGTAGAGCGAGATAGGAGTTGCTAAATGCATTTTATAGAATTGGCACAAATGGCTGTGGAAATGGATTTTTCCCAGTAGAAGCAGTTAGTTGAGGGAGGGCTTCACTTTCAAACTGGAATCAAGCCAAGTTCAACATGGTTCTTTTCAAATCCAGACTTTAACAGTGGCACAAGTTCTCGCCTCTGTAAAACTTTGAACAAAGGTTCATTGGTTTAAACATTTCAGTCTTTTAATGACGACTTTTTACGATTAAGGTGCAACGAATGCAGTAGACATTATTTTACAGGAGGGCTTTTGTGACTTCTCAGACAGCCAGACATCCAGACTCCTGCCATGATCTGCACCTTCTTTCACTTCTATAAAATATGTATATAATGGAGTGTTCAAGTCATCATCTATTTTTGCCAAGTTATTATTTCAATGCATTTCAGGGTTGCAGTGACAATAAGGCAGTGATTGTCATATGTACACATGTAATTCAAATTTACAGAATAATACTGTAAACTATTGTACATATTTCATTTTGCTTTTTAAAGCCAGTTAATACCTGTAAAATGCACCAGATTCATTGTTTCTGTACATTTTTCTATAAAATGCATTTTAAATAATCACTACAGCACTACGATAGTTAATTTAATTCATACATTCTATTGATGAAATGGATAAAAATGCAAAGCAAATCAAATCTTTTTTTTTTTCACTTGCTAAAACATTTTTTGCCCCTTATTTTCAAATAGGGCTGTATGATATATTGATATTTATATTGATATCAGGATATAAACAACGGGTGATGAGGTGATGGTGTTTACATCGAGCTCTGCTCCATCCCATGCTCTTAGCCCTTACTCTTCTCTCTTCTGTCCCCATTTGCACTCTCACCTACACACTATAGAGGAGGCATAAGACATAGGAGTGTGTCAGATCAGCGGAGCATTTACAACTTAAATGGACTGAATTAAAAAAACAATATATTCAGGTTAAAGTAAATTGAACGAACCACACAAACACTATGTGAAAATCAAAGGAAAGGAAAAATTCATCTTAACTAAAACAGTCTGTCTGAATGTGGTTAGAATTATGTTTTAGTTCTTAACTGCTGCCCATCTCTTTTCTGCTTTTCTGCTCCTCTCCAAGTTCTCCATGTCCATGTTCAAATGCTGTTGATGTTTCAGTAAATGGCAGCTTGAAACGTTATTCTGATTGGCAGTGTGTCAGCAGTCCATTTGAGGAATCACTTCCTTGCCTTCGTGTGCTCAGGTTTAGCTGGTGTAACATCAATATTCTAAAATCTTGTGTCTAGTTGGAAGCCTTGACTGGACTTCCTGAGACTTTTTTTTTAATATCATTGAATTCAGAAGAAACACTGAATAATCAGGTGCCGCAAACCTTGGCCATATAAAGTATATGTTGGTAGGTTTTAAGTGCAGCTGTGACTTTGTGATCTGAATCTGAGGCTCTTTGTGCCTACATTTGTCCTTCACTGACCATGCTCCACATCTAGAATAAAGCTTCTTTAGTAAAGAATGAAGGTTTTGTTGTGGCAGCTTGTAAAGATGAAGCTGACAGTGACTGACAGTGTAGAGATACTGTACTGCGAACTAGCTCGTAACACAAACAAGCATGTGTATTGTTGGTGTTTGGCATCTACGCTTCATGTCACAGCTGTTATCCAGACTCTTTCCGAGGCACTTGACTGTGCAGGGCCTAAATACATCGTTGACGTGTGTCAAACAAGTTTCCTGTACAAGAACCTTCTCCAAAACATCTTGAAGTATTTATTCTTTATCCCACTTCATTCCTTTTAGAACATTCAGTCCAGCACAGCAGGTGGTACCCCAGTCTATAGAATGTGTATGACACTGTTTGGGATCCCAGCTGCAGCAGGTTAAGCTTCTAAAATCCTCATCTTCAACCGTGCTCTTGTTCCCCTTCACCTCAAGAAACTTTGTATACCGTTTTAAAGTCCCCTAAGGCGTGGCTCGAAGTAGAACTTTATCCACATCCTGTGTGCCATGCCTTTGAAATAGATCCATATGCACTCAATCCACTGGTTTTGGGAGGTAAACACAGGACTCAGGTAGAACAACACGGGGTGTTGGTTTAGACAATCCACCAGTATCTGCAGCATATGAAACAGAAAGGCGGTTGAATTAACTGGTAACATACCTGCAATTCCTCTTCCTTTGAAATGCAGCTGAAGTGACTGTTGACAATTTTTACATCAATCTTTGGAGGCCTGAAGGGATTAGTGTGTGACAGCGTTCAATGATGTGCCCAATGATGAGTTTTCTGGCTGGGATTCAGTTAAAAATAGTCAATCGGTGGTCCTTTAGGACACTAATGCTCAATGACATACTGTATTCGTGCTACAACTCAATGCCAAAAACAGGGACAGAAAAAAAGCTTAGATGCAGTTTTTTTTTTTATAAACTAGTGCATCTCAGGGAATGTTGTTTTTTGTTGTTGTTTATTTGGAATCAATGTGGCTTATAGCTCATGAAAATCAGAAATCCATTGTTTGGCAATATTTCATGAGCTGTGTAAGATGCTTTGACACGAAGTCAGCATCTCCATAAAGCTTGTCAGCAAATTAAAGCAAGATGTGCTCTAAAAGCTCCTGGTAGACGCTGCGTTGACTTGATATAACTCTGGACCAACACCAGCAGAAGACATGGCCCCCTAAACCATCACAGGCTGAAGAAACTTCACACTGGACTTCAGATATGTTGAAATCTGCTTCTCTACTCTTCCTCCAGACTCTAGGAGCTTGAGACTGATTTTAAAAGAGGACTCTCTCCTTTCTCCTCAGCCCAAAAAAGACACTTCTGATTCTGTCTCTGCACAATCAGCCAGAGGTCAAAAGTGCTTTGGTAACATAGCCGGTCAACATGGGTTTAATATTGTTTAAAAAAAAAAAAAAAAAATTGTGCTTTTTCTGTATTTTCATGACTATTTACATTGTAGTTAAAAAAATGTACAATTTACATTGTAATTACATTTTTTTTTAAACACTATTAAACCCATGTTTAATACGTTTAAAATCCAACTCTGAAATGTTATTTTATTACTGAGTTTATCATTTGAGTTCTCATTAATCTTCTTTGCGCTAACCACCTTCTCAGGAACACCACTTTGTGTTCTGTTTGCATGTTTTTTGATTCCACATCCTAAAGACATGCTTGAAGATCGTTTTGAAGATGATGATTGACTCGTCACGTATGGTTATAAATTTGTTTACTTGTACATTATTTACTGTATTTGATCATGAGCTGAATGCATGCAATGAGACCCTGACCTCATGCCTTAAGGGGAAGGTGGAAGTGTGGTAATGTTGAGTAACTTCACTTAAACCTCAAGGACCATTAGAACCAACGGTTTAAGTCCTTTGGCACCAAGCCCAGGATTCAGATCCTGGAGCCTTTGTCTACTGAACTACTGCCACTCCACCATATTTCCCAGGTAATTATAGCCCTGACACTATTAATCCAGATGTGTGACTGTTCCTGGTGGATATTTTCAGCTTCATATCATGTGGTAAATTGTGTTAGTTACATAATGTCTTTGAAAGGAGCCCTTTTTGAGCTGTACGGTAAACTCTTTGTGTCCATGTTGGTGACACACTTTGTCCTGGCAGTAACTAGGAACATGACCATTAATAGCATTAAGTCATCAAGTGATCTGCATGTGTGTCCCTTGGAGACTACACTTGTCTTCCACAGACTAAGCCATGATCCATTTCCTTGTATGAAAGGGCACCCTGCCCTCTTAAAAATGGTACTACAAAGGGTTCTTTAGCTCTTTAGCAATGCCATAGACGAACCGCATTTGTTTCCATAAAGGAACCTTTTAAAGATTAGCAGACTTTACTAATAAAAACAGTCTGCACACTATCATCACGTTCACAAATGAGTTCTCTGTGGAACTGAAACTGGTTCTTCTGTGGCATCACTTATAAAAACCTTCGTTTTAGATTCCATTTTTGTTTCCCTTTCTTCATGAGTCTTATGTGGTGATTTGTGAAGTGCAAAGATAAAATCTTCTGCCGTTAAATGTCACTGAATAAATATTTTGTAGCCTCACTGTGGTCCAGTGTAAGATGATTTGCAGAACCAGGAATATTTGGCCACTTAAAATGGTATGCAGAGTTATAATATGTCCAAATGTTTATGGACAGCCCTTCTAATGAATAGCTACTACAAGTCGCACCCATTTCTGACACAAATGTGCAAATGCACACACACCTGTTGTCAAATCGTAAACAGAATAGGACTCTCTGGAGCAGATAATCTTGAACTTTATGGCACCTTGTTTGGGCAAGAGGGGTTAAAAAATCTGATGAGATTGGTAATCATCCAAAATTATGATCTCACTCATCAGTTTTCTCACAGAATGCAATCAAATCCCCTCAGCGATGCTCTTAAATCTAATAGAAAGACTTTCCAGGACAGTCGAGTCACTTCCTCTGACAAAAGCAGCGTAAAGTGTTTAATACCCTTGATTTCAGAAGAAACGATGAAGGAGCAGGTGTCCCAATATTTCTACAGTCTATTACTCTGCACTCATCTGATATGTGACATTTAGGGAACCCTGTGCAGCAGAACTTACAGCAATAATTACCATAATCCGTCTCTTTCTTTTGCTTGTTTTATCCTAAAACTGTCCAAGCAGGGATCATGCAGCAGCTATTGTTGAATCATCCCTTAGTTTGCATTCGGCTTCCTTATTTTGCCTGATAGCTAGTGGCAGTTCTAGAGGGGGGCCAACGGGAGTCCCACTCAGAACATGCATAGACCTATGGCTGCCTTAATTAGACATGAATGTCCCACTTCTGCAAGCACACGGTTACAAAGGAGAGAGAGAGAGAGAGAGAGAGAGAGAGAGAGAGAGAGAGAGAGAGAGAGAGAGATGCACTCGATATGAGGATGGAGGATCTCTTGCATAGATCCTCTAATATCAGAATAAGAATTACATTATTAATCAAGAGGGGGAAATTGTGAATTCTTACAGCTGCATCCATCTATATAAAATATAAAAATTGGAAAAATAACAAACAGAAATAAAAAGAATAAGCACTTTGAATCAACAGGAATAAACTTTTTGAAATATATAAATTAATACATAATATGTTAACTGTTAAAATACTTATGTAAAAGCCAATGGTTATAATAATAAATAAATATCCACCAATAACCATCAAATATCTCCCAATAACCACCAATTACCACCAATAACCATCAAATATCTCCCAATAACCACCAATTACCACCAATAACCATCAAATATCTCCCAATAACCATCAAATATCTCTCAATAACCATCAAATATCTCCCAATAACCACAAATAACCATCAAATATCTCCCAATAACCACAAATAACCATCAAATATCTCTCAATAACCATCAAATATCTCTCAATAACCACAAATAACCATCAAATATCTCCCAATAACCACAAATAACCATCAAATATCTCCCAATAACCACAAATAACCATCAAATATCTCCCAATAACCACCAATAACCATCAAATATCCCCCAATAACAGGTAAAGTGTCTGTTCAAAGATATGAATAGAAAAGCAGTGATGTACATTTTAAATCATGGCAAAGACCATGAAAGGTGATCATTTGTTTGTCCGTTTGTTTGTATATTATTATGTAAAATTGTCAATTTTGAAATTGTAACTAATAACTGTATAAATAAAATGTTGAATGATAGTATACACATTCTTTTGCTTCTTAGTACCTAGTAAACTAGTCAGACCCTCTAACATAACCACTGGCCCTAGACAGGGGAAATGGTCTAGAACCGCCACTGCTGACAGCCAACAGTTGCCGCCCCCTATGGATTCTCATACTCGCTGACCTTTATCTGGAGTTTGTGGTGACGTGGGCCAGCAGAAGATCAACGGCATGGACCCCTGCTGCCTCTAGGCATGAGGGAACAGATCAAACAGTGGAGTCAGGACTGATGTTCACATCCACAACAGTGTTCCAGAGCAATATTCCACTAATCTGCCCTCTGAGACGGCCTGCGCTGACCCAATTGCATAACGGCTTAAGCACATTTGATGTTTATATGATTCCTCTCTTCTCCACCAGCCTTATACAACTTTTTGGAACATTGCTGTGAGGATCTGAAGGCATTCACCCTTAAGAGGCATAGTAAGGTCAGGTACTGTTAATGGATGGTTAGTTAAAGATCACATATGTCACAGAAATGTATTCCAGAGGTATTGGCTGGAACTCTGGCACTCTAGAGTAGTCAGCTGCACTGCTCCACAGTCTATTGCTGTGAGTATTCACAAACGTTCATCTATTGGATTGCATTGAGCATTGTGTCTTTCGACTAGTGTCTGTGGCATTAAACGAGCAATGCATGCACTGCTAAATGTTTGTGTCAGTAATAGGTGTGACTGGATATGTTTGCATGCATACTGTAAGTAATATCTAATGTACCGCTTTACACTGTGTTCCTTTTCCTTTTCATGATTTGTTGTCTATCTCCCAGCTGGTATATCTTTATAAGTGAGATAAGTGAGAGTAGAATCCTTCTCTTCTAATGAGACTCCAAAATTCCATAATATTTACACAAAGTAGATGCTTTAATCGGACCTACCTTCTGAATGCAGCGTGTTTGTAGTTCAGGTATAAACAAGTGCTACGTCCCTGAGCTGTTTCTGCTACTTAGAGATTACTCAGATTACACTTGACACATGTTATGGAGTTGCTCGGTTTCTCGCTGGCATGACAGTATTTACACGTGTTTACATACATCATATACATACATCAGCCATAACCGTATGACCACCTCCTTGTTTCTACATTCATTTTTTCTATCAGCTCCTCCTACCATACAGGATCACGTCTGTAGTTCTATAATTACAGACTGTAGTCCATCTTTTTCTCTGCATAATGTGTTAGTCTCTTGGCACCCTGATCTTCATTGTTCACTGGTGAACCACAGGACCACGATAGAACAGGTATTTTGTGGGTGGTGGGTCATTCTCAGCAGTGCATGGTGACATGGTGGTGGTGGTGGTGGTGGTGTTAGTGTGTGTTGTGCTGGTATGCGTGGATCAGATACAGCAGTACAACAGTGAATATGTAAATAACTCCATTTTGATATAAAGGTCAGATCAAACCTCATAGCTCCCCGGGGACAGAGTGATTTATTAATAATTCCCTCTAATAATTCTTCTGCCGTGCAGTGTAGTTGAGTATAGATTATGGTTGACAAGCAACGACAAGCAAGAATTCAGCCAATACGTTTGCCCACGCATTTATCCATCCTTTCGACCCACTTTATTCGCCATGTGGTAAAACACGACGATTTTAAGTCATTTTTCATTCTCAGTTCTAGGTACTTCAAAATGTAGCTTTCTAGAAAACCTCATTTGTAACCAGGTTTAAAACGAATCTGCTTTAAAAGGGAGGAAATAATTGGGCCACAGTTGAGGGCTTAGGGTTTTGTTTGGAGATATGTCTGATGAATGGGGCTTAAAAAATAGGTCTTTCTGGATTCTTGCCCAGTTGTGTGAGATATATTATGATACGTGGATCCTAACTCAGTCACAGTAAACAAGATCTAGTGTTTAACTCCAGGATACAATAACAACCTCTGTATCTCCATGCTGTTCGTGCAGCCTTCAGGAAGGGTTCACACGAAAGGGAGTCTGTGCTACAGGAGCTGGTCTTCGTGCAAAGGAGCAATCAACATCCACACCAGTCAAGCAATCCAACCTCCCATCCTTGCAGCTCTGGCTCTTCTGCAGTGGTTGCCATCAGGGAGTGGAAATAGTAATATGACCAAACTGACACAGGTACATGTGTGGGTTAGTACACACTACACTGTGTGGACATATACAATAGACTACTGGTGTCCGCTTTCATTAAAATAAGTATAAATATAGAACAACAACAAAAATCCCTTTACTGAACACACATGAAAACCCATCGTAGCTAACATTTGTGTACAGTATGAGTAAGATGGGGTTATCAAAGATTTCATGCTCATAAGTCGTTTTCTACATTTTGTAGAAATGTACAGCAGCAGCAGTTGGTGTGTGTGCTGCACAGCTTCAGGGGCTTGTGGTTGTGGGTTCAATCCGTGCTCCAGCCTCTGTCTGTGAGGGGTTTGGTGTGTTCTCCCTGTGTCTGCATGGGTTTCTTCCAGGTGGTCTGGTTTCCTCACACCTGCCAAAAACACATGGAAGGTGAATTGTCCATGCTAAACTGCCCCTAAGTGTGAAGGTGTGAGTGAAGGGCTGTGTGTGGTACCCTGTGATGAACTGGCACTCTGTCAGATCCTATTTCTGCATTGTACCCAAAGGTTCCAGGTAGCCTCTGGAACCACCTTGAGATAAAGAAGATAATATACAGTGGGGAAAATAAGTATTTAGTCAGTCACCAATTGTGCAAGTTCTCCCACTTAAAAAGATGAGAGAGGCCTGTAATTGACATCATATGTAGACCTCAACTATGAGAGACAAAATGTGAAAAAAAAATTGAGAAAATCATTTTGTCTGACTTTTAAAGAATTTATTTGCAAATAATGGTGGAAAATAAGTATTTGGTCAATAACAAAAGTTCATCTCAATACTTTGTTGTATATCCTCTGTTGGCAATGACAGAGGTCAAACGTTTTCTGTAAGTCTTCACAAGGTTGGCACACACTGTTGCTGGTATGTTGGCCCATTCCTCCATGCAGATCTCCTCTAGAGCAGTGATGTTTTGGGGATGTCGGCGGGCAACACAGACTTTTAACTCCCTCCAAAGGTTTTCGATGGGGTTGAGATCGGGAGACTGGCTAGGCCACTCCAGGACTTTGAAATGTTTCTTATGAAGCCACTCCTTTGTTGCCCTGGCAGTGTGCTTGGGATCATTGTCATGCTGAAAGACCCAGCCACGTTTCATCTTCATTGCCCTTGCTGATGGAAGGAGGTTTGCACCCATAATCTCACAATACATGGCCCCATTCATTCTTTCATGTACACGGACCAGTCGTCCTGGTCCCTTTGCAGAGAAACAGCCCCAAAGCATGATGTTGCCACCCCCATGCTTCACAGTTGGTATGGTGTTCTTTGGATGCAACTCCGCATTCACTGTCCTCCAAACACGACGAGTTGTGTTTTTACCAAATAGTTCTACTTTGGTTTCATCTGACCAGATGACATTCTCCCAATACTCTTCTGGAACATCCAAATGCTCTCTAGCAATCTTCAGACGTGCCTGGATATGGACTGGCTTAAGCAGGGGGACACGTCTGGCACTGCAAGATCTGAGTCCCTGGCGTCGTAGTGTGTTACTGATGGTAGCCTTTGTAACGTTGGTCCCAGCTTTCTGCAGGTCATTCACTAGATCCCCCCTTGTGGTTCTGGGATTTTTCCTCACCGTTCTTGTGATCATTTTGACCCCACGGGCTGAGATCTTGCGTGGAGCCCCAGATCGAGGGAGATTAGTAGTGGTCTTGTAGGTCTTCCATTTTCTAATTATTGCTCCCACAGTAGATTTCTTCACACCAAGCTGCTTGCCTATTGCAGATTCAGTCTTCCCAGCCTGGTGCAGGTCTACAATTCGGTTTCTGGTGTCCTCCGACAGCTCTTTCGTCTTCACCATAGTGGAGTTTGGCGTGTGACTGTTTGAGGTTGTGGGCAGGTGTCTTTTATACTGTTAACGACTTCAAACAGGTGCCATTAATACAGGTAATGAGTGGGGGAAAGAGGAGCCTCTTAAAAAAGAAGTTACAGGTCTGTGACAGCCAGAAATCTTGCTTGTTTGTAGGTGACCAAATACTTATTTTCCACCATTATTTGCAAATAAATTCTTTAAAAGTCAGACAAAATGATTTTCTCAATTTTTTTTTCACATTTTGTCTCTCATAGTTGAGGTCTACCTATGATGTCAATTACAGGCCTCTCTCATCTTTTTAAGTGGGAGAACTTGCACAATTGGTGACTGACTAATTACTTATTTTCCCCACTGTATAATAAGAATGATGGAAGTGTGGGGTTGCAGTGCTACTGGGAAGGAAGATAACCTTTACCAGGAACCATAAAATTATTAATTATATTGATTATGACTGATATTGGCAATATTTATTGAGCTACACATGCAGAAGTAGTGTCTCTTAGTATGCCTTTGGGTATAACACAACAGGTCACACGTCTCGGCATGGAGTTGTAGAGCTTCTTAATGGTGTCCTTTCAATCCATCCCATGCAGCTTGAATGTTCCTGCAGATTGTGTGGTGGGGACGGAGTGTTGATGGTACGGTCCAATAGCATCTCACACATCAGGGATAGGTCTGGAGATGAGACTGGACATGGCATAGTATCTGTGTCTTAAAGGCAAGCTCTTGAGACAGCAGCAGTATGCAGATGTGTTGTCATGTTGGAAGAGCACATCAGAGTGTGTTCAGAAATGGTAGGAAAGCTGGTTGTAGGACCTCATTTATGTAATGTTGGGCTGACAAAGTGCCTGCAATGAAAACCAATGCGGATCTGTCATTATACAAAATTGCAGCCCACACCAAGACATCTAAACGCAAGGCCTTCTGTATTTATATAATCACCTGAATTTAGCCTTTTGGAAATCAGGTCAACCATTTATTCTCAATAGCAGAAGTTAAGACCACTGTAGAATGTTATTAAATAAAGTTCTATATTCCATGAAGAGATAACTGTTTTTAGGTACTGGTGCTTCAGGTTCTTTTCTTTGGCTATGGTCAATTTTGCTGGATATCAGCCGTTCCTTTGTACTGGTCTTTAAGCCCTGAAATGTGGTGTAGATTTCATGGCTCTTTGCTCATGAAAACAATACAGCACTCACATCTTCTCTTGTATTAAACGAAACTGATGTCATATTTTGGCAGACTGGACCTTCCTGGTTACACATGTAACACTTTCAAAAGTGCTCCAGTTAGTAAGTCTGGAATATCTCTGTTGTAGCCCAAGCACCCACTGCAGGTATAAACCTTTAAGCTATTAAATCAGCTCTGCAGGATGATTACACATCAAAGATTTAGGTATTACTTCTGTAGCATGTTTGAGTTTCTTCTGAGGGGGCTTTGTGTATGTGTGTAATATTTGTTCTTGTTGTTATTGTGGGTCATCATCATTCACAGTCTTTTGCAGCTGTTTTCTGTGGTGCAGTGTCTGGAGCAGGGGAAATGAGTATAGTCTTTGTTGTAAGCAGCATAGAATGTCCTTCTGTAGTTGTGCCTTCAGAATCAATCTATTTTGATCATAGTGAATTATGTTTTGTAGCAGCATTTTCCACATAATTATGCAGTGGGCAGCACCTTTGCCTGTTTTCATTTCTTTCAAATGTACTGCAATTGCCTGAAGCTTTGAGGTTTCCACTCTTACGTAAAAAAAAACGTTGTCATTGCCCACCAAGTGACCGAATGATCTTTTCTTGGGTGATTTAGGTGTTTGCATGGTCTGTTTTGCTTTCTGTAGCTCACAGAGTAGAAACTGCACTGCAGCAAAAGGTCAGACTGTTTCTGAACATGAAAAGGACAGAAATACCATGCTGTACGAGTGAGTCTGTAGTGTTTAGAGCCACATACTGAAACTGTATTAAAGTCTTAAATGATTGTATTGGGAAGTTTAACTGTAGGAGATGCTTCAAACAATAAGAACGTCAACCGCTAGGCCACGACTTACGTCATCCTTGTTGAGCATGATTGCAGGCGTGATTTTCATCTCTTTCTCTGGGCTTAAAGACTTGGAGACAAGGTTGAAAATAGAGCTGTGACATTTCAGCCAAATGGATTTTCATGTTTGAATGGCACTCTGCTCAAAGCGTGCAGGGCAGTGTGTGAGTGTGTGTGAGTGAAAGGCAACTGTGAACACCACTGTTCTTTGATCTCTTGGCCCACGTCTTCATGTTACATGGTATTGTGTTTTGGACTCTTTATGATCAAGTGCCAAATGGCTTCTTTCCTACACAAAGTCCTGCATGCTGCATATGAGACACCAAAAATAGTTTGATTCAAAGGTTCAAATCAAAGGTTGAAATTTTTGGTTTGTTCTGATGGGTAGAGAGTTTGCCTCGGTCAGTGTGATTACTCTCACTGCTAGCTACCCGCTCTGTGAACGCACAGCGTTCACATTACACCAGTGGTCACTAAACTGTCTCCTGGAGATACTCAGCCTGTTGTACGTGAAATAAGGTGTGTTAGAAGGTAGAGCTCCAAGAGGAAGGTTGATGAACACGTGCTACACAGTGGAAAGTGGAAAGACGTCTCCGACCACCAGTCCAAGCATTGGGTGACTGAGTGCACAGTATTTGGATACAGGGTGGGCTAATTTTGTTTTTGCTGAATAGAAGAGCCTGGAAGGCTTGTTTTAGAAACATCAGCTCTTCCTAGGAAGTAATATCATTAGGAATGACAGCAATGGTCCAAGCTTTCCTTTGAAAATGTAAATGTAAATAACAAAATCACTCTGAGCCTTCAGTCAAGATAAAACTGTATAAGGTCTGACTATTTTAAACCACTCTTTCTCTCTTGTTATCAGAATGCTTGTGTGGGAGTTCCTTTTGTCTGATCATTAGAATGGAAAGCCATTAAAAATAGATATAATCTTTGTATGAAGAGTTGCTTTTTCCATTGCAGTGATAGATAAAACCTAAAATACTGATGGCACTCTGACATAAACATTAATCTTATAGTACTGACCAACACTGTTGGAAAGCACTTTTAAGAGTCTGTTTAGTGCCAGAGTCATGGCCAACTGGACAGTGTAGAGATATGCACCATTTATGGAACATTTGTCTGTTACTCTGGGCAACACTCAGCCCTGATGAACATGTTGGACAAATCTGGGACAAACTGGAGACCAGTTTGAGCTTGTTACTTGTCTAAGCAAAAACAGTGAATGCTAACTATCTAACTTTCCCCCTCAGATCTCCCTCAGTGCTAATGGTTCTTTCATCCCCATTAAGATCTCCGACTTCTTCAGATCTTTTTCACCACAACATTATACTTTGATCTGTAAGTTTGGGAACAATTTATCCAGAAGCCCTTTCACCTCTTTCTGTGAATCACTGAGCATTTGTGTTTGCTTGTTTGGAGTATTCTTCAAAAGTTACCCACTTTCCCAACTCCAGAGTGGAGCTGGAGGATATCTTAATTTGTGCTGATTAATGAAAATAATCCTTGGCCGGGTCACAATGTTCCTGGGAGCATACTATGGATAATAGATTTTTGCTCAAATAGGATATGGATTTTAGAGCAAGAATAACTTTGGCGCTGTGCTGGAGATGAAGTGATACATCAGCCGCTTCTCACAGGCACTGAGGGTGATCAAAAGCCAATGAAAAATATTAGAATAGAGTATGAGGCTCTTTCCACTCTTTCACATTCTCACAGCATTCCTAGCCCCACTGTCTGTGCGGATTAGTGGGAGAAATATTGGGAGGGTTAAAAGTCTCAGCCACTTTGAATTGCCATTTTTCTCACAGCTATTTCCAATTTGGAGGTGCTCTTTAAAGCGGCAGCCAAGGCAAACAAAGAAGGCCCCAGAAAAAAAACCTGAGTACCTTTTCATCTCAAAATATTCCCTCTGTAGACTTGCTCATGTACGGGATAAACACGGTGCAGCACAACATTTATTATGACCTGCTAGGTTTTGCCGTTTGAACCCTGGTACTTTGACATCACCTGAGAAACACTGTCAGTGGTGATGTAGAAACTATAACAAATTCAGGCGGAACCAGAGAGAGTCACAAGGAAGAGAAAGGATTTTTTTTTTTGTCCACCATTTTCACACTCATTTAGGTATTTGGGTAAAATGAGTGATTTGTCCAACAAAAAAAATGTAATTTCAGTCCTAGTGACTGCACTCCCTAGTGCAGTGGTTCTCAAATTGGTGGTACATGGTGACATGTGTATGAGTAGCATTCCCAGGTGGGATGGCAGATGTCTAATGGAAAATCTAATGGATGCCATTAGATGGATAAAAAATTCACCAGTAATTTACATAACATTACATGTATTTGAATTTAGTGCTAAACTTAGGGTCTGTATGTAACACTTCTGCATTTCACTCTTATTACTACACTACTATAATTAACACCAGCTACAAAGGCCCTAAAATAGAACCAGCCGCATTCCCAAATAATCCACAATAGTTCCTTAAATAGCTAAATAATGAATCTAGGGTTCAACAGGAAGCCATGTAGACACCATAGTTCACTACAGTGTACAGTGTTGCTTTCCTCCGTCTAAAGCTTTCACAAGTGTCTCAGTAGATCTGACCAGAAACAGTAATCAATCATCCAACCATGTTTGCATGCATATTGCAAAAGTGGGCAACACAATTTGTGAAAACTCACTAGTAAGAGATGATGTACAATGTATGGAGGCAACATCTAACCTACTCATATGAGTGTGTGACATGCTCCTGTGAAATGTATACTTTTGTAATAATGTAAATATATTATATTATGTATTATTTATTGTTCTAAAAAGTTGGAGAACCACTGCCCTAGTGGTTAATATTCAGTTCTATTGCATCTGTAACTCAATGATGATAGACATTGATGATGAAATAATGTTGGTTACCAAGGCAATGTTAAAAACAGACAAGCCCCACCTCAATACATTCTCAACTCCCTAACGTGCTTTAAAAAAAACATGCTGAGTGGGCCAGAAACCTGCTGATACTGGGGGTGGATATAAGTCAGCTAGCTTGGATTTAGTTTTCTGATAAAGTCCAGAAGGAGCCATATAAATGCTGAAAAGTGGAAAAACAGGGGTTCTCAGCTGTTCCAGCAGCCTGAATCCATGGCAGCATAATTGTTGTCACTCTCTTCAAGTGGGTTGGAAGGCTTTCCTTCTTGCTCACCTTAATCCTCTTGATGCCAACCAGTGTGGGCATTTGTAGCTAATGTATTAGAACAGTGGGTCAAGCTAAGCTGTACTTGAAACTTGAAGGGCTCTTGGTACACCTCAAGCTATGAACATTGCCATCATGTACGGAGGTGCTGGTCTATTTTTGGCTTTGTACTCAGCATCAAGGTTTTGAAACTGATGTGGGCAGTTACAGGAAGCCAATGAAGGGAACCCAGCAGAGGAGTTACATGACTGAATTCTGCATTCTGGATGAGTTGCAAGGGTCTGATGTTCTGCATCGGAAGGCCAGCTAGAAGGGAGTTGCAGTAGTCAAGTCTTGAAATGACAAGAGACTAAACAAGCACCTTTGTGGCCTCTCTAGGCAGAAAGGGTTGAATTTTCCCAATGTTTAAAGGAGAAATCTGCATGACCAACATGAGCTGAGAGCAATACTGGTCATCCACAACTACACCAAGGCTCAGTGCTTCTGCAGATGGAGTGACCAGTGAGTTCTCAAGGGAAATGGTAAGATCAGGATGAGGACCAGTGGTTCCAGGAATGAATAGTAGTTCAGTCTTGCTGTTGTTGAGTTTGAGGTGATGGGCTGCCATCCACGATGAGACATGGGCAAGCTGAGATGCGGAATGAGACCTGGGTGTTGGAAGGTGGGAAAGAGAGGATGAGTTGAGTATCATCAGCCTAGCAGTGGTAAGTAAAACCATGAGAAGTAGTGTAGAGAGAAAAAAGAAGAGGGCCCAGGACTGAGCCTTGTGGAACACCAGTGGAGAGTCAGCATGGACCAGATGTAGCACCCTGCCATGTTACCTAGTAAGAATGCTCTTCCAGGTATGATGTAAACCATCGCTATGCAGAACCAGTGATTCCAGGGCTACAAAGGACTGACAGGAGGATCTTGTGGTCTACTGTTTCAAAGGCTGCAGAGAGGTCGATGAGAATTATGACAGATGAGAGTTTGGCTGATCTTGCATCGTGGAGTTTATCAGTGACAGCAATAAGAGCAGTCTCTGTTGAGCGTGCCGGTTTGATGCCAGATTGGTTTGGGTTCTGTAAATTGTTCTGGTTGAGAAAGGTTATAGACAAAACGTTCAAGCATTTTTGAGAGAAATGAAAGTTGTGATACTGGTCTATAATTGCTAATGTTTGTGTTATCTAGAGTTGGCTTTTTCATGATTGGGACCACTCTGGCAGCCTTGAATGTAGCTGGAACATGACCTGATGACAATGAGGTCAATTAAAATGCTGCTTATATATACCATTTGGATAACCAATCGGTTTTCAGATAACAAGGCCCAAGCTTAACAGAATAAATAACAGACATTCTGTTGAAGTGTAGACAGAGCTGAGGCTGAAATTAGCCTAGTAACACTCTCCTCCTCACTGTACGTTGTTGTCTCAAGTTTACTGACTGATTTATGTCAGTGTGATGGTTCACTGGCATAGCATAACAGTCTGTGTTTGTTTAGGCCATTTGATTTCAGAATTTAAAAAAATTCTCTTTCCAAATAGGAAAATGGGAAATGCCAGCTGATTTTAAATATGGAAATGAAAAACTAAAGCTTTCAATAGACTGGCCCCATTTCATGTTTATTTGGCCAAAGACATCCTGGAAGTGAAACCATGGAAACCTCTCTTGCATAGAGGTCAAATTGGCAATTTTCAGTCAATAAAACATGTCAAAGGCCCCAGCTGCCCCATCACCAGGCCATGGCTGCCCAGGTCTCAAAGCCTAGATGGGGTAATATATTTTATAACCAGCAGAATCTGGCAGTGATGTGCATGCTTTCTAAGAAAATGAACTACTCTCCTGAAGTGGCCGTTATTTTGGCGATAAGAGATAAGGTGTATGTATATTTTGAAGGTGTGCGTGAATAATCAGAGACTGTTACATAACAGTCTGAGGAAGTTGGAATTGGCCTGTTTTACAGCTCTGCTTTCAGTATGTGGGACAGTGTTTCAGTGTCTTGGAATTTCACTTCCATATGCCAAAACATTGTGTTTATTCAACTACACCAAGTACATACATTTTTCCTCTCGGTACGCGAGTATAAGTGGCTCTTCAGAGGCATTAGTAAGAACGATTTCTGGTACTTTTTTTAACACTGTAGTTGACTGCTACTTGAAATATCCACTTCCTGTAATTCCACTGGTTCAAATCTCCTCTTGACTCACATAAACATGTCTCAAATTGAGGAGAATCATCTGCTTAGGTCTTCATGATAAAGGTGTTAAACAATCACAGCTCACTGAGACAGACCCAGACTGGCTGAGTCTCTCATGTCTTGCAGTTTATTAATTTGAAACACTTTGGGTTGTAAGGATGTCAGTTTAATTCCCAAGCTTATCACAGGAATTCCTTTTTTTAAGAGCATCTTTGCAAGAACTATGCCGTGCTATATTAAGACCAGAATATTTTGATATTAAGGTTTATGGAGGCTGGCCAGAAGACATCAGTCAAAGCACTGCTTTCAATGATCTCCAGGTCTATGCCCATTATTATTCACATATTTAGATCCAGAAGGAATCAAGTGTATGACAGGCTGGTAATCTGCAGTAATGAATACCTGTAAGGTAGAACACTAGCAAAATGAACAGGCCTTAGCAACCTTTCTTGCACCCCCAAAGATAAAGCCTGAGAGATAATAAAAGATATAAAGACATCTTCTACCCAATGCGTTGTATTGTACTAAAATATAAGCATGGCTTGCTTACCTCTAGGCTGTCCCAGGTTCTCGTGATAACTTCAACCCAGAATGAACTGCCTACTGTTACTGTTTAGAGCACTGGTACCATTTTGTTGATGGAAATTTTCCTCAGTGTTTTGCAGGCCCTCAGTGTGAGAGAGTGGACATATAAACATGCAACAACAGCAGCACGTGCAGCTTGTTTTAATGTTCTTTTGGCAGCTATTATTATCACAAACCAAGATAAAAGAAACCGTATAATGGCTCAAGATAAAAATCACTTGGTCCTCTTTGCTGAGCACAACCCATTTGAATATAACAACAGCTGGGCCAACATTTCATCATTGCGCGCTTCACTTTACGCATAGTACAGGAAACACGTTAGGATTCTCATCTTCTACACAAACAACAGTTTGCATTGAAGATCTCCTGATTTGTGTACTGATGAGTAGTTAACAAAGAAGACACGATATCTCAATTACAGTATGCTTTTACAGAGTTCACCTGATTGGAGTGTTGATGTAATGTAATGCAAGCTTAAGAATAGATGCTGATGTTCCCAGCAATGGGCAAAAAACAACACCTGCCACATCCCACTCTACCCAGAAGAGATAGCTTCCACTATTTCCTCTGTCGTATAACCATTACTACCTCTAATTTTAGCAGGAGCACAAGTGTTCTCAGAAGCAAAATGCCATTCAGCAGCATGAATCGTGTGCTTTTCTTCCATGTGCAGCCCTAAATTCATTTTGTAGAGCTTACAAATCTCTGCATGGTGTAGCTCCTGGCTGAGCTCCTGCATTTATATAGCCCATTCTAAACCCATGAATTGGATAATGTAGACATTCTCTGGTTCCAAAGTTTAGATTGAACTCAGTTGGTGGTCAGGTGGTCGGTCATTCATTTAATATGCCTAGTTGACCAGGTGAATAATGATTGAAACATTCAAACTGTTATTAAATTTGCATTTCCTGAAGAAACCTTTTCATATTTTACATAGTTTACCCTGTAGGGTACTGTGTATGACTGGGATAAAACATCTAGGACAGGAGAAAATTCACAAAAAGATTTGTTTGCAATGCTGGCATCCTATTACACTATCACACTATAGTTCAGAACAAACCATTCTTTCACAAATGTTTGTGCAAGCAGATGACATAGCTAGGTGCTTAGTTTTATACACCTGTGGCAATGGACAAGCTATTGGTCTAACCACTAATCAGACAGCAGGAATATACTGGTCCACTAGCTTGATGAGGTTGCCCCCTTGTTGTCTGCTCTGAGACTCGAACCACTTCACTAAAATATCTAAATTCAGCATAACAACTGTAATGGTAATTGATTAATGATTACAAAACCATTGTCTTTATTATATTGTATTTTCTGATTGTGTGATACTATGAAGTTATTTCTTCATCTTGGGAACTGCTGACACTAGACAAAGCAAAACGGAATGTCAGTGTTCAACAGCAAGTTCTCTATCAACAACAGATGCGCTGACCTTCCTGCTGCACCTTGCTGGCCCTTTGTTGACACTAACACGAATGTGTTGTAACATCGAATGGACTATGTATGTGTGCAAGTGGCTGTTGTTGTGAAACTTATCTCTCATGTGTATAAGAGCCATCTCTCTCGGCTCACCTCTTCAGAGTACTGCTGCTATCCAGCATGCTCTCTTCTGCAGAATATTAAACCTATTACTTGACAAAGCTGAAGGTGTCTGACTCCGATTAATAGATAAAAATTCCACCACACAACTAAAACCTGGAGACCACCAGTGGGTCAAGCAAATCTCTAGAGGTCCCTCAGTCCATCCTCAGGCAGAGACAGTAGTAAAAGTCGTAAAATTGTACAAATGAAACCCGAGAGCAACCATGTTCAAAATATAAACATTATATCAACATAATAGAAATTCATGAATATGACCAAAGTGTTGCATGGTGAACTAAATCAGTAAGAATCAGTTCAGTTTTCTCGCAGGCTTTTATAATAATTATAAGCAGGTTCACAATCACCTGGTTCAGAGACAGCTTCTTCCCCCAGGCCACCAGTCTGCTAAAGTCAGTAGCCCAGTGTTCCAGTCCACAGCCAATCAAAACTCATCTCTCCTACCACATCTCACCACACCATCACACCTTCATACCACAAACACTCTTTGATCATCTCTTTCTGCATCTGCACTTTACTCAATACTGGACTAGCAACTAGCTGCTCACTTATACTACACCCAACAAAGACTGTCTCCCACTGCACCCACTAAAGTCTCCCACTGCACCCACTAAAGACTGTCTCCCACTGCACCCACTAAACTCTCCCACTGCACCCACTAAAGACTGTCTCCCACTGCACCCACTAAAGACTGTCTTCCACTGCACCCACTAAAGACTGTCTCCCACTGAAACAACTAAAGACTGTCTTCCACTGCACCCACTACAGACTGTCTCCCACTGCACCCACTAAACTCTCCCACTGCACCCACTAAACTCTCCCACTGCACCCACTAAAGACTGTCTCCCACTGCACCCACTAAAGTCTCCCACTACCTTCTCACAGTAGAGCTACACCTAATTCTATTCCCAGTGTAAGTAAATATAATGCAAACATTCTTTCATAGTTTCTATAAACACAGAAGGTCTGCAGTTCAGTAAAGTATATTTCAGTTCAGTCATGTGTAAATACTCTGTTTACATTACTTATAGGAATATTCTTCATCTGTATTCTTGTTTTTACTCTCCTCTCCTGTGTTTGTCACTCACACTTACAGGGGCTGTGAAATGCAAAGTCACATTTTTGACCTGTTTGGCTCTGCCACGCGTAATGCAGCGCAGGGGGCGGAGTCTGTGTGCTACTGGCCGCACAGGGGGCGGAGTCTGTGAGTCGGCGGGCGCGCAGGGGGCAGGGTCTGTAAATCAGATTCAGCACAGGGGGCGGGGTCTGTGTCAGTGCAGGTGGGGAAAACAAGCTGAAAGCCCGAGGCGGTGGTCAGTTCAGCGGTGGTCCGGTTCAGATCCAGCATGTCAGCAGAAGACTGAGCTCGAGCTGGGAGGAATCACTGCTCTGAGCTTTCAGCTGCGCTTCTGAAGCCTGTGAGGATGAACGATATTAAAGTAGCTGTGTTGGGGGCAGAGGGGGTCGGCAAATCAGGTAAGAGGCTGTAAAGCTTTGCTTTTGGACTCCCTAACATAATGCCATTTTACCAACCATCTCCTCACCATCTCCTCCTCCAGCTCTGATGGTTCGCTTCCTGACCAGGCGCTTCATTGGAGAGTACGCGTCATCATCAGGTAAACACCTCGTTGTTTGTGTCTCTGATGGTTTGGGCTAAATGACGGTGTGACGCACGAGGTGCATAATCAGAAATGATGACGTCGATAAAAGCCAGACAGTCTAATGGCTCATTATCCAGTAAATGACCACAGGGACTTTAAGTGTCCAGCAGGGAGACCTTCCACACTTATGGAAGTAAAGTGATGACATAATGCTCCTCTTAAAGCCTCAGACTGTCTGATTGGCCTATGCATTGTAGGAGGTAAACATTGCATTTCAGGACTCATTGTCTCTGTGAGACTCAACAACAACAAAGGTCCAGTTTTAGTTTTCTCCCTAGTGTGACAGCAGTTCTTCACATTGCATCAGAATGTTATGATGACTGGACCAATAAAAATGCTCTAAAATAACTCCAATTCCTCTAATTTCACATTAACTTCTATTCCGTTCAGAGCATTTTTGCTTTCTTCTGTAAAGTTCGCATTTCTGAGATACCTGTTTTGCCATTAAACAGCGATAAGATGGTCCTTTAAAGAATAACTTTTGAAAATCGAAAAAAAAAATCAAGGTTTTAAGCTTCTGGACTCCTTGATTTTTCCTTCTAGAACCACGTATTCAAGCCAAGAACCATTTAAGAACAGTCCATTCATTTCTGCTGCCATCTAATGTAACTACTTGAATTCAACGTACTATCCCATGCTATCAGATAGTGGTGTTCTGATATGAAAAATGTAAGGGTGTCCGAATATGTGCCTCCTGTTAAGATGTTAATATTTGCATCATATCGTGTTGAGTCTTTCATTTGTTTTGAGTTGAAATGGCACTGGAGAACGGAGTGGCAAATGCCCGCAGTGCCAAACTGCAAAAAGGAAAGAAAAGAAAATTAGAATTTACAATTAATTAATTAAAACACACAAGTTTCAGCATAAGCCCCGCCCCCTCTCAACCCTGTTATCCTTTTTGGTGGTACACAGCTGATGTCTGGAGAAAGGCAGCAGCTCTGCCAAGCTCTCATACTGAGCTTTTAGTGTGGCAGTAAGATGTATCAGAATCAGGTGCAGTACACCAGTTGCAGAGAATTAGAACATGGCTAGAGAGGATTTTGGAGTAGCGTGTCTTATTTAAACCTCAGACATCAGTGTGGTTTGCTCTTGACTGTTGAAGTCACCATGAGCAGATCCAAAGAGGTCTCTGATGCCCTCAGAAAAAAAGCTTGTAACGAATCTGGGAAGAGATGAAAAAGATCTCAGAACAATTACAAATAAGCCTTTCCACTGTCCTCTAAGTCATTTACGAATGAAACAACTGCAACCTTGACTAGACCAGGCCATCCTGGCAAGTTCAGCCCAAGAGCAGACTACAAGAAGTTTCCAACTATCCCAAAATAAAATCGTGGGACCTACAGATATCTCTGCCAAGCTCCCATACTGAGCTTTTAGTGGGGCAGTAAAGTGTAGAAAATTGCAAAGTAAGGTAGAAACACATTTGTCTGACTTTGTGCAACTTGTTCTTGCCTATAGAGTGTATATACAGAAAACGCATGTCTGTTGATGGAAGGCAGCTGAATCTAGAACTTTACGACCCTTGCTCTCAGGTAAGTGTTTAAAGCACTAGTGAAAGCAGCTCTAATGGTTATAATAAAAAAGGGGAAAAGCTGAAAAGCTATGGAACATAACCCCCCTCATAAAAATTAATAGATGCATGATGGAAAAAGAGTTTGTGAATATGATTCTGATCTGCTTAGTGCAGTTCATGCTGTACATTTGGCCCGGATGGTACTTGCATTGCTTTTTAAAGTTCGGACAGATTACAGAACACAGATATACACTAAATGTTCAAATTTTACAACATCCTCATCCTGACCTCACTAATGCCCATGTTGCTGAAAGCAATCAAATCCTCACAACTGTGCTCCAAAATCTATTATAGAGACTTCCTTGGACAGTCGACAACAAAAACAGAATAGACTCTCTTTACTAGCCTTGATTTCAGAAGAAACAATGAATGAGCAGGTGTCTCAATACTTTTGTCCATGTAACTCCTGCAAGTGCTTTGTTTTAAATGTATGCTGGTTGCATAACCGCCCTGCTAGTCTTTCCACTTCCAGCCTTTTCCTTCCACTGTTATTTCAGGCTCTTTTCCACAAAAATGTGTCCGTGCTAAACGTCAGATTTGGCTTTGCTGTGAAAGCCAACCTCATCCATCATACTTATATTAATGAACTTTGAAGGCCTGCATTATTTATGGCCCTTATGTAATAACCTCACCAGCCATATGATGCAGACGGCAGTATTTAGTCTGGTTGCCTTGTGTACCCCTATATACAGTTTCATCAGACCACTCTCACTGCACCATAACAACAGATCATCACCAGATGAAAAAGAAAACATGGTGGTGTCGGATTTTAAATAGATAAATAACACAGAACATTCAAAAATCTGACGAATAACCTTATACAGCCTTAAAGTACACATGTACACATATTATTAAACTTTGGACATATGGACATTTGATTAATTTAATTAATAGAATTATTAAAATCAGGTAAAGCAGTTGCAGATGATTAGAACTCTATTAGAATGTACTTTGGAGGAGTCTGTCTTATTTATCAGACCATAAGCAGACTGCAAGATATGTAAAGAAGTCTCCAACAATCCCAGAATGTCATTATGGGACCCACAGATTGCTCTTTCCACCGTTGATGCCAAAGTGCAGCATCTACCTTTCAGAAAGAGACCAAACAAGTCTGCCAGAAAACATCTATCCAAAGCACATTGTTCAAGTTCTGGACCTTGTCCAGGTGCAGATCATTTTCCTCAGGGTGTCCTTTATAGGTCTGGACAGGCTGAAGTATTTGAAATTATAGTGCCTGAGAGTTTTCTGATGGTAAGTCAAATGCCCATCTCTAAACTGTATGTTTTGCATCTGTCTTCTCAGCCCTGTGAGGGGAAGTCCACTCTGAATGAGCAGATCCACTGGGCGGATGGCTTTGTGGTGGTGTACGACATCAGCGACCGCTCTTCTTTCATTGCAGCCACGGCCATAGTGCATCTGATTCGTGAGCTAAACCTGGGAGTAGCTAAAAGGTGTGTAGGCGGCAGAGGTGGTGGCGCTATTTCTGTCAACCTTTCACAACTCCTCCAAGTGCTTCTGCTGTGTAGGTGGTCAGTAGCTGACCGTGTTCACTGCAGAAAATAGCAGAATGGCTGTAGCTCCTGGGGAGGCGAGGCTGAGTTGGTGCTCTATGAGTTATTTTCTCGATGGCTAAAGACACACACATTTTCATCTGTGTTCTTGGCCTTGAGTACAGACGTTATAGCAGGGAGTCTTATATTCATAGCAAGCACTGACAGCAAATCCGTGAATATAGTTGAAAAATTGATCAGCAGGTTCCAGATCATGTGCATGGATTGGGAACGTGCTACTCTGCTTCTCATTAAACCTGTTTAGTTTGGTCATGTCAGAGCCATCCAAGGAGAGTCCCAGTGGGCCAAACTGAAGCAGAAATGTAAACATCCAATAAAATTCAATCTGATTTAATTTAAGCAGTGGGAACATTCCTTTACGTTTTAGTTTGGGCCTCATGTAGAGTTTTATTTGTCTATGGGTTATAGGAGGATTCCAATCAAGGATGTAAACATTGAATCTCTGGAAACATTATCTCTGTGAGTCTGCAATTCTCGCACCACCTAAAAACAAAGTTTTCTGTTTCCATTAAGCAGCATCTACAGATGGTTCATTAAAGAACATCTTTGGACTGTAAATAATTCCCTGATTTTCTTAGAAACTATCTACGCCAAGAAACTTCAAAAGTCTGTCTGATCTGATACACTGGTGATTTGATAGGAAACATTTTGATACAACACAACTTTAGGGTGTCTGAATATGTCCGCTGTGTTAATATGTTAATATCATAATATAATGTTCTGCTGAAGTCAGATTGCCAAAGATACATCAAGGTTCCCTGCAGTGTCATTTCAGCATAAGCCCTGCACGTTGTCAACTGTTAAAGTGCTTTCCAGGAGCTGACGTCCTGCAGTATAGTCTAAATTTAATTTGTCAACACATATTGAACTTGTTACATCCTCAACATTTACCATCTCAAAAATGTGCACGAATACAGGCTAGTTTATGTCTAGTGGTCACAGCCCAGTGCAGACATGGGCACAACATGCACTGTAGCACAGAGTAGCCTGCATTCATTATGTAGCATCGCTTCTAGACAACATACATGTGATGGAAATGTAGCTACTAATTTTCAAACTAAAATGTAATTACTGTAAGTGGGTTTAAGCCGTGTATAATGCTTTTTAGGACTGTTTTTATGCCTGTAGATAGAGTAGCCACTCCCATTTCAGTCACTTACGCCAGGATTTCTTATTCTGTGCAATTTCATACATTCTGTAGTAATATCACATTACTCCACCTCCCCATGTAATACTAATCCCATCTGAATAAGACTTACGTTTGTCTTTGATTTTCCAAGAAAACAAAACAAACAAATTAAGAATGACCTCTTTATTCCACTGTAGGGATGCAGACTCGGTGGTGTTCTTGGTGGGCAATAAGCAGGACCTGTGCCACATGCGTGAGGTTGACAGGGATGAAGGCCAGAGGGTGGCTTCGGACAGCCACTGCCAGTTCTACGAGCTCTCTGCTGCTGAACACTACCAGGAGGTGGCTCTCATGTTCTCCAAGATGGTGCGCAACGCCAGTATTGGCGGGAAGGCCAAAGAACGTCGGCGCCGGCCCAGCGGTTCCAAATCCATGGCCAAACTCATCAACAATGTCTTCGGAAAGCGGCGGAAATCTGTGTGACCGCAGGATGAATGAAGACAAAACATGGACATCGATGGTGCCATGATCATGAGAAGCCCCCGACGAGCTTCATTGCAGAATGCAAGAAGCTCCCAATAGAGACCAAAGACCCGTGTGGTTATGTTCCTTGGCTACTGCATGCCATTGTCTTTAAAATGTCATAGCTGTGTCATAGCAGTGTATCAGATGGCCTGTCTGTGTTAGAGCATCTCTGTGAAGTGCACTTCAGTTGTTCTTCACAATAAACATCCCAACTGTGCACTCTACATGTTTATTTGAGCATATATACAAAGTTGGATGTAACAATAAGGACACTTATGCTACTTTTGATATATGAGGCATGTCCTAGAGGCTGGTGTAAGCCAAGTTGAAACTTTAAACATGTCAAATAAAGATTAGATAGAAGTGCTGTCCTGAATAAACTGCGTTGTGGAGGTTTAGCCTATGGACTGTTATTGTTCTGTGAGATTGCAGGAATAACTGATTAAAGCAGTGTTTCGAATGGTTTTCATACTGTACTGTAACATCTCTCAAATGACATGTTTACACCAGTCATGTTTATTGTTATTGTTAGCTTGTACAGTATAAAGCTGTGTCTGGAAACTTCCACATTTCTGTATTGAAACGCTGTCCCTTACCTACGATAAAATTAAACCAGCTTTTCTCAGCTCCACCCTCACGCTGTGGTGATTCTGTTTCTGCATGTTTGGACCAGTCCGCAGTGTTTTGAAAGCTTTGAGTGGGCTCAGCATGTACACCTAGTTTTAGTATTGAGTACTGTTGGGCAGAACAGAGCGACTTGGCAGCTAATTCTATACAAGAGACTAATTAAATCTCTCGGAACGCTACAGTAGGAATGCAGAGGGATTATGTTGTAGACTAAGCCATGAGGAGTGAAAGGAGGACTGTTTCAAAAATGATTCCAGTTTGATTTAGGTCTGTATTCACTCTTCTTTCAGATTGCACGCTTCCCAGATACACTTAAAGCCTGGTCTTGGACCCAGTGAGGAGGAGAATTCACCAGTGGAAATCCTTTTTAGTCCAGAAGTAGACCCAGCTTTTGTGTATGACTGGGGCCTAGAGTCTGGGGACTAGTCTACTAAGCCAATAATAGCAGGCAAGAGCTGTGATGAATGGTGAAGATTGCAAGCATGAAGATAACAGGCAAAGAAAGCCCTTGTGAGGAAAACATGTTAAAAATCAACCCATTTCAAATGTCAAGCAAGGTTAGTGTTTTTGCTTTTGTTCAGTACAAATTTAAAAGTGAACAAGTAAAGGAGCATGATTCAAAAGTGTCTGTGAAAAAGTTAAGACACCCTGTACACTCCTCCCATGAATATTAAACTTGTTTGGTCTCTTTCTGATGGTAGATGCTGTACTTTCACATCATCTGTTGTGAGAGCTCTCTGTTGGTCCCATAATGACATTTTGGGATGGTTGGAGATTTCTTTACGTATCTTGTGGTCTGCTCTTGGGCTGAACTTGATAGGGCAGCCTGATCTGCACATGCTTTTTCACTTGTTGTTTCACTTGTAAAGTATTTCTAGTTGTTCTGAGATCTTTTCTATTCTCTTCCCAAACTAATCTGCATCATGATTCTTCCTGAGAGCTCTTTGTATCTGGCCATGGTGATACCCACTCACTTCAACAATCATGAGCAAACCAAGCTAAAATGGGAGGTATAAATAAAACAGCCTAATCCAACATCCTCTCTAATGATGGTCTTATCATTTGCAGCAGTTCTGCTGCTGATTCTAATTTTTGCAATTTAAGCAGTAATAAATGTTGGGGTGTCCTAATTTTGTCCTAATAATTTTTTTTTTCTAAATGTCTAATAATTATTTTTAATAAATTATTTTGAAAGGTATTTCTGCAGTTGTATATGTTAATGTATTTCACCTCCATCCCTTAATATTGTTAAATTAAAAAGCAAATCTCTACATATTTAAATATGGGGTGTTTCTCACATTACTGTAGCTCCAAGATGGCACAATCCAACTCCTAGAAAAGGAGGGGCTTCCAGCTTAGGAGGACAAATGGGTGAGAGAGACAGGGGTGAGAGGAACAGTGGTTGGATGTGGAGTTTGCCGTGGCTTTGCAGACCACAGCTCAAGAGACAGCTTAGCTGTTTGTTTGTTTGTTTGTTTGTTTGTGTTTATTGTAAGTGTAAATACGTCAACCATAAACGTCCAGGCTTTGGTTGAAAAAAGTCTCCACCATCCTGTCCACACACATCAAAGACCAAGAGAACTACTACTAGGATTGTTAGAAAGGCATATCATGACAAATCAATAAGCATAAAAGACCTTCATGAAGATTTAGCAGACTGGAGTGCTGGTGCCCTGTTCTACTGTGCAGTGATGCCTGCACAAATATGACTTTCATGGAAGACTTAAAAAAAAATCTTCTTCCTCACCACAAAATTCAATGTCCTAATTTGCAGATCTTAAGATGAAACAGGATGGTTTATACATTAGGGTAATTCTCAAAATCCACAATTGATTTCTCTAAGAGTTGCAAGCTGTAGTTTTTCGCATGGCTCTCAGTTTCCTAACCTAAACATCATTGAGACTTTATGGCTCGACCTCAAAAAGAGCAGTGTGTGGAAGATGGCCCAAGAATGGGCAAAAATATTGGCATTGCTACAACCGATTCAACTGTACTTAAATACAGTAACACAGTAAGTGCATTTGCTTTGTTATTTAGTATTATTATTATTATTATTATTATTATTTATTTTGATATATTAAGTATAATCCATGCCAATGACCTCCATTGTGAAAAAGCAAAGAGAATTCATGTTTCAAATAAATACACAGTTTCTTAACGTTGCTGTTTCTTATTGCACACCATCTGAGAGCACTGTGGGAGTGCACCGACAGTCCTCCCTATGACTTTCATCTGTTTCATCTTTCACCCGTTATTTGCCTTTATTTAAACAGGGAAACTCTCACTAACAAGATTCCAAAATCTCATTTACAGGAAAGGCCATATCACGATGACTCCCAGATACGTGAAATTTGATAAGAATCAGAGAAGTGCTGATAAGCTAATTAGCACTCAGCATGACTCAAAGGGTCAACCTGTATATCTGATGTGCAAGGAGTGGATGTAAATGTACCCTTATTGTGTAACATCATCCACTGATTCATGGCTTTGCAGAGCTAATGGAATAGAATTGCACCACACATCTCCACTAACACCCTCATTTTTATGATGAGAAATCATTAGCTATTGCATAGAGGGCAGTTAATGCATAAACCCCTTCTTTGTGTCACTCTAATGCCATTAGTGAATATGCAGCATGGCAATATGGCAGACACTCAGCTCTACTCAACTATACACCTACTCAGTATATAATCATCTAATCAGCCAATCATGTGACAGAAGTGCAATGAATATAATCTTTCAGATACAGGGCCACAGTCCCAAGTGATGTTCACATCAACCATCAGATTGGGGAGAGAGTCTCTGTGATCTCCGTGATTTTGAGCGTGCTGTTATTATTGTTACCAGCTGGTTTCAGTACTTCTAGATGACTGTACGAGCTGTTGATCTCCTGGGACTTTCAGCAGAACAGTCTGTGCAGTTCATTTTAGCCAGCGAACAGCACAGAGAAGCAGAAAATCGAATCAGAATACACAACACTTTGAATCCTGAGGCATATGGGTAGCAACAGCAGAAGACCATGGCTGTTTCTCAATATGCATTCTCGTGTGTTCTACTGCCCTCGTGTTCTTGCCAAACATCATCTTCCACTGCCGAAGTTGCATTCTAATACTCAAGAACACAGTTGCCAAGAACGTGAAAAGTTCCCAGTTTCTTTGATGCCCCCAAAACCGAGGATGAATCGATTGGTGATATGCTGGCAAGAACAAATGGAAACACCCAGCATTCAACATTGAAGCTATGACAGAAAATGCTGGTTAGACAGTAAATAAACAGTGCATTTGGGTCTGCTTTTAAAAATTAGGCAAGACATGGGTAGTGAATTGGTCAAACCTTAGTCCATTTGATACAAACAACAATTGTTATAACGTGAGGTTTGTGGGAGTGAGTGTGGGAAGAGTTTGGAGAGACCATGGAAAAAGACTTGGCTTTGAGGCAATTCTGGTGCACCATCCGGCGCCTTGGGGGGGAAAGCGGTATACCACCAACACTGTTTACAGTGAGGGAGGTGTTCTGCTGACCTCAACTGGGGATGTCGTGGGTCGGTGGGCAGAGTACTTTGAAGACCTCCTCAATCCCACTAGCACATCTTCCACTGAGGAAGTGGAGCCTGGGGATTCTGGGTTGGATCCACCGATCTCTGGGGCTGAGGTTACCGAGGTGGTCAAAAAGCTCCTCGGTGGCAGAGCACCGGGGATGGACGAGATTCGTCCGGAGTTCCTTAAGGCTCTAGATGTTGTGGGGTTGTGTTGACTTACGTGACTCTGCAATATTGCATGGACATCAGGGATAGTTCCCCTGGACTGGCAGACCGGAGTGGTGATTCCCCTATTCACAAGTACATTCTTTGTGTTCTTGATATTGAGAAACACCCCATGTTGGGTCCTACTTCTATCAGCCAAGAACAGAAAGCTGAGGCTGCATTGGGCAAGACTCAGCAAAACTGGGCAGGTGAAGTTGGTTGGACTGTAGCCTAGTGTGATGTCTGATGAATGTAGAATTCTGCTGAGGTTTATAAATGGTATTGTCATAATGTGGAACAAACAACATGAATCCATGGAACCAACTTGCCTTGTGTGAACAGTCTAGGCTGGTGGAGGTCGTGTAATGTGTGAGATCTCTAGGACTGATTGAATTCTGGCCATGAACTTTCCTTCATAGCCACAATGTATTTTTTTTTTGAAGGCTAATTAAGAGATTGGGCTCTCAAATTGTTATTTTTTTTTTTAATGAACATGACCTTGAGTGCATTTACATGATCTGATCAATGTGTTCACATGCACTTGAGTAATCAGATAATGTGTGTGTGTGTGGGGGGGTATATAAGTCTTGCATTTCATGAGTCTGGCATTAATCAGATTTCTCTGCAACCAAAGGATGAAAGGATTTTAGATGGATGTTAAAAATGTTAAAAACAGCTGTAGCATGTCCAGAAGAGGTGTGTATACACAGACTGAGAAAACCAACAGAAATCAGAGTAAGGTGTATACATGTGCCAATAAATCTGATTACTGAGCTAAAAACAGCTCCTCATCAGATTTCTTAATTGGATTTCCAGGGATCAGTCTGATCTAAGAAATTGGAGTATACTGTTTACATGACCAATCAAATAATCAGAAACTTATTGAGTGACTGCAAATGGAAATGTCAGTGTTATCTGATTCTTCCAAGTCATCAAGGAACATTTTTGTTTATTGAAAACACATTAATTAAAAGTGACAGCTATTCATTCACATGTATTCTTTACCCTTTACAAGTGTTTCAATCATAACTTGTCAATGGTGATGTTGTGAAGTGTCTGCAAAGAGCTGTCCATTAAAATTATTTTGGTAACCAAAAGTGGTTCCTTTCAACTAATTCCTCTGGTTTTATGCATTTCCTGCTTAAGCAAACTTGATACAGCTCAACCATTAATTCCCAGGTTTAGTAGGTGTGTTAGAGCTGAGAAATGTCAGCTGTCAATGTCAATGTTCTCACACTGATTTCCCACCACTGTCCTATAACGTCTCTCCAAACAACTTCTTTCAGACACTTATTTTTAAGTGTTTGTGTCCGTTTTTGTAATTTTGCAGAAAAAAAATAAAGCAATAAGCACAAATAGGCATTAATCCCTCCAATAAATACCCCCCCCCCTCGCCACCCACCCCCAAATCACCCACATCATCAACCCTAACAGAAAGTGACAGGCCATATTGATTATGTAAATGTGGAAGATTAGTCTACAGCTGTTAATCTTCCAAGCTGGATCACACAGAAGCTTGCAGTCAGTGTCAAAGCTGATCCTTTCCCTTTCTCATCCCTTTAGCAGTGGCTAGAGGCAGAGACAGACCATCACATTCTCTTTGGCTTGTTGGTCCTCTGGCTGGAGTCCAGTATCTCAGGGCCCAAGTGACAGACTACTGAGGATATGAACAGGGAAGAGTTGAAGCTTCTCCAGCTTTAATACCTGGTGCCTAAGAAAGAGGGCCAATCCAAGTTTTGTGGCGGGATTAGGAGGGAGGGTATATGTTTGAGCTTTTACAGTTGGATGTTGATTCTGAAGGAGATATGGGGGGGGGGGGGGTCAACGGTGCATATAGGGGTCCTGTCAACATTTCTCTTATCCAGGATCAACAGAGACTGAGACAACACAGGCCGGTCAAGTTACAGTATACTCTGAAAATTATCCAATTCCTGTTGAATCAGTGTGTGATGTTTTAATCCATTCGAGGTGGAGATCCTTTTTGTAAGGGGGTCTTTTTAGAGGTCCTGTAATACAGACCATAGTTCTATATAAACACCATGAAAACATTACACATTTACAGGGGTTGGACAATGAAACTGAAACACCTGTCATTTTAGTGTGCAAGGTTTCATGGCTAAATTGGAGCAGCCTGGTGGCCAATCTTCATTAATTGCACCAGTAAGAGCAGAGTGTGAAGGTTCAATTAGCAGGTAAGAGCACAGTTTTGCTCTGGGTGACATACCAGAGTTCAAAAGAGGACAAATTGTTGGTGCACATCTTGCTGGCACATCTGTGACCAAGACAGCAAGTCTTTGTGATGTATCAAGAGCCCCGGTATCCAGGGTAATGTCAGCACCACCAAGAAGGACCAACCACATCCAACAGGATTAACTGTGGATGTGAGAGGAAGCTGTCTGAAAGGGATGTTTGGGTTGTAACCCAGATTGTGTCCAAAAAATATAATTCACAAGAAGAATTGACGCTGTATTGACCGCAAAAGGAGGGCCTAGTACACCATACTAATAAATTATTGTGGTCTAAAACCAGGTGTTTCAGTTTCATTGTCCAAACCCTGTATTTCTTTGCAGTTTCAGGGGCCCTAATAAATATTCACTCTTTGTCAATAAAATAGTTGCACCCAATAAAATGTAACCAATTTCAACCAATTGTCGTGCCAGACTGTCAGAAGTCACTCAGAATGGCAGCAGGTCATCTTCAGTATTGAGTCCAAATGAGATGATCAATGAAATTCTGTATGGAGGCACTAAATGTCAGGTGGGGTGCAATTTCATATGATGCCAGATCACCTTTGGTCTTCATTACAGGCACACTGACAACCCAACGTTACATTAATAAGGCCCTGCAACCAGTGGTCCTTTCTGAACACTCTGTTGTGATATTCCTACTGGATAACACTTGTCTGCATACTGCTCTCATCTCAGAGCTCACCTTGAAGACACAGATACTATGCATTGGCCAGCTGCAATCTTCCATTGGAAATGTGTGGGATTCTTCATGTGTCGGACACTCCATCACCACTCCACCCCACCGCAAAATCTGCAGGAACTGAATGAGAATATTCAAGCTTGATGGGATGGATTATCACAGGACACCATTAGGAAACCTCTACAACTCTATTACTAAATGTCTGGCATGGCAAATGGATGGGACATTCAATTCCAAAGTTCTAAGAGGATTTAATGTTCCTGTATCCACTGTGTGTACTGGGAATTGAGGCCAGTTGAGGACATTGAACCAGCAACCTTCCAGTCTGGTCCCCTAACCACCACAGCTGCCCTGGCTTCTTCATTTGACATGAGTAACCTCTGAGAGCAAGAGGATAGTGGGACACTTTCATCCCACTAATGGTTAAACTAGTGGTCCACTAGTGGTCCAAATCATTTTTATCCAGCAACACTGTCAAATAACACTGAAGAATTGTTTTATATCAGACGTGGTCTTTCTTTCTCATGGTCTTGTTTGTAATATTTAAAATAATTTTAATGTATTTAATCAGAAAATTAAAAACTATCTTGTTTGCAGAAGAATGTTTTGGTCTAAGGTGGTCCACAGTCAGTGAGCTGACTTTATCAAGCCAGCAGACCAATATAGCTCACTGTCCGAAACAGACTATGTCCACTAGTTGTTAGCAAAGGTAGTGTATCATTTCCTGTTGTAAACCCACAGTGGAATACTGTGCACCTCACTGTTTTACCACAGGTTACTTTCCTCATCTTTTGCTAAGACATGAGGACTGGCTTGATAAAAATAGCTGTATTGATTTAAGTGCCATCACCTCGCCCCCATGTTGCATTTCTAATCAGGTGGCCTGTGTAAGACTGTGTTAGTTATGGGGATTTGGAAGAGCTGTATACACATCTTAATGCTGTATTTTTGCTTGGACAATAGTGATTGCCGTAAGGTGTGGGCGTGTGGGCAGGTCATCATGTGCACTCACAATGATCATCCTCCTTTAAGCTCACTCTAAATCTGGGCATGAGACAGAATGAATAATATTGTTTAACATACCACTATTTTTTCCTCTTCCCTCTCTCTATCTCTTTTATTCGCACTCACCCAGCGAAGAGGTGTTGAAAACTGTGGCCAGTGTGGAGGGTGGTGGTGGTGGTGGTGGGGGGTGTATAGGCTTTAAAAAGTGGTCTTGGTTGGTGTGTACATGGGCATGTGTGGGCGTGTGTGAGCATGTGGACATGCGCTTGTGTTTTTGGTGTTGTTTGCACAGCGTAAGAGATAGGTAGGTTTGTAAGGCTGTAAACAAGCTTGCAATAACCACAGTGATGTGGTAAAGTACCTAACTGTCACACCTCAGTAAAAATAAAGACACGTTTATGGAAAATGACTCAGGTAAAAGTTACAGCATGCCCCAAGAGAAACGCTCAATTCAGTTTTATTCTTCAGTGCAAGTCAATGGCATGAACAATGAAACCTTTCATTTTTATTTACCTACACTTTGAAAAATAAAGGTGCTACAAAGGGTTCCTTGAGCAGTTCCAAAGATGAACCATTAAACAGAAATGTTCTGGACAAAAGTATTGGGGCATTTAATGTTTCTTCCAAAATTTAGGGTATTCAAAAACAGAATAGAATAGAATAGAACTTTATTGATCCCTTGGGAGGGTTCCTTCAGGGAAATTAAGGCTCCAGTAGCAGCAAGTAAGCAGAAGATAGGCAGAAAAAAAATAATTTAGTATAAGTAAGCAGCACTATATAAATATATAGAATATATAATATACAGACTATATTACAATATAAAATATAGATAATAGTGCATGAGAAAAAAAAGAAGAGTCCCTTAGGAGGGTGTATTGCACATTATTGCACATTATTGCACATTATTATTGCACTTGAAAAACTGTTTATTGCACAGAGAGTCCAGTGTGTTGTGGTGGTTGCAGGTTGCTGTTAGCTGTTGGTTCAGTTGGTTCAGATCCTACTCATTCCCATCCTTAATCCTCCTGTTACCCCTCCTCCACCCCAGAGAGGAGTTGTACAGTCTGATGGCGTGCGGGACAAAAGAGTTTTTAAGTCTACTGGTCCTGCACTTGGGAAGGAGCAGTCTCTCGCTGAACAGGCTCCTCTGGTGGCTGATGACAGTGTGTAGAAGGTTCTCCTGCTTCTCCTGTTGAGTTACTGTCTACAGTGTCAACGGAAGGCTTTCTACCAGATCCTGATGCATTGCTGTGAGAATCTGATGCCATTCAGTGATGAGTATTAGGAGATCAGGATGTTGGATGACCACCACCCAAACCTACCACATCCCCAACTCCCCAACTCATCCCAAAACTATCGGATGGAGCACCGGTGGTCCAGAAAACACAGTTCCACTACTCCACAGCTCAGTGCTGGGGGGCTTTATACCTCTCTAGCACATGTTTTGCAAGTTCATTCTTCATTCTGTCATTTATTAATCATCCTGGCATGTTCATTTCTTTTACAAAGATGGTTCTTATGGAACCAATACTGTTGATTGAGATTTTTGGACAATGTGCACATCGTGTTGTTGAATGAGAAAAGATATGATTGATCTAGAGTGTTTACTTTTGTCTGCTTTACTATAATGTTCTATACATTCATGAGAGAATGTGTAGCTGATTAATTTTGGCCTATATTGGCTTATTTGTCCTTTATTTTGGAGTCCAACTGTGATTTTCTCTGCTGTGGAATTTAGAAGAGATAAGCATACTTATGCTTTTTGACTTAAACTACTGTTCTGTATTACAAACAGTGGTTGTAGAAAGGATCCTTTACCTAATGTCATAGAGGAATACTTTGGCTAAAAGCTATCATTTAAAGGTTCTGCAGTGGGTTTCAAAACAAAAACACATTTTGCTGGAAATCCACAATTTTGAGACTGTGTGAATAACCTACTGAAAATGTAAATGACCTCCACATATGCAAACCCTCTATAGGAAGAACCCTTACAATGCTAAAGAACCTTAATATTCCATTAAAAGAAGGTAGTTCTTCTGTGGCATCCCTCCAAATCATGCTTTCTGGCACCTTCATCTTTATGAGTGCTTTGGGTAACACAGGGATGTGGTCCAGCTCCAGCTGTGAGCTGCAGGTATGCTTGACAAATGCTGGATCCTCACCAATCACAACACGTGTGTCATCCATACAACCTCAAGCAGATCTACCTGACCACAGCGTGACGTGTTTACATTATGAAATGAAAATCTGTGTTTTCCTCAAATGCAAGGGAATATGGGGACAGAACAGGTGTGTAGATGCAACACTGAGCAGCAAAGCAGAAGACAGATATAGATTCCCTTCACACCTCCTTTGCCCACTCCTACAGAGTGGACTCGCTGCACTGCCTTAGTGCAGCCAAGAAATGTGTTTAACAGGGTTTGTCTGGGCAGAAGGTATGTTTTACTTGTAAAAGATTATACACTGAATTGCCATGTTATGAGGTACACTTACCCAATGGGTGCTGTGTAGGTCTACAGAGCATATGACGCATTGTGGCAAGATTTATCAGCCCCCAAGTAGTCCATCCATCAAGGGCAAGGAAAATGATTCAGGCACAATGGGATCACTAGTGTGCTATTTTAAACTAATAATAGATGCAAATAATTAAAAAGAATAAAATTAAATAAAATAACAACAACAACAACAACAACAACAACAACAACAACAATAATAATAATAATAATAATAATAATAATAATAATAATAATAATAATAATAATAATAATAATAATAATAATAACTCTTTATTCATGTTCTGGTTCTAATAAAAATAAAAAAAATAATTGCTCCATAGTTTCACTACAAAGAACCCTTTGTTGCACCTTTATATTTAAGAGCATATACACCAGTGATAAAGACAAATGGACAGTTCTAAAGAGGACATGTGCAAGACAAAATGAAGGACTAGTTTAGGCTTGAGAAACTACTGTTTGTAAGGAAGAAAAAGATGAAACCTGTTAGAAGGGCTAAGATTATTAAGATTATCGCTACAACATCAGTTCTTAAAGCAGTTCTGGAGGCAGCTCTGCCTCTAAGGCAGAACAAATGCATTTGGTTACAAACACAATAACTGATAATAACAGTTATAACTGATTAAAATAACCAGTGGGCAGAGCTGTCTGCTCCTCAGAGTTGTAAATATGGATGCATTGAATGAAAGGTGTGTCATTCGTTTTGAGAGATTTGTTGTTTTCATACAGGGTTGGTTTCTCGAAAAACCTCACAAGCTTCTAAGGCAGCATTTCACAGCTTCTGTTTTTTACTACATGCCAGCTACTTGCCAACATGGAGAGTACAACAAAATCTCAAAGTGAAAGGTGCACCTATCATCCACATATAAACCTCTGAAGAACAGATACACTTTTCTTAAGCTCTGCCTTCTTTAAATGGATTATTCTCTGCACCACTTGCATTCATTCTGCCTTAGAGGTAGAGCTGCCTCCAGAAACATTTGAGTAGAGGTTTTGCACACAAGTTTATTAAGAGCTTCATAAATAAAGTACAACACAACTTTTTTTGTTGTCAGAAAAGTTGATATAATTATATAAAGCTGATATAAAGCTGAAAAGATGTAAGTTGGTTAGAATAAGACAAGTTTGTTTGTTGTCTTCTCTGTAAACTCCAGACACTGTATGGGTTTGTTTAATTCCACCTGCAGCTCACCTGATTGACAGTAATAAAGGGCTGATTACACATACTATGGCTGTGGCTGAAATGGATCCCTACTCCTTTATTAGTTTTCTGGTATATATGGAGTGACTATTTAGTTCACTTTCTAGTGTTAGTAGAGTTATAGTAGAAGTGTTACGCTGTTCATGAAATAATCACTGACTACTGTTTGGCTTAGAAACATTAGTCTCTCATTAATGAACTACATGAGAAAGTATCTAAAATACACAATGTTCAATGACATTGGCTTATATAAGCCAACATCAATGGCTCAATTTTCTTTCCACTGACTTTTGGCACTTTGGGCCTCACTGAGCTTCTGAAGTGAGCCCCACTGTTCACTAGATATTACAAGTGCATTGTGGGAGATGGCAGTGCCCTCAAAATCAGGCTCGATTTCCACTTTACGATTTGCACACTCGTATTGCGCATGGTGTGCTCATTAGTGCCCTAAAACATGGGTAGGGAGCTGTATGTTGAAAGGGAACTATAAATGCTGGTCTTCCCCAAGGAGAAGTTAACACACTGACGCATCATGATTTATAGTGTTTATTTAAAGGTTTGTGTTTTTCCATATAAATGCTTGTGTTTTTCTCAGGTAGCCCAAGACTGCATACTGCATATAGATGAATGAATGAGTATGAATGAATGAATAAATAAACAAGTAACCGGAGCTTTGTTAATAAGTGCCATTATGTCAATTGTTTTTAAAACTGCTATTATTTATCTTAAGTAATTGTGTTTTCTGTGTGAGATTTCCCTTGTTTTGTGAGGCAGAAAAAAAAAATATACACATGCTTTACTACACGTTATTAGGCTAGAGACAGGTTTAATGAGGTACTGAATCATCTCTATGCAGAGACATGCAACTAATATGCTTCATTAACTGCGTCCACCAGAGATGCAAATGAAAATGCAATGGAGCGCTGCCCAGCCGTTAATGAGGACAGCTGAGACCAGTCACAGCAGAATGTAGGCCTGGGAAAACCACCCCCAGACTGCATCACTGGCGTGAAGAGAAATACCAAATTATGCTAGGCTTGGACACGTGGTTCTAGGAAAAACATTAACTGATGCAGAACCTTTAAAACATGATATGGAGGTTCTGAACATACTCTGCAATTCCTTCAATGAATCATCTGTTGATGTGATATCGTGTGGCCCGTATCATTTTGACCAAACGAACATCTGGGATTAGTGAGGGCACAGAAACCCTTTATGAACAAGCACTAATGTGACAAGTTATAACAAGCAATATATTGTGCAGCCTTTCATAATGATGAGGATATCAGTTACTTTGAGTTGCACCCACAGCTGACACAAACGTGCAAATGCACACACAACATATATAGTCCATGTTGCCAGACATAGATTACTGGGGTGTAAAGCCTGCCCAGCACTGAGCTGTGGAGCAGTGTTGCCTGAAATGAGGGCATTCCATCTAATACTTCTGGGATGACAAAGTGGGGTGGTGATCATCCAACATGCTCACTCACAACCTCACTGAAGCACTTGTTGCTGAATACAATCAAATCCTCACACTACTTCAGAACCTCATGGAAAGCTTACTCCAGCAAAAGCAGGAACTTCTGTTAATACCCTTCGTATCAGGAAAAACAATGAATGAGCATGTGTCGAAATATTAATACTCATTTAATGTTTGAGCAAATCCCATTGAAATGAATAGATCCACATCCTATAAGGCTTCCATAGGCCATATCAGCACGAGCAGCTAACATATGGGTCTTATTAGTTGGGGATAAAGGGCTGCTGATTCACCAAATACCTTTATATGAAGGTATTGTTCATTTTTGAAGCACATCAGATACTGCTGGAACACAGTGAGTCACACATTATTCTAAATTACCAGCTAAATTAAACGGACTCTCTTAAAACAAAGTGAACTTGCAAATTGGAAAGGCCTTGATAAGCATTGCACTGAAACCATCAAGCAAATTAGTGCACATACCTTTCAAACTCATATGTGACCCATATTCTTCCCAGTGGCACAAAGACATGGCTCACAGGTAGTGGATTAATGGACGTATAAGTCAGTGCAGGAGTAATATATTCTAATTCTACTGAGACAGCCTCTGGAGAAAAGCCATTAGGGAAGAGGATACGTGCTCTATTACACGAGCAGTGGAGAAGAGAGCAGGGAGGACAGTATGAGAACTCATGAATTCTTTCATTTAGTAAATTTGTGTATCAAGAGTGCTTGAAATGGGTGAGACGGCGCTTGCTTTGGGGCCCACTACAGCAGTAGCCTTGAAATGTGACTAAAACAACAATTCCTACAGATCTCCAGTGACGCACAGCAGTAGTAAACAGTGGTAATTACAACAGCAGGGCATATGGTTAACACCAAAGAGCTGATGTCATCTTAGCTTGACCCTGTACAACGATAACTCTGTTGTGTCCCCTTGCGTCGCAGGATTGGGAGATGACGTGTTTGACTGTGGCTCAACGTCCAGTATCGTCACACTAATGGACTTCTTTATGTCCGCAGGAAATAGCAGTACTTTGGGCGTTTGGACTGCTTTAGGGGTGTGAGTGAGGCTTAACTGTGAATATAAACTCAGCAACATTGGACCCTATCTAAAGCTATTAGGGTCTCCTCCTTTTCCTGTGTGATATCCTGTGATACAACTTGTCCACATGCCATTCCACATGAGTGAGGAGTCCATTTTCTGGCTCAGTTCTTATTTAGTACACAGTCTTTCATGCTGAGGAGATTCATGAATGCCAATATATGAAACCTGAGTTGAAAGGCATGTACTTCCATTTTAACACCTTATATTTGATTGCTAAACATATAAGGTGTAAAATGCCTCTGTGTTTTGGTGCTGAAACTGGAATCAATTGTAGTTTGAATTAATTTGATTATTTCAAATTCCATAAATGTGCTCATTGAGCTGGTATATACATATTACACAGTAACCAGCCATTAAAAAAACAATCATTATAATAAATAATAATAAATACCAATATAAAAATGTGTATGAATACAAGTGTTTAACCTCCATTCACACACAAACTGAATTCTGAATGAAAGTTAGTAAAGCTCTGTGTTGTTCAGGGAATAATCCCTGAATGGCCTAATCAGGTTTGACAGGTTCCTGCACCAATACCTATAAGGGGAGAAAAGGAGAGAAATACCAAAATAAAACAGAAAACATGTTCACATGTAACAATGTTGCTTACAAATGTAAACCTCCCAACTATAAGAACCCTATAAGAATTTCTATCCATGACATTTCATCATTGTCTGATGATCTATCAGTGAGTAATCCAGCTCAGAAAACAAGTCAAATTCTGTGGTTTCCAATTGAATGAATTCCCAGTTTGAATGCCAAAGGAGCATTCCAGTGTGTGTTTACTGCTCTGTCCACATGTACATCCTCAACCTACATGCAGACTCTGACTGATCAGCAAGAGGGGCAGTGCAGTGTGGTGAAGTGCAGTGCAGTGCAGTGAGCCAAATATTGGGTCATACAGGAAAGTGTTCAAAGTGTTCAAATTCATAAATAAATGTTCTGAGAAGGAACAGTACTCATACATACATAAATAACAAAAATAATAGAGGACACTTAATTAGACACACAAGCTGCTGTGACTAATCGTGATCAATCACACTTTATACTTCACCTTAAGACTGAAGCTTTTAATAATGAATATTTAAGTGTAAAATAAAAGACTCATTGCACAATCAACAAGATGGAATTATAGTTATTTTAGAGATGCTAATTAATAAAACAATGTCTGTTATTAATAATGATTTGTATTCCAGTACTGGATGGGAGAGAGACAAAACAAATAAATGTGTAAGTTGGTTTTTCACCAATTCTTATAATATATCAGTGTGGTTTTAATGGTTTTTGAATAAGAATCTTAATTTGTTGAGTAAAGGATTCAGAGAGAGAGAGAGAGAGAGAGAGAGAGAGAGAGAGAGAGAGAGAGAGAGAGAGAGAGAGTGAGAAGACTATATCCATATTTCAGCATAAATATAATGGAATCTTATTTCTAAACTCAGTGGTAGTGAGGCTGTGTTTACATCACAGAATAATGTATGATTAAACAATGAATTAAGGGAGGAGTCAAACTTGGTAAATTACCACAAGTTGCATTAAAGTTTCAGGTTAATCATTTTTCTTTTCCACTATAGGGCCAAATAATTAATGAGACCAATAGACTTCTTATGGTTTCTCAAAGCCCAAATGGGTCCCAGTAACAACAAAGGTACAAACCCCCATTAGAGCCCATACCTGTCTAGAACCAACCTAGCTCAGGTTTCACCCATGAGAATCCCACATGAAACCACATGAGCATGAACTGAGTAAAGTTAGGAACTCTGCAGATATTTCTTCTAGGCATGTTTTTGCAGTCATAATTTTGTGTACGTATAATTTTGAATTGTACCAACATAGATAAAATCATGATGATATGAGATTTTTTTATATTATATATGCATAGAAACAATTTATATGGTTTGATGAAACAGACAACCTGTTCTGTATTCATTTGTATTGTGCCAAGTCTGTCTGTGGGTGACCAAGTGAAAGGATTTTGCTTTGTTCATACTGAGCGAAAACTGAGCTGCCTAGTGATCACAAACACAAAGACCACCTACTGTAGCTCTACTAGGTGCGCAAGCCTAGTGTACCTTTAATGAAACAGCAGGGCCCAGCACCTGGCACTGCAAACCGCCTTACTGACGGGAACCAAGCAAAGAGATGGTGCAGATAGCCCACTGCGTCTCAACTGGTGCGGAACATACCGGAGAGAGTGCAGGTATTCACACTGAGATAAGGCACAGTGGTTCCCGCTCCGCTCCGTTTGGCCCTGCCATTCCGGGACAGCCCACCGCTGCTATGCTCGGAATGTACAGCCGAGCTACAGAACGGGAATGGAAGACAGCCAGTAGATTGTAGACATCAGAATGGGGACCAAGGACCAAGCTGGATATACTGGTACTGTAAGGGTGCTCAGTAGTCCTGGAGATCTTTTTCATTGGAAAATTAATTGCAAAGCTGGCAGACTCTGTAAAGTTGGCAAATTGTCACAAAATCTTGTCACAATGCCTAAAGACCACCACCTTTCTCTCACTATATATAATACATACATGTTTCTGTTAGGCCCCAAACTTAGTGAGGCTAAATACAGTGGGGCAAAAAGTATTTAGTCAACCATTGTGCAAGTTCTCCTACTTAGAAAAATGAGAGAGGTCTGTCATTTTCCTCATAGGTATACTTCAACCATGAGAGACAAAATGAGAAAAAAAAAATCACAGTGTACGATTTTTAAAGAATTTATTTGTAAATTATTGTGGAAAATAAGTATTTGGTCACCCACAAACAAGCAAGATTTCTGGCTCTCACAGACCTGTAACTTATTTAAGAAGCTCTTCTGTCCTCCACTCGTTACATGTAATAATGGCACCTGTTTGACCTTTTTATCTGTATAAAAGACACCTGTCCACAGCCTCAAACACTCCAAACTCAAACATGGCCAAGACCAAAGAGCTGTCAAAGGACACCAGTAAAAAAATTGTAGACCTGCACCAGGCTGGGAAGAGTGAGTCTCCAATAGGCAAGCAGGTTGGTGTGGATAAATCAACTGTGGGAGAGCAATTGTAAGAAAATGGAACACACACAAGACCACTGATAATCTCCCTCGATCTGAGGCCCCACGCATGATCTCATCCCTTGGGGTCAAAATAATCATGAGAACGACAAAATCCCAGAACCAAAGTAACAAAGGCTACCATCAGAAACACACTATGCCAAAAGGGACTCAAATCCTGCAGTGCCAGGCGTGTCAGCCTGCTTAAGCCAGTACATGTCCGGGCCCATCTGAAGTTTGCCAGAGAGTATATGGATGATCCAGAAAATGATTGGGAGAATATCATGTGGTGAGATGAAACCAAAATAGAACTTTTGGTAAAAACTCAACTAGTAACAATGATCCCGAACACAATGCTTAGGCAATGAAAGAGTGGCTTCGTAAAAAGCATTTCAAGGTCCTAGAGTAGAACCTGTTTAATTTGTCATCCTCGAGCAACAAGCTCTAGTGTCTACATAATATATGCAGTATAAGATAAAGCTATAGGGAAACCTAAAGTGGCTAAAGTTCTTCTTTAAGTTACCAAATATTAAACATACATGCATTTTTACAGATATAATGTACATAGTGCAACACTGAATTTCCCCAGTTTAGTTTTGGGTTATTATTACAGGAGTGGTGGACTGAGCAGCACCATGTAGCTGTTATGTACCATTTACAATGATCAGGAAAAAGCTAAGCAGAGCAGTTACAGTGAGATGTGGATCCTCAGATTTATTGTGATAACCTACTTTCATGAAAACAATTTTATCCACGGAGCTTTAAATCTTAACCTACTTATTTCTGCTATCCAATTTGGGAGTCAGGTTTGTACCAAGGAAAATGGGGGCAACAGTCTGACCAAGGTTATATAAGTGTGTGTGTGTGTGTGTGTGTGTGTGTGTGTGTGTGTGTGTGTGTGTGTGTGTGGGCAGAGAGCTTATTGGACTAAAGTGTGAGACATCCTATCCTATTATACCTGTGCTGCCAAGTCAATGCCAGGAGACAAAGTTTACTTTCAGGAGGCCTTGTGGAGTTCTATTCTTCTTCAGGGCCTGAGGAGAGAGTGAGTGGGAGGGGGAACACACAGAGATTACAGAAATCCACTCATACCATCAGGAAAGTATTTCATCTCCATTCCAGGGGAAAATGATCACGCAAACAAAAATAAGGATTTGTCAGGTCAGGTCTAACTGCTGTAAAGGGCCACTGGAGGTGCTTTGGTCTTTAGCTTTTCAACTTTATTATTGAGTTATTATACTTATCATGATTATTTGATTATTTCCACTGTGCTGCTGCATATTATTCAGCATCTACTTTGAAACTAATATATAAACTGTGGGGTAACATCAGACTCCAGAATCCAATTGAAATGAATGATTAGGCAAAAATAAACAAAAAAAACACAACAAAGACAGGCAGCTGAGTCAGAGAATCTCTAAAATCAATGGCTGCATGAGGTGTCCCCAGTATGCAGTCGTCAGTAACTAGTAAAAGTGGCTCAATGAAGGGGAAACCAGAAAACATGTGGCAGGGTCATGAGCATCCAAGACCCATTGATCCATGGAGGCCCCACCCAACTTAAAGGACTTAAAGGATCTGCTGTTAAGGTCTTGGTGCTAGAGACCACAGGATCATACCTCAGTGGTCTTGTTGACTCTATGACTTGATGAGCAAGGCCCATTTAGCAGCATGAGGAGGATATACTGTTTTAATAGCATGGTTGATTGCGGCTCATTTGTACTTCTCACCTCCTTAGAACTTAAATTTAAGAACATGTGTAGGATAATGAAATAATAAGTTGTTCAACTGAGCTTCTTTCTACATGGGTCTTTTGGGAGAGTCATCCTTGCAGAAGACCCACTGTGGCAGTACAGTGAAGCAGTTACACAACAATGAACAGTGAACTTTGCTGATAAGAATCTGAAGAAAGCTTTGTTCCCTTACACCTTGAGATGCTTCCTGGAGATCTCGCTTGTAATTTTGTTATATAACAGACCTGTATCTGTGTCTGAGCGAATGGGGAGGATGGAACATTACCATCAATTCATTATGGGCAGTTTATATTTTAAACATTGTTGCCGAGTAAGGGAAAAGGGAAGTGGAAAAAGAGAAGGGAAAACATGTCAAAAGTGTCCAGAAAGCACCATATTAGGCAGTACATGCTGTGAAAAAAATGATTCCTATTATTGCAGATCAGTGCTTCACATGTGGCTGTGGAGGAATTCGGATTCACTCTTCACTGCAGAATTGCTCTAATTCAGCCACTTTGGAGGGTTTCTGAGCATAAACCTATGTTTACTCCAGCTGGCTTTGTATCATGTTAAACTTTGCATGAGAATCTATTATGCAAATTATGCAAAAATGGTTGTAAAATACTTTTTCACAGCAAAGTAAAAAACTGTCATAATTATTACATACAATAAATAAAAATGCCAGCTGTCCTTTACATTTTATGAACATTTTTATGATGAATGAATCAAAAATGTTTGTAAAAATTGGATGTAATTACAATAATATGTTTTTTATTCCTTCCACTACAAAGTTACAGCACCATATTACAGAAACAGTGTTTTTTTATGATTAAACAATATGCACATGGCTCTACAATGGCATATGCGTATTTCTTTCAGAAATGTGAATTCACATTCCATCTTGTGTGATACAGCTTGTACATTAAGTTCTCCAGCAGCTCTAGAATTAAATTTCATCCCCATTTTTTTAATTAATCTTACTTATCGCACCTTATAACCACTACACTTATCTCTTCTAAAACAAATGAGCTAAAGGAATATACATTAAAAAAGTTATTACACCAACATTACTCATACTACTTCTGTATCTTTTCAATTTGTCAAGCTGGTTTTTGGCAATAGAGATGGTGCTTTGTGTTACAGAGAAGAATGGCTATGTCTTACTCCCTTTCCATCACTAGCTTAAGTGCACTTCTGGCAGTAGTGAGGACTCACTGTTGAGGAGAGCCTGATTATTCCCCCTCGCTCTCCCACCTGCTTAGGTTTAAGTGTCACACATCTCCATTATCAAATGTTCAGTGTGTTTAGTGTAAGACAATATGACCCTGGCATCTACTCAGAAATGTCTGCAGTACACAATTTGAGGCACATTTTCGGGTTGTTCTCAACATTTACAAGGTTTGAATTTATTTGTATTTATATAGTCTGTAAACATGATGGACCTGTATGTGTGACCACACTATAGTTTCACAGCAGCTCATAATGGAGCAGCTCACTGCACCATTTTCAACTACTCACAGCAAGAGGTACGGTACCAGGCTCTAAACATAACGGTGTTTGTTACAATGAACCCCTCCTGTGAGTTGTTGCACTCACTCCACTTTTGTCTAAAATATTCTCAAATGGTTGGTTTTGGAAATAAGTCTTTCATTTTTATCTGCAGCAGAGATGTGCATATTACTTATATTAAAATATGAATCTTGCTCAAGTACTTGTACAAATAGCTTCTTAACACAACCGGATGTTTTTAGCAAAGAACTAGTTAGGCTTTTAGGTTCTAGGTTTTCCAGATTAATAGCTGGATAATAAGTCTAGTCCAGGGTTGAAGGCATAGACAGGACCACTGACACAAAGTATGCTAATTATGGTTGTATACATAAAACAGAAACTTTTAGATTTATGAACCCATAGCTTCAGTCATTACAGGTACAATTTTATCAGACACACCTGATAACAGTGCATGATCACAATGAAAAATCTTCCCTAGTATGAGTTTCAACAATAGAAAATGTTCTCCTTGCATTTCAGTATCAGATTGTTATTAGTGTAAGAATGCTGAAATTTTCATGCAAGAAACATGTGCAGTGGCCATGTGCAAGCTATCAGGGGTCACATCTACGTTCCACTCAAAGAGAGCTTGCAGTTTCACAGGAGACAATGACACTGATCGATCCCAAAAGAGTGGAACTGTAGTGCACTTGGCACATTATGCCTTAAGAATCACTAATAAACTTGTAGGCCACTTTCTGCAAGTTCTCCTTCAACAAAAGAGACACTTTCATTCTAGCCCATCTGCTTCCTTCTTCTAAATAATTGAAATATGTAACTTAAACAAGCCCTTAATTAGAACATGAGCAGGTTGCTATCATTCTTTGCAAACCCTTTGTCCATAGTATTGTGACTTCTCCTGGTAGCCACTTTAATGATGTAATTTTACATCTTATTGTTTTTCTATTTCTTTATCCTCAAATTATTACAGTGTTAACAAAAGCCACATTTACTCCCACCCAACTTAAATCCAACTGCAGAGAACTGTTTGAAAAATCTCTTCAAATAAAAGACAGATATTTCTCTTTATTAGCTCATAAATAAAAGATCATAGATCATGACCAGAAAGGGGCTTTTACAATGAAGCACAATTACTTACTCTTACACTTTTCAGAATACATGACATTTAAAGCTCATGTCTCAAAATGTCACAATATATGCCTGTGTATCTCTAATCTCAAAGTCTATTTTTTTAAACAATGGTCCTAAAACACCATCGTACCGTCCCCCATCAAACACACCAGGTTTCCAGCAAGTTATGTTAAAAAAGGGTCAGTCATTTCACCCATATGCTTGCTTGTTAAGCTCTGTGTGCTAGTTTTAAGCTCTGTGTGCTAGATTTAAGCTCTGTGTGCGCATTTAAACTCTGTGCCAATTTAAACTTTGTGTGCACGTTTAACCTTCATGTGCTCACTTAACTTCCATGCTAGTTTAAGCTCAACATACACTCCTGTGATCCTTCATAAATAATGATTTAAGGTGGAATAGCAGCTTCAAGCTGTGAGATGCATACATAGCCATTTTTGTTTTTTATTTCTTTAAATTATATTTGAAAATATTTATATCAGCCAGATCCAGATTCAAAAAACATGAATCAAAACCTTGACTTGTCACCACGTCATTAAAACATAGAAAACAGCCACAACTTTGAAGTGTGTTTCTTGTTAACAGATTTTCTGTGAAACACAGGGAAATAATTGATGAAGCAGACAAATATTCGGCTGAAACAGTGGATGGTTTTTTTTAAGATCAACAGAAAAGGCTGTGAATATTTAAAATATGACTTAGTGCCCCATTAAGAAGAAAATTTATACTGATTTGTAAAGAGGAGCGAACTGCAGGGTCTACAAGTCCAGGGGAGGAACTGACCAGATAAGGATATATGTCTGACAAGACAACTTAACTGCTTATCACATCACATGGTCACTCCCTTACACACACACACACACACACACACACACACATTTAAATATATACATTGTAAAACACTGGGTTCATACATGCTATAGGTTTTGACCCACTTTGGAGGATAAACATTCCATAAGACTTCCATAAGATCAAGATTTTTTACTTTTAGGAACTGTGGCCAAGTTTTATTAAAGGGTACCTTTTATTAAAGGGTACATTTTTCATGCATTTAATGTTTTTTTTTACTCTCAGAAGTCCACTTTCACCCCAGATTAACAATGCAAACCCTTTGCAGGATTCTCAAGATTAATATAAGATGTTCAAAAGTGAACTATGTGAGGATGGGTTTTTCAGGCTGTATTATGAGATGATACCATATAAACTGCATTTTCAGGGTAAAGCTGCCTAAAATAAAACACTGTAACAACATGAGATTCATATTTGAGCATCTGCTTAATGCATGATTGGCTACATAAAAATGCATATGTTCTTAAAGGTTATTTAACACACCAAGGCTCTCAATGTGAATTAGAACATCCTGGGTCCCCCATGACTACTTCACACATTGACGTTGAACATGACTGAGCTTTAATTAATTTGTTTTAAATCATTTAATAAGCTATCCTTGTGGACTTGCTGTAGGGCAAGTTTCCATAAAGGTTCTTTCACTATCAGTTTAAAAGTTTGTGTATAGGCTTACTAAGACTTAACAAAGTGCTCAGTCCTCTCATTCTGCTCTGAGTAGGCTGTCACTGAACAGACTTCACCTCAATATCTCAATGAAATCTGCACATTAAACCAAGCTACACATTAGCCTTGTTTTGAACTGATAAGGTTGAAATAGTTTTAGCGAATGTTTGACATATCTTGGGTACAATTCAATGCCGCATTGGCATGTAAACCATACAATTGTATATTAGGTGGCACTGCAGGAAACAAGGCCCCTCTGGTGATGGCAGCTCAAATGAGCCCATTTGTCGCTTGCCACTCAATTAGGTCTCCATTGAGGATGAGGTCATTACATTCAACCTCAACTTGACCACTTAAAGCAGTTTGTTTAACAGTTTGGCAAAGTGTATTTTGCAATCATGGGCTCAGCTGAGAGTTCTAGGTATGTTTAACCATTTTGGAAAACAGGAACTGAAGGAATGTTTTTGCTGTGGTTCTCAAATGAGCCTCAAGCTGAGAATGACATACCAAGTGATTGCATTCCAATCATGGTACAAGCAGGGACAATAAAAACACCTATGGTTGAAAAATAGGTGCCTGTCTTTCAGCAATTTGTGAATTTGAAGAACCAGGTTTAAAGAACTTACACAAATATGCATGCATAAAGTTCCTGTACAGTGTGACAGCAGTTTAAGTGACTTTTCTGAATTATGTACATTAATTGTATAGTGTTGCATCAGTGTCCATCGTTACTGTGTCTTTACCATGCTGACTATAGGCCTCATCCAACAATGTTACTGTGTCTTTAACATGCTGACTATATGCCTCATCCAACAATGTTACTGTATCATTAACACGCTGACTATAGCCCTCATCCAACAATGTTACTGTATCATTAACACGCTGGCTATAGGCCTCATCCAACAACATTACTATATCGTTCACATGCTGACTAAAGCCCTCATCCAACAATGTTACTGTCTTTAACATGCTGACTATATGCCTCATCCAACAATGTTACTGTATCGTTAACATGCTGACTATATGCCTCATCCAACAACGTTACTGTATCATTAACACGCTGATTATAGGCCTCATCCAACAACACTACTGTATCGTTAGTATGCTGGATACCGGCCTCATCAAACACTGGTACTGCAGCATTAGCACAAGGCCCCCTGTGCACGCCAGTGTCACATCACATGAAACGAGCCTAAAACTGTCCTGAGACTAATTTTCTGAGACTTGCTGTCAGACAGACACTATCAGACAGACAGACAGACACTCTCAAAAGTGCATACAACTAGTTATTACATCATTGTTTCTCAATTTGTTTGTGTGGCTCTTTAAGAATATACTATACCTGGAGATAGGGACGGTTTTTATTCCAGCTAGGTGAGTGTGAGAACCCTGACCTGCTTTCTGTAGGTCTTGGCAGATCACTTTTTGATTTATCATTAAAATCGGAGCCTTTGTCCATCTGTCCACACCCTGTTCCCACAGTGTCCAAACAACTCACTTTAAACCAAGGATGCAACATTTTAACACCCCACTAATCCCTCTAAAGTCTGCTGCTCTATGAAAACATGAGAGCGAACACCTGGGCTGGGTGTGGGTAGCCCTTATAGTGATCACACAGTTAATCGCAGGGTTCTGATATTGGACCGGTGTGCTGGCTTTTCCCTCATGGACTGGGCTGAAATCTGTGGGTTTGCTTCACTGCTGTGCTCTACTGGTAACTGACCCTGAACCATTACTGTACTCACATACGCTTGGGCTCCCTGCACTGTTTCAATTCATTATGTTGTTTTTTTTTTTTGTGATCCAGCTCTGAGATCATGTGCAGATGTAGAGAGAGGAAGGAATGTAGGCGACTGTTCTGCATGAAGTGCTTGAGCATAGTGGTCGACATGAAATAAGCTATTAATCATACACTATATGTCCAAAGGGTTGTAGACACCTGCTCATCCAAGCTTTCTTCTGAAATCAAGGGTATTAATAGAGGAGCTTGTCTACTTTCGCTGCTGTAGCAGCCTTCTCACTTTTGGGAAGACTAGATGCTGGAACATTGCTGTTAGGATTTGATTGCATTTAGCAAGAAGTGCTTTTGTTCCTATGTTGGCTCATTCTGGATCAGTGATGTCACGCAAGACAAGTCATTATAAAGGTCCATCAGCTGTCGGAACATAATTCCTCCGTTCCTCACTCTGATGCTGGTGGGTTTATATGCCCCTTGTTCAGTGGTTCCAAACACTGGTCCTGAAAGTTCCCTTTCCCTAAACCTTGTTGTTTTTACTTTAATCCCAAAAACACCTTATCCAGATAATCAGCTGAGGAGCTATCCTCTCTTGAGTTAAACTTGGTGTCTTAGAACAGGACACCACTGCTCTAGACAACAGCTGGGGCCTTGTCACCTCACGGTGGTCACCTGCGAAGCACCCCATTCCATTGGAAATGCTTTCTATTAAGATAATAGAGGCTATAAGAATATGATTGGTTCTACATAGCACATAAAGGGTTCCTCTAATGTTCTTCTGTGTATCATCAGCAGGTTAAACAAATCAACGCCAACAGATGGATGCATTCAAAAGAGCAGAGAAAGAAAACGGCACAATCACATGAAAGCAGAGCACCAAGTCTAATGCAACACAGGAGCAAGTGCTGCCATCTAGTGGTGAAAGATGACTTTCTGCATATTACAATGGCTAAGCTGTAAAGCAGGGTTCACCAACACTGCTCCTGCAGTTACCTTCCTACAGGTTTCCACTCCACCCCCAAACTGACGCACACATAATTCAGCCAATCAGGAGCTTCTGAATGCACTAATTAGCTGGCTCAGTTGGAGGGGGTTAAGGTTGACTCTATAGTCTGCAGGAAGTGAACCTGATGTAAAGTCATTCGGGGGTTTGGGATTTGATATGAAAGGTTTTATGGAAAACCTACCGATTTGGAATTGTTTATAGTGGTGGTGAAAACAACAAACACCGGTATGCATTTAAAGTCTCTCAAAATTAAAGACTTATTTATTACTCAGAAAAGACAAATGTGGCATAAGAGCCAAAAGCGGTGCAGATTTATCCCAAACCTGTCTGCTATTCTGGTTTGACTTTAAATGTATTTAATTCGAACGTGATTAAATTTGAGGATTTGATTGGATATCTTGCTGAATGTGCCCGCCCCCAGCTGAAGCAGTTAATTTGATTGGTTCTCTTGCTGACTGCCCGCCCCCAGCTGAAACAGAGAATTTGATTGGATATCTTGCTGAATGTGCCCGCCCCCAACTGAAACAAAACATCTACAGCTAAGAAATATAGGCTGGGAATTAAAAATATTTTCTAATAGGTCAAGAATCAGCAGTAAAATTGAGACAGGAGATCGCAGAAGAGTGTAGAAGACCATTCAGCAGGGGGCTGAAGCAGGACTGCGGCTGAACTGTCATTGACAGCCGACACTGAGGCTCCTCTCCTCCTGCGCTTCCTTGGAAATGTGGGCGGGGCCTCCAGTAAAGGAAACTCGGCAGGTGTTCACGCGTGCTGGATGATTTGCATGAAGTTCAGGAAGTCCGGGCTGTTTTTATTGCGCGTCTCAGTCCCTCCGCGACTGCCCGAATCCACGCTCCGTCCTCCGCCGAGATCCGGACCATGACTTCCCCGGGCCTCGCTGTGACTCTGCTGGCGGCGCTCTTGTGTGAAAGCGCGGCTCTGCGCGTGCTGAACGAGTCCTCTGTGAACTGCGCGCTGAAGGTACTGAGCTCACTGCCCCTCTCACTCTAACTGTCCCTCTCACTCTAACTGTCCCTCTCACTCTGACACTCACCCTCACTGTCCCTCTCACTCTAACTGACACACTCACCCTCACTGACCCTCTCCCTATCTCTAAGCATGAGGAAGCAGGGCGATCAGGTAAAACGGACCTGAACTTCTCAGGTGTGAAGTTGTGCTGTGGTGAGAAACTTCCTCTTACAGGAGAACCCAGTAGAATCTTCAGTTCCACCTTAAACGACTCCGCACTCAGAGGACTGAACTGGAAGCTGTCACTGCTGTGTCGTTTAAGGTGGACTGGACAGTTGGAGTCGAATGAGCCGTTCCTTTAATGAAGAGATTTAGTAAACTGTTCTGAATGATCTGATGGTGTTTACATTGTTAACTTTCATAAAGTCTGCTTCACAGCGAGGCTGCAGTTACATTAACGAGGTACTTTTCTCCTTTAATCTGGAGATTGTGAATCTGTTCGACATTCTCCATGAATGACTGATGTTGAAAAATGAAACTTAAGACTGAGGGTTTTTCCCCGCAGTAGGTACATTGTGTCTCTTCTAACTTCCTGTTTAATAAAGATAAATTATTAACTCTGTTAGAAACACTATTGTCAACCCTTCTCACCACACAGCCCACAAGGAAACTCAACTTTTAATATGAAAACTCTTAATAAACTTAAAGATATACACAGGATATTATTTAAAATGTAATTAATAACTTTAAAATAAAACTTTTAATATGAAACATTTAATAAACTTGAAAATATTTTAAATAATTAATAAATATAATAATAAAATTAACTTTTAACTGTTAAATTTATCTATCTATCTATCTATCTATCTATCTATCTATCTATCTATCTATTTCTCAAGAGCCAACACTGAAAATGTGAGATTTAGGGCCTGAACAGTTTAATTCTTTATCAAAACGAGCTGTACAGATGTGTTATGGACTACTCCCTCACCCTGAGGACGGGCGTGCGGACCACTAGAGAGTGACCCTCTGGTGGTCCCCAGCCCACAGGTTGGACTGTAGGATTAACGGGACTCATGTTGTTTTCATACAGTCATTTAACATGTTCCTAAAATGCTTACATTTTACTTACATACAGGATTCCCCAATTCCACAGTTATTCATCTTTATTCTCTCATCTGCTAATGCTCACACACAGTATAGAAAATAGATGGATGGATGGATGTTCAGAATTAACCACAGCTGATTTCAGCCTCCGTCTGAGACATGACCAGGTGATGAGTGAGAGAAAAAGAAGAAAATACCTGAACAAAAGAGAAGAAAGATGAGGACGTGTGATCACATGGGGACATGTAGTGTTTTTATATTCACTTTACCACAAATTGGTTTGCAAACCACCCAAAAACGGTGAAACTACCCACCCACTGACCTGTCCCCCTTCTGTGGCTTTTTTACTGTTTTTGGGGTTTTATTTTTACACACTTTGAACCAAAGACCAAAAGTGTTTAAAGTTTTTGTTGATGACTGGCAGCAATTTCATTTCCTTACTGTGATTAAAAATTCACTTCAATCATTTTAGTCTCATCTACTCTACATTCTGTACAAATATCTCTGTGGTTTATAGTAAAAAACGCAACTAAATAAGTAAGAACTGAATGTCCGATCAGTGGTAGAGAGTAAGAACACAATAATGCTGTTTCTGTAATGTCATTATCTGATAGTATTCTGACCGTCACTGTGCTTCATTGTGTTGTTTTCCTTTTGGATAGAGGACATAGTCGGTGTGTGTAGAGAAGGTTTTGTTTGCGTTTTGATGCAAAGTCAATATTTAATGAAAATGAGCAGGATTTGACTACTTGGCCACGTGTGTGATGTGTTTTTCTTTGTTAGGAGGTTAGAAGAAGTGTTTTAAGGATTTATTAACTCTTGTTAGTAACTGTAAACTCTGTAATTGTATGGTCAACATGTAAACAACACTGGGGCAGTACTAATGTCTGTGAAGGAAAGCTAATGGGGAATGATATTTGATCAGTATTTCAGGATATATTTGTGTTCATGAAGAACAGAATATTTAGGTGATGTTGGTCTACTGGTCTAAAACACAATAACATCAAAATTCATACTTTCCTACTCCAAAATATAGATATTTGCTGTTTCTGAATAATAATACTGTCATACTATACAGAACCACTTTGAAATGTTTGTCTCCAGATACTCCTTTAATTACATAAAACACATAAAAATAATAATTATTAAAAAAGGAATAAAATAATTAACCAGTGCTTCCTTTTGTTCTTTCTTCACAGGAAGTGCCATGCAATGCTACAATTAGTAAGTATCTGTGTTCTCATTTGTAATAAAATACTTAACATCAAATATTCCAAAACGCAGTAGAACAGAAATGAGAAGTTTAAGGGAATGAGTTGGAGAAGTCCTGAAGTGTTGGTTGGTCCCTTCAGATTACTGCTTCTATAGTGAATGGATGAAAGAGCAGACCTACACTCCAACTGCGCCTGTGGATCTGAGTGCGCATTGGGACGTCAGGGTGGATGAGAATGGAGACTTGGTTCCAGTAATTGTGGCACAATGGAAAGCAATGGATGATGGTAGGCTTTTGAAATGTTTTGATATGGCTTGACCTAACAGGAGATCAAAGCAGTAGTGCAGTAACCGTGCAACATATCACACTGTATTTAACTATTGCAACACACTGTATTGTATTGTTTCGTGACTTACCTGGTTAGGGAGTTTCTAATATTGAATTCTCCAAATCTGATCATGGAAATATTAATATGCTAATATTGGGCATCTTTTCAGGTGCATCCAGCCTCGACCACCAGCTATATATTCAAAACAATCAAATTCTGTGTTTTGTTAATCATTACATCTCTTTAAAATTCAGATAGCATTTCTTCATTAAACTACACTCTCTGACCTTGGGGTCATTCTCGGACCTTGGGGTTCACCCAGATTTGTTAGGGCCCCCACCCCCAAGGGCCTCCCCTCTTTTCCTCCAGGTACTATATATATATATATATATATATATATATATATGAGAGAGAGAGAGAGAGAGAGAGAGAGAGAGAGAGAGAGAGAGAGAGAGAGAGAGAGAATAAAGAATCAAAAGAAAATATAAAAAGGTGAACCAGGGAAGAAACAAACAACCAGCTGAATGTTTAAAGCTCAAAACAAAGATGAATGAGATTAAAAAAAGAACAAATAAATGAATATGAACTTTAATTAAAAATAAACATTTAAATAAAATAATCATAAAAGTGTTGCAGGCAGATTGAAGGAGGTTACAAATGAAAAGTTTCCTACTGGATATTCCAGATTGGATTGTCTGAGAGATCTACTATATGTTTGTTTCAGGGAGCATTTTGTTTCTGAAAGGAACTGAGTTTAAAGTCATCAAGTTAAGCACCAGTGAACACTTGTGCATCCATTACATACTTTCCAATCAGCTTCCAGGTATGAGGAATCCTGCACGTGAACAGGTGAGTTCTAAAACTAAAGAACCTTCCTGTTGGTTGTCCTGTTTTGAGAGACAGGACTCTTGCATGAATGTGCTGTGTTTTTTTTTGTTTTTTAAGTGGACTTTTTCAGTGGATCAAATGGTGGTTGAACCAGGGTTCAAGTATGCAGTGGCTGTCTCCAACATCCCCAAGCCAAATTCAGGCCACTCCCACTACGACATACATACGTATGTTTTTGTCCCAGGTAAGTGAATGAGAATAAACATTAACCATCTTCTGTGCATCAACACAGACTGCAGAATCAACAAAATAGTTATTTTGCAATAATTGTATGTATTGTTGTAATTGTATGTATTTCTGTGACCACAGACTGCAGTCACCCTGTTGTGCAGAGGACCAAATTCTGTATTGAAACAGGTAAGACTGACAAGAAACACCACATTGAGTATCAGTCAAATGTTTTTACACACCAAATTAAACATGTTAATTTGAATGTATGTTATGTTGATTCTTTTGAAAAGACAAATATTGTCTCTTTAACCTTTAGAGCCATAGCTATATAAGTTGTGTGTTTTTGACGTTGCCTCTTTTTTGTAATAACAGTAATTAAATGAGTCACATGGCCTATGATATCTTTATGGAAGGCCTTTGGCTTATTAAATATGTAATTACTTGATGAATACATACTATCAGAAGATTACTATCTTGATTTAAGTGACCAAGTTGTTGTCAAAATTGCCAAATGCCTGTTTTGTTTTTTTTTGTTTTGTTTTACTTATTTTTGAATATAGAGACTTGAAACTGAAAAAAAAAATAGATTTATGAACATAAAAGTTGCAGCTGGGTGTCTATAAGTTGAGAATTAAAAAAAAAGATATTTTATAATATAATATATAATATTACTGTGACAAAATACATGAAAAAAATCAGGCAGTCTTCATTTTTTGGAAGATTTTGCCTCTTCAATCCATCTCTAAAACTGCTTTTCACAGCAGTCAAAAACATGAAGTTATTTGTTCAGGGCCAATATGACCAACATCTCAGGTAATAACTGCTTTATTATATTGGATTTTAATAACAGGAGCTTATAAAAACAATTATAACAACAATTATTGTACATAAAAATTATGATTTTTCCACAATGAATTCCTAGAAATCACAGTTTTGCAAGCCTCAGCTACTGTTTACATTGTGTGAAAACAAACTTTTTTCAACAAAACGGCCACAAAACACTTAAAAATCAGCAAACCATATCACAATTTTTTATTTTAAGACTTTACATGGAACAGCATCAGTAGGTGCATCCCAATGGCCTAATGGTTTTAATCACAGTATTGAATTTAATTTGCTGTCTGTGCCACAGGATCTTTTTGGCAGCCTAACATTACCATGGAGCGCACAGGACCAGATGGCAGGACACTGTTGGTTTCCTTCAACACAGGAGAGCTTTCTGAAACCTACAATGTTTTTGTGAGGTGTGGTGATGACAGACAAACAAAAAAGCTTCTCAACAAGGTTTGGAGTTACATCTTACTTCCTTTTTGTATGTCATAGAAACACAGACTTAAAAAACAAATTAGTTCCTTAATAACTTTGAAGCTCATGACCATTCACTCTAGAGACCACTTTAACACTGACGCACCACTGAAGCATTGTGCCTTCTTGAATACCAAATGTGATATGCAGGAAACTTACCTCCTTTCTGTACATCACAGAACTGAAAGAAACTCTGACCTAGAAAACAATTTCATTGCTTAATAATTTTACAAAAGTGTCCTGTTTTATAATATAAATACAATTTAAACTGTTCTTGGGAAACATCATTAAATGTTCAATTAAATGACATATTTTCTCCTGTGCAGAACAAAAGATCATTCCTAAACATTACGTTTGACCTCGAGGCTTGGCCACACACATGCTGCAAATTCAGCGTCCAGGTGTGTTTCCTTGAAAGTTTATATGACCAATTATGCATGTGATGACTATATGACACTAAAATATTTGGACATGTCTGCTTATTTAGATCCAGCCCTTCTTCCATAAGTGTAATAATGACTGCACCAGGAAGAACCGGGATTTTAACATATGCCCAGGTATGTACTCTCCATTTCCTGATCTCCTCATTTTGTGCCGGTGGGGAACTAATTTGTTTAATTTATAATGTTTGTGTTAATGTTTTTGGACAGATGTAGTTCATCCAAAAGAGTCCAACATTTGGCTGTTTTTTGTTGGACTCTTTCTTCTGTTGTCTGGTTTTATCGTTTGTGCTTGTTTGTACCGAAGGAAGCGGCATAAGGGTAAGCATAGATATTTTTATCTTCAAGTCCTACATTTCATGCTGCCTTAGACATTTCTGCTTTCATGTTGGTTTGTTCTTTCACATTAAGCTGAATATAAATTCCCACATGTAGGGTTGCATCATTTTGGAAAGAAAACTGACATTGCAATATTTTGTTCTGCAATATAGAGTCATATGGAACAATTAGACACTACATGAACACCTTTGACTAACATTTTGAGCATATGAACATTTGATATGAATTATATTAAGAGTTGGAGGTGATGTAACTAAACAGGAAACTGAAGACATATCTTTTAAAACTCATTTGTAATTAGGTCAATTGTAATTGAAATTTTTATAAATTATTTAAACCTCAGATATTGGTGTGGTTTGTGCTTGGTTGTTGATCAGACTGGTGAGATACAAAGAGCTCCGAGTCTTTCAGAATGGGGAAAGAAGTTTGTAGAGGCAGATAGATGTGTCTTTGAAGGAGTTTAAAAACATCTCAACAGTTCAAATCAGCAGTTCCACTGTCCCAAAAATATTTTCAATTGGAGGACATTTAAAAACAAACTGCCAACATGGCCAAATCAGGCTGTTCTTGCAAGTTCATACATGCATACATAAGACATCAACAGTCCTAAAATGTCACTACGCTACCTACAGGTAGCTCTTGCCACAGTTGCTGTCAGAGTGCAGCATCTACCATTAGAAAGAGAATTTTTTTTGAAAAAAATTGTAATACCAATCGTATGAAGACTGATACTGAAACATCACTGAAACAGTTCCACACAGTGGAGCAAGAAATCTTTCATCCAGTCATGATCAGAGTGTTTGATGGTTATAGGAACCATCCAATTGATATTTCAGAAATACCAGCCATTAGGAAATAGGGTGTGCTCATTTTATTTCAGAAGAAAATTCCATATTAATTTTTATCTCCATCTCTCAATATTTTTAAACCTGATATTAAATGTCTGTTTGATTGTTAGTCAAATGTGTTAATGGGGTATGCTAAATTTTTCACATGAAATGTTCACCATATTTCTGCAGATGTCAGCATTAAAACATGTATTATGTGTAAGAAAAATATGGGCATTTGATATATTAGATAATAATTTCATCTGGTAGATATGTAATGGAAAATGAGAAATATTCCTATTGTATCAAGTAAGTTATAGACCGGTATGGGGTAATAATATGCCTTATAGTGACATTTCACATTGTGTTATATGGTTTCAACATAGTCAGCACAATACTCACATACTCTTATGTTTATATATATATACAGAAAATAGGCATATGATGATTGTAATGCCACACAGAACATGAATTTATTCAAACATTCACTACATTTCTACCCAGATCGGCCTGAAAAAGGAAGATATCTACCCAACACACCCACACACAACAGAAACGATCTTCAAGTTCAAGCTCATAAGCATTCAGTGCTGATCATCTACTCTAGAGACCACCCTAAATACACTGACATAGTACTGAAGCTTTGTGCCTTTTTGAGGGCCAAATGTGGCATTGAGGTCTACCTGGACCTAGTGGATACAACTTCCATTGGAGTCATGGGCCGCCTGCAATGGATTGAACACCATAAGCGTCTCATAGAGCAAACCTCCAACAAGTTGCTGATCCTTTGTTCTCGAGGGGTGCAGGCAAAGTGGGGAGCCATGTGTGGAGGACCCAGAGTTCACTTAAAGGAAGAGGTTCACTCACCAATTGGAGACATGCTGACCCTCGCACTACAGCTCATCACACCGGACATGCAGCACCCTGCTTCTTTTGGCAAGTACTTGGTTGCATATTTTGAGGATGTAAGTGGGGAGCAAGATGTACCCTCCATGTTTGACGTGGCAGTCAAGTATAAGCTGATGAAGCACTTTGAAGAGCTCTCCTTTCGAATCTTGGATCTGGAGAAGTATCAACGTGGAAAGATGCATACAATTGAGGGTATTGGCATTGATGAGTATTTCAACTGTCCCTCAGGCAAAGCCTTGAGGGATGCAGTAGAAGTATTCCAAGCCTATCAGTTGGAAAACCCAGACTGGTTTGAGAAAGAGTGCTTAGATACTGAAGATGAGGATCTGGCAGAAGAGAGCAGTGGTTTTCTTGAGCAGTGTGTCCCACCAATTCTTGTATGTGAGCCTGTGCTGAATAGTGGTCTCCCTGTCTTTGAGCATGGAGTTCAGATACATCATGTGGACCAGACAGAAAATGTAAAGACTTCTGAAATATCCCATCTGAACCTAGATTTCGAAGGACCTTCTGTAGCGGGTATCCAACCAGCACACAGCCAGGTATATTCCCTCTATCCATGTGTGGAACCACCACCTGGCATACACACACCTGGTGTCTGCCCTGCTATCATAGATAGTCAAGCCTGCCTCTTGGCTGAACCTGCACTTCAGGAACTTTTACCGCTAAGCAGGAATGATATGTTTGTGGAGGGTGCTGCACCAGCAGGTGACTACTCTGTAGAAGATGTGAATGCTCTCCAGCAACTGCAACTCTCCCTGGCATCTCTTCAGATGCTAGCTCCTCCACCTTCAATAGTTGATCACAACCAGCCAGAGGAAAGTGATGAGGCTTCAGGAAAGCGGCAGTCAAGATGGTCAGATCAAGGATATAGTTCCAGAGACTCAAATGTAAGGGAAGAGCCTCCACCATCCTCTCTTGATGATCTGACCAAACTACAGGAAATTCTCTACTTAAACAGTCCCATCTCTTCTGGCTTCTGCACAGAGACAATGGGAAGTTGATGTTCTTTTGACTGTAAGCTGGAAACAACAGATGATTTTCAGCTTAGTCCTCACCAGTACTCCAGGACCCCTCCCAGGACCCCTCAAGGACCAATTTGAGAATTCCTGGCATACATGAATAATAAACACTCAGGACTCTTGTGTATGTTAGCTGCTCTTTGCATATTCGGAAAAGCCAGAAATAGCTTCCAAAGCATTCAATGGTACTGACAAATGCAAAACCAGTCATTAGCTTTCCTTGTGTGGAAAATATTTCTAGTTGTCTGTAGGGCTGGGCTGAAAAAAAGAATTTCAATATGCTTAAGAGAATTGGAGAAAAATGATACGCTATGATAACCTTAAAGTATAATGTTAAAGCATCAGTATTTTATTGTAACACTACACACGCAGCATGCGGTATTTTTAAATACTAAAGTTTAATTGTGATGTTTCTAAGACAGAACTTGAAACTTAAAACTATTCTGTTGAGCCTTATGCCTCTGACAACCAAACCATTTTGAGAGAAACGACCCATTCACCTTCTTTTTTGGAATTAAATAACAGATGGTTACTCTGTGACAGATGTGTTTTTTTGCCTGTTTATTATGTCTTGTACAAATATATCTCTACTTACAACTAGCTGGGCATTAAATCGTATGTAGTAAACTTTTACATTTAAATTGCCCTATATATAGTGCCATATATATATATATATATATATATATATATATATATATATATTGCTGCAATAAAAAAACTAAAATAGTAACTTTGTTAAAAACAAACAAAAACACAAAGTGAGGGTTTTGAAATGGCAGTGACATTGCACTGTATGGTGAGTGACCTTTATTTTTTTTAAACAAATTAGTCATTGGTTTCCACAGAACACTGTAGCCTTTCCTTTCCTGTAACGTTGCTACAGTGATTGCAGACTTTATGACTAATGCATTTGGCTTCTATTGCTCTTTATTACCAAAAAGCATTATTCATTGTTCCAGCTGGATCTCCTTCATATCTTAGTGGTGTGTTCTTTTCCAGTCAGTAAAGTTATTTTAGAACTAAAATGTTTTGCAGTAACTTGAAACAAAGTATTTTCTATAATCACTATTAATCACTGTCCAATTAAACATGTCTATCTTCAAATGTTTTTGAATGTAAAATACATTTAATTTAGAGTAATTACTGTATAAGTCAATATAAAGTTTTTAAAAATGACCACAAAATAAAGTAATTAAGAAAATATAAAATAAAAAATAAAAGTAAAAAGTAAGAATGACCAAATAAGTGACAACAATAAAAACTTAGTTTGATAAAAATGATAAACTGAAGGTGGTTTAAAGCTAAAAGCTGAGTTTTACAGACTCCTGTGATGAATTTAATCATAGATTGAAGTAAGTAATTCTACTTTTTAACCCACTGTGTTGTGCACACGTGGGAATTAATCCTCCGCATTTAACCCATCCACACACAGTGATACACACTAGTGACTTCACACACCAGGGGGCAGTGAGCACACAGATTGAGTCTAGTGGCTTGCTAGCACTGGCAGACACCTTTCTATACTTCTTCACCAGAGTCCAGGACTGATATTATGGTTGGCTCCACTACTTTTGTTTTCCTAGCACTCGTAGGTTAACAGTTTATTCCAATGAAGGAACCCAAGCTTTTGTCTGCACTTAAAGGCTGTTTGTTGATGTACGATTTAAGATTTTTTCCATCCAGCCAGATGCAAAGGTATTTATAATCAGTGACTCACTCAGTGCTGGAAAACAGTATTTCAGTATCTGGAAAACATCATTTACTTAGTTTCATTATGATTACATAGAGCAGTTTGTAAATTAAATGAACATTGGTGTTTTTCTAATGCAGTGTGTGCAGATTCTACAGAGCAGTATAAATTTGTATTATCTGCATACAGGTGCACTTTGCAGTTTAAGGTTGAGGTGGCAAGATCATTGATGTAAATTTGACCTAAAACCGGACCCAGGATGAAGGCCTTTTGGGATGATCATGGTCAACAGTATTAAAAGCTTTTATTAGGAAATGGCAGCACAGAGATGGTGCAGTGTCTTTCTCTGAAGCCAGATTGAAAGTTGGATTGGATGAAGTTTTCATAGAAGAATGATTTTAGTTGGTTGTTCTGTAAAGATTGTAAAATGTTAGATAAACAAGACCTTTTGAGTTTTGAGATTGGTCTATAATTACATCTGCCACATCTCCTCTATGCAGAGGAATAACATGCTTTTTTTCAGGTGCTGGGAATTATGCAGGATAAAATAGAAAGTTCAAAAATGTATGTAATATGTTTTTAAGATAACTGTGGTTGCAAGATGCAGAAGGTAATGGTCCAGAACACCCTCTCCTGTAGTTTTTCCAAAAATGTATTGTAGAAAGGGTGTCGACCACTATGTATGGAAAGCAGGCCTGGAGAGTGAAGATATCGAATTTCTGGGACGCAGCAGTAGTGATTGTAGACTGATCCAAAAGTAGGCTTAAATAAGTTTTTGAATATCTTACCAGCTTCAGCAAAATGTACATTAAAAGCTTGGTAAAGGTCCTGCTGGTCAGATATCAAATGATGAGGTGTGTGTAATCGGGCTGAGATAATAATCTGATTTTGCTTTTCCATTATTGTTTTCCATTATATCAGATTTGTATCAAATATTCATTGATTTGTTTTTGGTTGTGCAGGTACAGCATGTTTATTACATACAGCTTTTAATTTACAGACCATTTCTACTGTATTGCATGTTTTATTCTGTAGATATCATTGTTTTCTAATTAGTGGATCATGGCCTAGTTTGGTTCAGTTTACATAAGAATAAAGTTTCCATCACATGGAGCTTTGAGTGTAATACTGTAATAATACATTCCTTATAACAGCAAACTCAAAAGCAGCAGTCTTTGGTTGTCTTCATGTGCTCTTTACTGAAATGTACTGTAGATATCTGAAAAACAAAAGCATTACACTCGTCACAAATTCCAGGTTCAATATTCCATTTTAAGAAGATAACAGGTTCTGTATAGTGCAAAACATGTCTTGTAAAAACAAAATGTAAATAAAGTGTGTCGTTTCCAGCCCTTGTGGCAGAGTCTTCTGTGAAACGTGAAGTTGTATGCATTGCACATAGAAAGAGCACACAGTCCGCATGAACGTTACATATGGCCACATTTTTGATAACTTCTGATATACACATATTAAACAGTTTCATAAATGAGCATGTTTGTATTGCACAGCGAGGCACAAAAATCCCATTTTCAATAATGCACTTTTGGCCTGCATATTTAACTTCCCACCCTCCCCTTCTCTAATCTGAGAACGTGAATGATGGCAGAGTTTAGATGTACAGTCATTTCTGATCGTGGTCTGATTACCTGATAAACATATCGTTGCTGTGGAACAAAACCTCTGAAAAGGCAACTTTACTGGACAAGGAATAAACACTGTAAATTCTTCCAGCACTTTTAGGCCATTTCTACTGGTTCATTCTTCATAAGCTTACAATACCAAATAAATTTGGACTGGCCTCATCAAAAGGGAAAAAACAAAAACAACTAAATTAGCTCAAAAATATAAATGTAGTAAGTTTCAAGGTTTTGATATGACAGCAACAATCATGTTACCATACTTTATTTGGAGCCAGGCAAGCATTCAAAGCACTCTATTTACTGTCTGTTAGATCTGTGCAATTATGTGAAACCAAAAAAAGTTCAAAAACGGGTATTTCCATTTGAGTGAGATTTGCTTACACTTCTTTCCTTCGCCTGACTTGCTTCCTGTGACTGACCTGCCTTGAGCTTTGATCTAGACTCAAGACTTTGCATGCGCAGGCAAATTTACATCACAACCACTCACCACTCACGTCATTGATCTGCTCTCAGCACACAGCTGCACAACTGCAGGAGCCTTAACAGCCTTCCTTTGCTGAAATGACTTGAGGAAAATGAGCAGTAGCAACATGTATAGAGAGGTAGCCTAGTTCTGGGTCGAGACAGATTAGATGCCACTGCTGTAACGCAGCCCGCCGAGGCCACTGTTAGAAGAGAGTCAGTTCAGAAGATGGATCACGTCATAGGTAGTGCTATTCACAAAGTATCCGTGCTAATCGCTAAGAGTATCAACAGTCATCACAAGCCCGTATCATACACCTGAAAGCAGTTTTCCATTCTCTAGTTCCACTCTTCACAAGCCTTTCACATCTGAATACAGGAAACAATACATAACGGTCACTATCTGTAAGATAACACGGAGTCTAGCAGGACACAAGGTCTATTTACACTTTTTATAAGTGCATCCACATCCATGTGTCTGGCAGGTCAATGCCTGGGAGATGTCACCTTACATTTCGTAGAAAAAGTCTGTTGATTACCATGAAATGTTCTGACATTTGAAGCATACTGTGGCAGGCAAATATTTGGGCACCCCTGGTCTAAATGGTTGTCACTGTGAATATAATTTTTTCCACATTTAAAGCAAGATTAGTGTATTTTTTCACTCCTCAACAATCAGCAGCCGTGGACTCTTTCATTCTGAAAATTAAAATATCTGAAGCCCACAAAGCAGGAGGATTTAATATCACTGTGCAAAATTAAAAAAAAAAAACGCAATTGTTTTCTGTTTTTAGTTCACTACATCCCTTGAACACAGCAAATGTCCTTCACATAGTATAAATGTTTCATAATAAATGGACAATAGAGAAAAACCTCTTTACATTAGCTTACATTGACAGTATATTGTTCATCCTCCCGTGCAGCTATTTTTAAGGTTGTTTGTCTTTGGACAGCGACGATGTGTTTTCAGGTAGCTGTTTGTCAGCCACGAAAAGTAATGTTGCTTAAAATGTCTTTATGCTTTTTGGAAACCAGGTCATCCTTTACTGGCTTTCACTTTCACTCTAACAGATATTTGACCAGAGAGGCCCAAACTTTCGGACGCCACTGTTGGTCTGGAAAATATAACACTAGCTTTACCAAACAGCACTGTCTGCAACATCCCATGAATTATATTTTCACATTATAAATTAAAGTGCCTAACAATACAAGTGCAAATCAAACAAATACAAAACTGCAAGTCACACATATCACTATGAGGACCAAAGGTTCATGACCACAGCCGTGAAAGTGTACTGGCAAGTTGTTGTTATTGTTGTTTTTTATGGAGAAGGGAGTGGGGTATGCAGGACGGAGTTGATGGGTATATGGGGCAGCATTTTGTGAATAATCCATTTCTTGAGGTCCACTGTGCGAGCTGTTTTCTTCCACTGTCTGGTTGCTTTGTTTTCACCTTCACTGGCTAATGTTCATAATGTAGACCGGCTGTCAGGCCGTGCATGTGGAGCAGAAGGCTTTTCTTCGTCTTTGTCTACTTTCCTTACATTTCCAGTCTCTAAATCCAAAGGGGGTGGTCGTCCTTTTGTATTCACATGTAAAGTTTTACTGTCTGCCTGCTTCTCTTCACAAAACAGCTCTGCAAACATTGAAGCAGGGCACTGGCACAGTTCCATAGCAACCGCGTAGCACAGAATTAGAAGTGACCTAATTGTTTGAACAAATCTGATCTTAGATCAAATTTAATGAGAGCCTGCCTTTTTTAGCTTCACTCACTTTACTCGCCGCTATTTGCAAATGCTGCTTTTGGGTTGGGTGGACAGAGCAGTGGGGTGGGTTTAGATACACAAGGGTTCAATATAGGGCACTTGTCCAACTCCAGATCTGGTGAGCTACAGTCCTGCTGTCTTCTAGCTCATTAAGCCCACCTGGTTCAAGTCGTCAGCAAATTTGCAAAGCTTTCTCGAGCTGATCTCTGAGGTCTTGTTTCTCAGGCTATGTTCAGACTGCTAACCCATATCTGATTGTATCCAGGCTGATTTTTGATTGTTTGGACAGCAAACCACACGGATCCAAACCACATTTGGAGGTGGTTTGAAATGGGATTACAGTTGGGTTTGTACACAATGACCGTATCAAATCCAGAGCGATGAAAATGCAGGGATCTCTCGCTGCTCAGTGAAGCAGGCTATGACTTCAGCATGGAACAGTGCAGTGCATACCAGCCTTCTCCATAGCTGGATTTCTCTGTTGCAACAGAAGACTGTTTGGAGAGCATCGGCAGATCGTTCTGTCAACCAGCCCCTTCAGTGTCTCGGTGACCCACGCTTATAGCTGCCCACCAGGATTTTCCCTGGTTCTGCTGATGGCACAGTTCCATAGCAACCGCATAGCACAGATTTAGAAGTGACCTAATTGTTTGAACAAATCTGATCTTAGATCAAATTTAATGAGAGCCTGCCTTTTTTAGCTTCACTCACTTTACTCTTACAATTTAACTTTACAATCCATGATCACCAGCATGGTTAAATACTTACTGATGTGTCTACATCGTTACCACAGCAACCCAGCCATACAGGTTGGGGATGACTGGACATGCAAATCCAAGCATGATCCCTTACAAATACCAGTGGGGAGAGCAACATCAACAGATCTGATTTGCCTACAGTCTGAACATACCCTTAGACTGGGATTAAAATTATCTGAGTTTCAACTGGTATAACATTTGTGTTTCACTATTAAGCAGTTTTTAATTGCGGATGAATCTGGTTTGGGAATTGGCCAATTTTCCAACATTTCTGCCAAACGGCTGAGTCAGCCAGAGTGATTTGGAGTGAATGCTCCAGTCTAGATAACATTACATTTCACTGTATGCAGTGGGGGTGAACTGAACCAGATATCTGAAGGCCTGAATGCCTCCATAAGCTCCATAACAGAAAGCTAAGGCATAAAATGTTATATGCTAGTGTCAGCTGCAGACACTCTGCTGATAGCTCTTGCACACAAAGCAGGCAGGATTTTGTCAGTTGTATTCTGATTGGCTATCCACGTGTCTGAGCCTTTCTACCACTCTGACAGGTAGGAAAATTTGCTTTTACAAGTAAATCCTGGTCAGCAATACTGAACAGCGTGCACTAGATAGTATGGTGACAAAGGAGCCTTTCAGAGGCATGTTCTATAGAACAGCATTTTCCTGACAGTGTATTCCATTCCTGGCCATATTTTGCACCAAATTCTCTGCCAATAAGTTGAAGTCTGGCTTGCAAAACTATGGATGCACTCATGAGACTCATGTGAAATACACTATTTAAACAAATTACCTTTTTATCCATGCCTTCCTGGTCAGAGTTTGGTGCGTCTGGAGCCTAACTGGAATCGTTCCTACCAGCCCATCAGCCATTCTTACACATGAGGGCAATGTACCTTCAGCAATTCACCTACCATGTGGTTTTAGAAGATAGGAGGAAACTGGTGCATGTGGAGAATACAACAAACCCCTCCAAGGCAGTAACTGTAGCAAGTAAGGCCCCTGAAGGTGCCACAGTGCCACCTGCCATTTAAATTACATTAGTGGCAGAGCCGTACATGAAGGAGGCTGTAAGGGAGGATTTCTCATTCCACCATCATCAACCTTCCGTATAAAACGCAGTAAACAAATGTAGTGCTTCTAGATTGTAACTAAACTGGCTGTATTTGCATTGCAGACATTTCAAACCCCAGGTTCTAATCAGCGCCGAATAAAGAGATCCACCAAACCACTCTGAATTCTCCTTTAAAGCTAGAGAACACCAGCCACGAGCACTCTTCCTGTTTTTAAAGCATCATTATGCAGCATCTTCTGAATCACGATGATGCTCCACTGACTAGAACAGTGAGCATGCTGCTGACTGCACTATCAAACTTTGGTGGAGCCGTCTGAACTGCGTAATGCGGTGAACCTGAGACTGATGATAGTGGTGTAAAATCCTGTAGTTTCACTCCACTGCCATGAGAGCGGATCACACAAGGAGACCAAGAGCTTGCGTACAAAATCTGGCACAATGCTGCTTTAAAGGGTCCAAGCGAAGCAGTGCGAACGGGAGAGAAGGGCTCTCCGGCTGTCCGCTTGGTGCACTCTGGCCTTCAGAAGAAGTGATCTGACCAACCACTGCAGTGCTGTGACCCCTCGGGTGTACGGGGTGGGCCTCTGGGGGGTGAATGTGGAGGAGGGTGAAATGTGAGGGGTGGGCGGGGTTGTGAGGAGTGTGGGCGGGGCACCGCGTGTCGTTTGGTTGTAGCTCCGGAGGAGCAGGCCGCTCACGGCTGCGTGCTGACGGCCAGCGTGTTGACGTAGCCGTGTGGCCCCATGTCGTTCTCCGACACGCAGTGCGACACCTGCGCCGCGTGGCCCGCCAGCCGGCGCGCGCTGCGCGCGTTCGCGCACTGCTCCAGCAGCTCCAGGCACGCGCAGGCCAGGAAGAAGGCGTCCTTGAAGAGGAAGAGCGAGGCGGGCGCGCGGTACAGTAGCGCGAGCGCGCAGCGGATGGCCAGCAGCGGCGCGTTGACCAGCGCGCCGGTCAGGAAGCGCGCCCACGCCCAGCGGCAGCGCGCGCGCGACGCTGTCAGCTCGTACAGCCACACGACAGGCGCGGCGAGCGCCACCACGTGGGCCGCCACCACTGCGTAGCGCAGGCAGCGCGCGCCGGCGGGCAGCGCGCCTCGCACGAGCGCCTCCACCAGCTCGAGGCTGTCCAGCACGTCCACGCAGGTGGCGACGAAGCAGCCGCGCGCGTGGTGGCGCGTGGCCGCATTGGGGTCCTCCGCCACCGCGTTGATGAGGCCGAAGAGCAGCGGCGCGGCCAGCAGCACGGCCAGCTCGAAGCCCGCGACGCCCAGCGGCGCGCGCTGCGCAACCAGGTCCGCGATGGACGTCTCCAGGATCAGCACGATCTTGGGCGCCTGCGCGATCACGTAGATGAGCCACGCCAGGTAGGCGAAGGCGAACTCGCCCAGGCGGCAGCCGAACAGCGAGCCCTTCTGCCGGAAGCCGCAGGCGCGCTCACGCTGGCTGCGCCGGTTCTTGGAGAAGAAGATGGCCCAGCCGGACAGAACCACCAGGTCGGTGGCGATCCACGAGCACCAGTACAGGTCGGTGAAGGCGATGAGGTAGAAGTCGAGCGCGGCGCCCTGCGCAGACAGCAGCGCGAAGCACAGCGCCTTGTACAGCAGGGTGCGGCGCGAGCTCGGCACGAACGGGGTGCCGGCGGCCGGCGCGAGCTCGCCCGAGGACGGCATGGCGCGCGAGGCGGAGCAGGAGCAGCAGCAGCAGCAGCAGGAGGAGGTGGAGCAGGTGCAGGAGGAGGAGGAGGAGGAGGAGGCGGCGGGGACCAGCGGCTGCGCGCTGCCGCCCTCCGCCTGCTCGTCTGCGCGCGCTCAGCGGGGCAGTCCGGACAGCTGCTGCCCGCGCCGATCTGCGGCCGCACGGCCACCAAATCCCGACATGGAGCTGCGGAATGGACTGCACCATCAGCCACAACATTACGACCACCTGTCACAGCAGTACTGCTGGAGTGCTTATTCCCCAACCCTCAAATGTCCAACCAACTGCGTCCTGCAATCAAATCCTCACAGCAATAGCACAAAATATGCCAGAAAGCCATTACAAACATTACATGGCACAGCAAAATGCTTCTCTTATCGCACCACACCTCAGTACTGGAGTCAGAGCAGAGCATCTTTGATGCAGTGCCCCCACAGAGGGTTGGGGGTCTTAACCCTAATCCTGTTTGTTTTTCAGTTAGAATCGTAAAATTTATTTATTAATGACCACTAACGCAGGAGCTACAATTAACTACATACTTGATGTCAATATGAGCGGTGAACTCGTGTGTAGGTCCAATTCCAGATCTGTACACAGGTTTAAACAGCAGTGGCAGCGCTCACACGGGTGGGCTTTGAACGGCAGTATTTTTGGGTATACATCATCTGGCAGCATCAGATTTGCCTGTGGATAAAGAATAATAATCACACACAATCAAATGTGGGCTCAACACAGTTGGAGAACTGCAAACAGATGCTGTGAGAATACTTGTCTAACATGAGTATGAGGAGGAACATGGAATTATGTACAATGTCTGTTATTGGACCACTTCTGGAAGGTATAGGAAACCAGAAATGCTTACCAGATGGGATTCTGAGGCATGAAGGGTCACAGTCATGTCTGAATTTAAAGTTTGTAATGCTCATGGCCAATGATGACAGCTAAATACTCATATGTAGCAATGTGCAGCTGATGCCTTTTGTTAGAATTTGGAGAGATGTATTGGAGCCATTGTGATTTGCTTACAGTGACCTTCATTACTAAAATGCTTTGTCAGACCACGTGGACAAGAAGGCATCAAGTCAACTACCAGTTCCAGACACAACCAGTGTCTCAAATTCTTTTGGCTGCCCTTTTTTCAAATCAATTCAAATTTGCAATGCCACCATCATAGCAAAAGACCAACAGACTGCAGCTTACAATGGCTGTCTGGAGATGAGGCAGGCTGCCATAAGGACTTACATTAATGTCTGCAGGCAGAGAGGATGCAGGTGTGTTGCAGACAAGAAATGTGTAAAATATAAACCTTTTCAACATAATTCGGGCACATAATGCAGTCTAACCACCACTTATTTGCATTTTAAAGAAACATTTCAAGTCAAACTAAACCCTTGACTGAATTTTTGCATGTCCACAACTTACCTGGACAGATGATCCCATAAAAAGAAAACGTTGGGCAGGATGAGGCCCAATATGAGCAGTTATGACCAGTCTGTCATAACCAGACTTCATGCTTGATGCTGAGGAGTATTGCTGCTCACAGGGTTCACAGCTTGTCTCTCCCTCACTGCTTCCATCATGTAATCAGTCAGTCATAAAGATACAGGTCGGCACCTTCAGGTAATGTTCAGATCAACCATCAGAATGGGAGGAAGAAATGATCTTATGAAGATAAAGGTGCTCATATTCCCACTGTGGTGCACACGGGGGAATTTGTCCACATTTAACCCATCCACACAGTGATACACACACACACACGTGAATTTACACACTAGGGGGCAGCAAGCACATGTGGCCAGAGAGGTGGGAAGCCATGGCCACGTAGCTGAGTCCATGTGCCACCCACCATCATGCCCCACTCAGAGCCACATGCACAGTCCAGCACCCGCAGTGCTCATCCACTGACTCTTCTTTGGTTCTTAAAACATGAAGCAAGATCTGTTTCGAAATAAATCCAAAATGAAACAATTGCCATGGACATATTAACAGGTGGGTTAAATCGGGTGTACTGGAGCAGGAGGAGCACAAATCTGTGCAGGAGTGTTTATTTCACAACACAGCAGAAGATTATTCACACAAAAAACACCATTACTGTATTATGAAAATGTTTTTATTTTGTGAGGACAAATGTATAAGATAAACTATGATACTTTGATAATAAACTTTAATTTTCAAGTTATGTTGGATGGTTCTGGACCATAGAAAACAAGCACATTTCAGTATAAACATATGCATTTCAACCAAGTTCGACAAGAACCGAATAAACAACAGGGTTTTTGTGGATTGGCTACTGACAGCCGAGCTTAATATGCAATACTGAAGCAAAACAGAAAACTACAATTGAAAAGACAGTTAAAGTGATGAACCACTGAGCTTCGTACTTGTATGCATTTAAGTCTGCTTTCGGGAGTCCAATTTCACAAAGGTATCGCTACGCGCACATCTTAGGAGAGACTTGCCATTTGATACCACAGGTGCTGCTGAACCAGTACGGTTCAGGTAGGTTTAAAAACTGACCTTCAGGCCAATTAGAGAGAAAGAAAGAAAACAAGAGAGAAAGAAACATTAAATGTTCAGTGACATGAATTGTCTTTATGAACGTTAAGAGTGCATGTGTGCATTTGACATCAAGGAAGCTCACCTCTGCCACCCACCCTATCAAAGTCAGTGCATGAAGAGAGGAATAATCCAGAAAGCATCACAGCCACCACCAGTTACAGTGAAGTCTTACGAAGCTGCTGTATGCTCAGAGTCCCACTTAAGCAGGACCATACCTGGGTAGATGATAAGTCAAACCTACAATTCAGAATAAAACCATTAGGATTTATTAGTGATAATCCAATTTTTAAATGTATATAACTTAGTGTCTTTGTCATTTTTAAACTGCTTCTGTTGTAAATTTGTATTTTTGGAGTTTTTCATCAGTACATTAAGTGGACACAGACAGACTCACAGAACAAAGGAGGTTTTCTAGAAAAGGTTTTAGCACAAGCGCACAGACCTGTTTTTTTTTTTTTTCGTTTTTTTTTTTTCCTTTTTTCTCTTGTCTGGTCTTTTTATATATATATATATATATATATATATATATATATATATATATATATATATATATATATAGTATATATATATATATATATCTTTTATATTTCATTTCACTTTGAACTGAACTCATTGTTTCAATGGCCTGCTGAAAGGCACTGCCACAACACATGGGGGGAGAAAAAGACGCTACTGCCCATCACTCACACGAGACAGTCCAGTCTAATTTCTAGTAAGGGGAGGGGGAATTGATAGGTTCAGGGAGGATTAGTGAGGGAGACAGGAAAGGAGGCATTAAATGGAGGGCTGCTATAGGTAGAGCTCATAGTAATCGTCCAACTCTTCGTGAAACAAGTCCCACTCGTCTTCGGAGTCAGTAACGTCGTCATCGGTGCCTGCAGCCAGGAGCATGAGAAGCATCTCACTCAGCTCGAACGTCACCATCTCCTCGTCATCGTTATCCAAGGAGTCGCTGCTCTCCCGCTCGTCAAACAGATCCCAGAGCGGCGTACGCCTTGAGTTCTGTAAATCACAGGTACGTCAATAACAACATTTACCATATTAAAATTAAACCACAGTATATTTAATGACAGGATTAACATCATGAATTTTAGTTATTAAGCTGCAATCAATTGCTGTGCTTTTAAAAACTCACGTTAAACACTGTAGAGCAGCAACCATGTTAGCTACAGTTGGCAAGTTATTCTCTGGGGTTAGTTTGTGTAAGGAGAAGCATAGCTTTTCAGGGCAAGGGCTATAAAATCTCCAAGCTTGCAACTTTGTTAGGGTTACATGTTAGGGCTTCTAAACGACACTTTAGAACAATAGAAAAGGACATGAATTTACAAGAAGTCACCTGAAGTACATCAAACACATTTTCTTGCCATAATTGAGTGTCTGATTAGTCAAAATGGATGCAGAAAACATTATGGAGCACACTGTTGTTTTGATCCCAAAGTAATTAAGAGGGGTTTAAAGTGCTGGCTTCATGGTAGGCATAACTACACAGACCATATTTGATGGACATAAAACAAAAATTGGACAATTGCAATTTTAAGTGCTATTTAAAATCTACGATTTTTTTTTTAACATTCAGAATATTGTAAGAATTAAGAGAGCTCTTACCCTGTTCCTCCCATTGGAGCCATTTTGCCTTCGCTGAGACTGGTTCTGGGTCTGAGGCTGAGCCTCCTCCAGCCGCCCATCAGGAAAGGCATGTTTATAGAAGCAGTTGGCTCCAAATGGACAGGTTCCACGACCCTCATCAAAATATCGGCATGGTTTACTCCTGAAGACAGAGAAAGCAAAGGGTAGTTTAAACAAAAGAAATCACCTGTTTTTGTTAATCTTCCATCCTAATTTAACACAAATGCTGCCTTTTCGAACAAACCAATTGTGAATAAACAGTAACCAGCTTGAAATCCAGGCATGTCATTAATGTATCCAGAGTGAAATTGATTTTAGTGTCGATTTGATCTGTATGTACCCCATGCCATCCTTGTACTTCTGGATGAGATTCTGCTTTTCCTCTTTATCTTCCACCCAATATTCACTAGGGATGACAAAGTTGGACGTAATGCGACACTCTGGGCAGGACCTGGTAAAAGACGACAAACTCATGAAGGTAAACCCATAAACCCACAGAGTAATGGTATGATAATTTCACTGTAATAAAACACACGAGTGGTAAATGTATTCATTGGGCTTACTTTATGATCTTGCTCTCAAACTGCTTGGCACTCCTCCACTTGCGGATGCACTTGAGACAGTAGCAGTGGCTGCAGTTGGACAAGATACCGAACCGGCGCTCGCTGGGATTGGCCTTCTCAAACACCACCTCCATGCACACGCCACACATCATGTCCTTACTGCGCTGGATGGCAAACGATATCTCCATGTCTTTCTCATGGGCCTCGATGCACGCCTGCCATTTATCAACACAGCACAGAGCGTTACACTATTATTCTGAATGTCTATAGGAATCACTTTAAGTCTGATCACATTATGAATTGCACACAAATTTCAGATGCTAAAAAAAGTTCTTTGAATGAAGCCACAGAAGAAGAGTTTTTGGTTACATAAAGAACCATTTTGTAAAAGAGATGTGTAGAACAGAGGGAAATATAAATGTCCATTATTAATATAAAATTCACTCTTACAAAATAGTTCTTATGTGGCACTGGTCAAACCCTATATAGCACCTTTATTTTTAAAAGAAGTCTACTTCAGACAGACACTTAGAAATAAAAGACATCATAACTCGATTTAATTGTAACTTTTTAAAGAAACAGTGGTCCATTGTAGTTAAATTGTCATTAAAATTTTCATTGTAGTTAAATTAAAACTCAAATGCTGAATTTTACTGCAGTATATTCAGGTTTATTGTTCTATCGTCCGATGTAGCCACAGTGTAAGAGTTTTACTCTCATTTACAATTTAGTCTTTAAAGGACACCAATTTGTATACAAATAAAAAACAGATTGTCCCTCTGAATCAATCCCTACCCTACTCTATACATAATTGAGTGGAATCTGATTTCTGTATACAGCAAACAGTCTATTTTCAGACTCACTCTGATGTGCTGAGAGCGTTGAGCAGTGTCGGACGGATGGAGCACCTGAAGGCCACACATGTCACATGCATCGCCATGGAGATAGGCACAGTTGAGGCCATAGCGGCACTCGCCCACAGCAGCATATGGACACAGCTGCTTCTTTAGCTCCTTGTCGGCTTGTTCTTTCTCATACTCCTCCTCAATAAGAGGTCCAGGACCTTCCACAAACAGAATGTCTGCTGAAAGTAAAATAAGTTGCATTTGAAGAGAGAGAGTTCTTCAAACCTGATTATTTGGAGAATGAGAGAGAAGCACTTTCAGCATTCACGTTGAACTATATTCAGGACAAATTCCTATGTGAGTTTTAACATTACTCTCTGCAAACAAATCAAAAACCCAATGCATGCACATCTGCAGCGCACCCATAAATACAGACAACAACGTGCTTGTTAATACAGTAATATGAAGGAGTAGCACACAACTTCACCAGCTGTTTTACAGCCAGGGACGTAAACATGGCAAAGTCAGAATGTGCAGCTTTACATTACTGACACTGTATTTGAGTATTTGAATATTTGAGTGAATATTTCAGTTTGAATAACACCTGATTCAAACCGGAATCAAATAGGCTAACTATGACTGTAACTGCCTTATTGTCTCGCCTGTTATTGCCTTACTATATGCACACGTTGTCTATACACATGTATGTCTATACACCCTGTTCTCAGGCACTCAGGATGAAGGAGATCTGCGCCTGCTTTTGACAGAGCATGAGCACTTGGCTATCACCCAACACCTATGTAAAAAGAACTGCACAGTGCATTCAGGTCTCCACTGATGAGGTCAGTGTACGAGCAGGGAAATCTTTGGTCCTGGCCAGCAAGAATGAAAGTGCATGCCCTTGGCTGGATTCCACAAGAGCTCCCAAAGATGTCAACATCCTTTCTATAAGAGGCCAATGAATCTAATTTAACAATTAGGTCACGTAGCCAAAAGATTTCCGTTGGGAGAAGTGTGCCTGCATATACAGCGCATTATAAATGCTTCAACTAATGAATTTCCAATGTCTTCATTTTACAACTTATATTTGAATGATCCAGGACTGCAAGTCATGTGCAATGACCCCAGAGCACATATGTACTACATGTACTAATGTACAGTAACAGTATTTCAGATTATATCAGATTGCTTGTTTTAGGTGCAAAAGCCATTTGCCACAATTTAAGGACCTTTAAATCTGATAATGGCTAACTAGGAGGCCACAGATCACTAGGTTTATTTAAAAGATGAATTTTGTGCTTCAGTGCTTTAACATCAAACCTAACAACATTGTAGTTCAGAAGGTGTAGAATGGACTGTGTAGCATCATGGTTATAGGTAATACATCATAGTTTTAATTTGTGGTGAGCTTTTATCTAAAGTTAGAACATCCCATGAACATTTTGACAAACATATGGGCATTTCATCTGCCTTCTAACTTTATTTAGTCAAGGCAATGATATAAATTAAGATTTCATAGTAGTTTTTCTGAGAGCTCACCAGGCCCTGCTTCACGGTTGGCACATGATTCTAATTTTAAACCCGATTCATTTTAGGTAGTAATAAATGTAGGGGGGTCATAACTTTACTTTTAGAAATTATTTTTAAAAGACATTGTTTAGTTTTATATGTTTACAAGTGTTTGCGTGCGCACACACACACTATAAACAACTGTGTCCCACATAGCCAGTGGATATGTCGCAAAGGTTCTCAAAGCTCCAGCCTACACATTTCCAAGCATGCAGTTTCATTATCACTCCAGCTTGTGCAAATGAGGTGGTGTGTGAGAGCAGAAACTACTTTACATAGAAACAGAAGTCCTTGCACACAGAGTGCTTCAGAAGCTAAAATGTGGAGATACATTTGAGAGCTTTCTCTTCAACATACAGCTTCTCACTACCCTTAGCACATTTGTCACTGCAGCATTGTAAGACAGCTAGGCCAGTGCACAGTAGTGTGATTTATTGGGGTTACGGGTTTGTACACACTGGGGAACATGCTCAAGGAAAGGCATCGTATACATAATCCAAAGTGGAAGCTTCTGTAAGCACTACATCTACACAGAAGCATCAGGATTTCTAGCACAAACTTTGCGTATGCTGCTTACTTCCGTGCTTTAAACATTTATTATCCTTTGCTTGGTGAGGCGTTATTACATAAGTACAGCCTAACCAGCATATGCCATTTCAGACTTCTACACTTCACCCAGCTGTTAGTTTTACATTACCATCATTGACAGTTCAAACAGAGACTACTATTATAGAGTCTGTCACAGCTTAGTGTATATGTGCAATAATATACAATCTCTCTAACCATGCCCTTCAAAGAGTACGGTATGACCAAGTTCACGGACTGCACACATCTGGACAACCAGCTGATGCTCCACAGTTGTTGGATAACTAATAAAGTCACTCAACTTCATTAACAAAGCAAACAAGTCACTTTGTGCTAGAATAACAGAATAACAATAAAGGCATTTATAGATAAGTGATTTAAAACCCTAAACACTGAAATCACCAACTCTAAACACCCCAAAATAAGACAAATCATTTTTGATTCCAATACTTTGATTTACATCAAGAGGCCAAATAAAATGTACTATTATCAACAAGTCAAACATACTGAAGGTGAACTGCACTTCCATGATCAGTCTGTGTTTGGCACAAAGGGTGTCTCTGACCAAGGTATTCTAGGTCATTGTGTTGTCCATTTCAAACTGGTTTATAGTCTGTGGTGCTGGGTTGGGACAAATTTCAGAAAAGCAAGCTGCAGCATTTGCTTTGGTAGAGCAGCAGCCTTTTAGTGTCTAATGCGAGTTGTTATGGAATACTCAAGAACGTTACTCCATCAAGAGCAACATTTTCAGCTCATTTCTCAACAGTTATGTAGGTTTACACTTGACAAGCATGAAATTATTTTTATCCTCTGGTTTTGTCTGTTAGGCTTGGTACACCTTTGTCTTCCAATGTTTGTTCTAGGATCAAGCTTGCTGAACTGGTAGAGCCTGGCTCAGATTAATTAGTCGCAAATGTCTGGATTGTCATCATGGTGAATGAGTTTGCACGCTATATAGTGGTTTCTGAAACCACTGAACAATATTTTCATTGCACTGGCTTCCAGTCAAATTCCGTATTGATTATAAAATTATTTTACATGCATTTAAAGCCCTCCAGGGGCTCGCTCCTGAATACCTTCAAGATCTAATCCACCTCTATGAGCCATCATGATCACTCAGATCACAGGGTGCTGGCTTCCTACTAGTTCCCAGAATTCAGAAGGCTTCAGCAGGGGGAAAAGCCTTTTCTCACAAAGCCCCCCAGCTCTGGAATAACCTTCCAGATAATATTCGGGACTCAGACACAGTCTCAATCTCAAAGTCTGGTAGTCTGGTAATTAATGTTCTCATCTTAGTTACAAACTGCAGATCCAGGGGTTCATGGACATAGGGAATTATGGTAAACTGGGATGTTGGTGCTGCCGTCTGACTCCTTCACATGATCACTCAGGTAATGTTTACATTCTCTGTTCTCCATAAATCTAAACACCAAACTAATCACATCTCTCACCTTTTCCAAGTCAGTGATGACCCACTGGCCTGGGTTGATGAAATGCTAACCCTGAGCTCCCCGGCCATCACTTCACAGTGTTTGCCAACCTACCAGCTACTGGACCTGGACTAGTTTACACAGACCTTAATTATCTGCTACTGTTACTATTATGTCCACCATCAAACTAACATTACTTCAGTACACCTGAGTATTACAGCAGGCAGTGTCCCCTCACTGACTACCTACAAGTAATTGACCAGAGGAGGGGGGGTCCCCCCTTGTAATCCTGGTTCCTCCCAAGGTTTATTCCTCCAGCTCTGACGGAGTTTTCCTTGGCTTACTCACTGTGGAGTTTGTGTCTTTATCCTTTTTTCACGTGTTGTTGCCACAGAGCAGCTTTACACAAACCAAAAATAAAAAGGTGAACACCAGTTTTATAAAGTGCTATACAAATAAATTTGGATTTGGTCTGATGGAAGATTGCTTTCATTCTGAATGCACACTATGCTCAAAATTAGATTTTTACAAAACTACAAGAACAAACAGTGAAATTTGACCACTGGAAATTCCACTGCCTAGGAATTAGCTACTATGTATTTTAGATTGAGTTCCAATGGGAGCTGTTTAATTTGAATAACCTTTCACAAAATAATTAGAACATGACTAAGATGGCATAGAAGTCATCCATTAAGTACTTCGACAGGCTCAAATGAGAATTAAATTATTAAAAAAAATTCATTTTTGGATGAAGTCATTCAGCTTTACTTGGAAACCCTGCTTTGTGGAGTACTCCCTGGTAATATAATCCACTATAAACCAAAGCTAGACAAAAATAAAATATTTTACTAAACATAGTGTAATCACTCGCTCAGAATTTGCAGTGCCATATTTACCTCTCCCACAGTAGGGCTGGCCTGGCACAAACTCAGCGGCATTGACCCAGTCCACTGCCCCGGAGCTATGGGGCCTTTCCTGGGCATCAGGTGTGCCATCTGACCCACTGGGCACAGAGTCAGGGGCACCAGCAAGGGCAAGGAGGGCAGCGGGAAGCGGCGCAGAAGGCATGGAGCCAGGGTGTTCCTCTTGCTTTGCTGGTTTGGTGTGTTCATACCTAGAACAAACATAAGGGAGATATTATGGCTATATGGTGGTACCAGACACAAAATACAAAAATTAAGCTTTCCATGGGTACATTGTAGAAGTTTGTTGGTACACTGGCACACATGCAACCTGGAGAAACCACTATATGATCAACATATTATATAGATGTGCTGTTAATCCTTGACTTGAAGCAGGACAGACAGACAGTGTCCAACTATGGCCTTATACTGACAAAGGCATTCTTCAACTCAACACCAGGCTGTGCGGTCATACTCTTACATTCAAAGATTTTGATGTTGCTAAACAAAACCTTGTAGATACCCTGAGATAAGGTGACAAATGAATTTGCACTGGAAAATACACCTTGTTACAGAATCAGATCAGTGTATTAATATAACTGCAATATTTTCTACCTTCTAATCTGATCCAAGAATATTACATGAGTGGGGAAGTCCACCAACCCCAAACAAAACTAACTTATCTGATATTAAACCATATTCCTAAATCCAAGTTAAGGTTGACCAATGTATCGGTCGGCCGAATTATCGGGTTGATATTAGCCATTTTTTAATAAATGAACATCGGCCGATATCCATGTCTTAGTTGCACTGATTTAAAGTCAGGCATGTGCATGGACAACCCTGTGTTATTGGTGCAGTGGAACGTGTGCATGTAAGGGATGCAAAGCAGACACTTTTGGAAGACAAAAGCGACAACTGTCCTAAACTCTGAAGTGTTGCTTAAATTGAAAAAATAAACAGCAGAGAACCATCAGGAGCTGGCTTAATGCTACAGCTGGGTGAAGGTTAGCTAAACCTAGGACTGTAGTTTAAAATCAGCAGCTTGCTTAACATATTATCCCCAATGTTATAAGCTCTGTTATATTTTCCCTGTATCGGACTGGGAAAATTTCACTGTGTGTGTGTGTGTGTGTGTGTGGGGTGGAGAAGGTGGCAGCTCTTAAACACTGCAGCGTGATTGAGGGCAACGTTATTCTGCCCGCTCACAGCGCTGCACTGGGAGACACAGAGCTGACCTTGAGCAGCCCAGAATGGTGCAGGACATTTGTTTGGAAACATGGTTTAATTAGATTATGCAGACAATATCTGGGGTTCCATCCAACTTGCATTAATGAAAATTCAGCTCAAAAATATGCGCATTTGCATTTGTTTCCATCAACTGTGTAATGCAAAGAAAAAGGGACATTAGCCTTATATAATGACATTTTCTGACTAATGACCACACACACACACACACACACACACACACACACACACACACACACACACACACACACACACACACACACACACGTTATTATCCTCATTAAAGCCGTCTAACATTAACAGTAGTAATTACACTTTTTTAAGCCACTGTGTGTGCGCACACACAGGAATTAATCCTATGCATTTAACCCTTACACACTAGTGACTTCACACACGTTCCCGGAGTGGTGGGCAGCCCTATCCGCAGCACCCGGGGAGCAGCTGGGGAGTTCAGTGCCTTGCTCAAGTGCACTTCAGTCATGTCCTGCCAGTTCAGGGATTCAAGCACTCAACATTCCAGTCAAAAGGTTCCCTAACCACCAGGCCACGGCTGCTCCCAACAGTCAAGCATGTCAGAACACACTATGCGTTTGCATACAAGGTGGTTTCATTTCCTTTATTTATTTTTGTGATTACTTGAATATGGTAATTTGGTTTGTAACTCATAAGCAATCTGTCAACAACAAAAACACCACATTAGTGAATGTCTTTTGTTCTTTTACACTTTTTTCAAAATATTAGAGTGTAATTGTTTTTAAATGTGTAAAGAAAAATGGAATTATAGACTGAAGATGAAGACACTACTAAAATGCTAACCATTAATGACTTTTCTGTTTAGTAATTGCTGGCTGATGACTGAACAAAAATCAAATCCAGTATGGCAGCATTTCACCAAGCCAACACCAGGGAAAGCCAGGTACAAAATCTGTAATGGACTGGTGAGCTTTATGACAAGACGAGACACCTCACAGGAGAACATGCAGAACAGTTGTGTTTCCTGCATGACAACCTGCCATTCTTGAACTGGGAGTACTGAGAACTTTCAGTGAAAGATGGGTAGAGGAAGGAAGACTCAGGGACTGCAATGAGTTAAGATTAAAGCACATTCCATTTTATATTGTTTTGTAATGTTTACATAATTTTCTTCACTCAAAAATGAGGGGTTTGCTGCAATTATTTGAAACAAACATTTTTGCACTAAACATTTTATTCACAGTTGGTTCCTTGAGGACTTTTGTTTTATATAAAATGCAGAACGTTTTGTCTGCAGCACCATTTTTTTCAGTTTAATTGTTTTATATTCATAAAGATGGTGCAAGTTAGTGTTCAATAAATTATGTTAAGTTCAAAAATATTGTGTATCCACTTTTAGTGTGACATTTTAGCATCCAAACAAAGCAGAAAGTGGTAAAAGCAGAAAGAAGCAGTAGTCCATAGTTGGCCAGTAATGGCATTTTAATTCATTTTAATTTAGTAAATAGAGAATTTGAACCTTATATAAATATTAACAGAAATGCACAAACAACATACTGCAGAAGTGTCAAATTGTGTCATTTGACAAATGAGATGCAGCTGCAGGGATCTGATGCAGACAATTAGCGAATCAGAGATGTAGAAATCTCTCAAACAACAAAAGAATGGGACACTTCCTCAGAAACAGCAAATATATAATTTGCAAGCACATAATATGACAGAATAAGAAAGTCCACATTTTCAGTGTCTGTACTTAAGAAATGCATAACAAACATGTACCATAACAAACGTGTTAAAAAGTTGAGTTTTGTTTTTTTGTGGGACAAGCTTTCTTGTTGGAAACAGGTGGGCTGTGAGGTGGAAAGGTTTGAGAACCACCAGGTTACACCAACCCAAAAGAGAAAGGGAAACATTTGCAGTTGAGATGGTCATGGAAAGTTCTTGACCTCCAACACATTCTTAAACAAAAGTTAATAATAGGTAAGTGGCCATTAGCTAAGATAGTTGTCATTACAGCCTTATCTTTGTTCTTAAACCAAGCAAACGACAAGAGAACCAAAAATATGAGCCAACAGCGCTGGACATTAACAATTCTGCAAATGGAATGAAAATGAATCAGTCAGCAGATACAAACATTAATATATTTTAAAATGTGGCTCATAAACGAATAACCTGGCCAAATATCAGACAACAGACAGACGCTGATCTCAGGTAAGGTTTTCCTTTTGTGGTAATGTTCTTAACAAAGCAAGTTTCTTTCAGCAGAAAGTTCTTTCATGTAGAATTTGATTATTTTTCATTACAGCACTCTTTAGGATGTGAGGGATTTTAACTGGGTAACACTCCACTTAACTCAGACTCACGTGATTAGGTACTGGCTATTTTAAGTCCAAACCAGGTGCAACCCTTTGTTTGCACTGTTCTAGTAGAGGGCCATATGATGTTATGAGACACCATTAATGGACATCCACCGCAGGGAGTAGCATTATCATAAGGTAACAGAACAGTTATACCGATGAACATGAAAACTGAATGCAATATTTGTGGTTCTGTTGCTCTGACTCCTTTTGAAGTGCTCCAGATGTTTGTCTCTTCTGATGTTTTCATCCACCCCATACAAAAAACAGTGAAGTGTTTCGAAAACCCTCCTCTTTACCACTGAGGCTTTCACACATTTCTCTGGTTTTAAACCAGCACAGTGTTCAAAAACAAGAGAACTAAATGTATGTATACATTGTAGAAAAACAACTCCTATCATGTTTCATGTCAGTGATGGTGATCAGATTCTGTCATCTTGTATGTTTGGGTTGTAGTTATCTACTGCAACAGAACTACAAAACAAATAAATTATACAATAAACATATTAGAAAGGCAGCAGCAAAAAGGGTTTACTATAAATTAGCATACTTAAATAACATTTAATATAACTTGAATCACAATTCTGACAGTGTTTTAGTCTCTGATCTGTGCCAGATCCAGTAGGGGGCAACAGGAGTACAGCTAGAGCCTGATATATCTGTCCCCCCAGTCCTAACCCAGTTTGTTTCGTTTTAGTTTTTTACAATAATAAACAAGTGATCCCAAATCAGTGGCCTAAAATGCAACATCTTATTTGTTTGGGACTTTATTGGCAAAACTGTACCTCCATACCTAAATTACATGTTTTCTGTTTTATAGGTCCCATAAGCAGTGGAGTGGCTGAAGTGCTGAATCCAGAAAACAACACTATAACACAACAGTTTGACAAACTAGAACCTCCTAGAAAGACTGACACTCTCAGTGCTTAATGTTCTTACAAAGACAATGAACACATTCTGTTTTTCCAATTTTGTAAAGAAGTTCAAATAACTTACAAATAATCCTCAGGACGGATACAGAAAATGTAACGCAGCAACAAAAGCTTTATTCAACCAGACGCAGGGCGAGTTAACTGCTATTGGTATGTAATGTAATGTAATTCTGACGTGTCCTGAACATTAGTACTCGAATATATGACACATTATCATGTTTTACCTCGATTATGATTCTTAAACAATTGTTTTATTATTACTAGTAGTGACAATTTCACTTTCAGTTGAAGACTTTATAAAATGTAAAGGTCCAGCAAAATGAATATGATTAAATTATAACTACTCAGACACAAAAACAAAAAGAAAAGATATGGGCAGGAATCCTTCAGTTATAGGTTCTGAATTTTGGTATCAACTTATGTCCAATTAATTTCTGAGCCCCATTGTATGTCTTTCAATAGGATAACTTTATAACATTAAAATATAAAATATAATATTGATCTGAGCACTTGTTTCTATCAGCACTAATGAAGCCCTTTATTTTATTAATGACATTTTTGGTTATTGATATTATAGATATTATTGCTTGTATTGCTCATTTTGACCTTTTAACAAACAAATCTAGCATTTCTGTAAGAATATACTCAAATTTATTTATTATTTATCATTCAAACCAGATGTGAGCTTCACAGCACAGATTCAAAATTATTGGGCACTCATTTCACCAATTTGGCTAAGCAACGTTGACGAGTGAGAGACAGTGTCTTGTTGTGAAGGTCAACCAAAACTGTTTGAATTACTATGCTAGTTTATATCCCTGTTTATCAGATCAACAAAGACAACATTCTTGGTTTGCCATCAAAATGAAAACATGTTTATATTATCATGCTGCAGTGGGCTGAGAAAAACAACATTTACCACAGTGTTTCATGTCCTCTTACCATGACCTCCCTCCTAAACGAAAACACTCACTGATACCATGTTTACCTCAGGAACATCATGTGGTACGGGAGGAGAATGCGTAACAATTTCTGATTCACACTGAATACGATCAGTGTACAAACATTTGATAACCACCTCATTTTCATTTGTGCAAGAAAGAAATGCTTTTAGCAAAATGAAAAACAGTAACAGGACAACAGAACCTGATATGATGAAACACGCTGAAGTTTGTGATGGGGCGAGTGTAAATAACGCAACAGATGTTCTAGTTCTTTCCTCTTCCTCTTAAAAAAAAAAAAAAAAAAAACCCACACATTTCCCTTAAACTTGTACTGAAATTCCATTCCAGCTTGTGTATGAAGTAGTGACTATGGTGGAGGGGGGTAAAAATAAATGATGGCCTTTTGCAGAATGGCAGTGTGAACTGGGTGAACCCAACAACAGCAGTAGTGAGGGTACCAGAGGGGGAGGGGGAGAGAGAAAAAGACAGAAAGAGAGAGAACATGTTAGTACATAGGGTTATGTAATTTCAATGCAGGCAGCAGTATGCTCTGTCTGACCCCCCCCCCAGCCCATAGGGAGGGGATGTGTGGAGATCCAGAGGACAAGAGAGCGAGAGAAGGGGAGACAGACAAAAGGCAAAATAAAGGCAGGATTCATCCATAATGAAGTCAGGCATAGCCTACATGTCCATGGTTTGTACGGCCCCCTTTACTGCAAGCTGGAAGACAACTCCCTCCCACCAGGCCAATAATGAGGACGGACTCCATATGGGGGACAGAAGCTCGACTGCAGCTGAGCAGAGGAATGCCTACCTACCCTGACAACAAAGCCCCGTCAGACACTTGCAGACGTCATCAGACGACGCACAGACACAGGCCCAAAACACGAGTAGGGGGAGGTGAAGAGAGAGAGAGAGAGAGAGAGAGAGCGCGCAAGAGAGAGAGAAAGAAAGAACTCAAGTGGGCTGACATTATGCGATACTGTCAGAGCGGGCCACAGCACACAAAGGCATTCCCTCGCTGCAAAGCTGCTAGCAGCAGTTACTATGGGGATGCACTTGACCACAGACAGATACGAGCCTAACACTGCTGCTGTCGTCTGGCTGGCAGGCTAATTCTCAGACCACATCAGACTTGCATCCACTTTAAGCTGATTGCTTTCCAGCCACCACATTTCATGTAGGCCCTTTGTCTGAGAACCATGGTCAGATGCTGCTCTTCTACAGTGGTTTCGTTTTGTTATCTTAACAGTTAGCGACGAAGGTCGGCTTCACTGTGCATTCCAAGATACAGACACCACTGCCTACATTCAGCCACACAAACCAGTCTCTAGCAGCAGGTATGGATACAGAACCTCCTCACATACATCAACAGTCACCCTCACCACACCGCCAACTCACTCCACACATTCACATGCAGACCTAAAAGTATTCGTACACTATGTGGCCAAACGTATTGGGACACGAGCGCATTCATTTTGTCTTCAGAAATTAAGAGTTTGATGCAATAAGTGCCTTTACTGTCTGCTAGATTTTTTGAGCATTGCTGTGAGGATTTGATTGCATTCAGGGACAAGAATGTTGCTGAGGTCGTGACCACCCCCACTTCATCCCCAACTCATCTCAACAGTACTGGATTGAACACCATCATTTGAGAGAACTCAGTTCCACAGCTCAATCATGAGGTGCTATATAACCCATGTTTATCTGCTCTAAAGTCCTACTGGCTCCAAATTCCAATTGGCAGTAGGTACCTACAGTAAGCTGTGTTTTAAGTCTTACAATTAATGAGATATATTTTTAACACTCACAAATACACTCACAAATACACTCACAAATACACTCACAAATACACTCACAAATACACTCACAAATACACAGATATCTTAAGCATATTGAGATATTGAGGCCAGAAGAACATGGTATTCTGCGACAAACCTTGCTGAGGCCACTGTTCCCACATGTCAACAGTGTTAAAACAATACTAGATACAAAAAAATCCTCCCAGATATCACAAGCCATGGAGCAACAGTTCAGAGAAACCTCACCAATACATTCCAGGATTCACATGCAAGCCTAATACCTTTTTGTAGTATATAGAGTATTGGTTTGACTCAGAAACACATCCACAGTTTAGCCCGAGTGGCTTGTGGCAGGATGACAATACCATGATGACAATACCATATACACATAAAGAAAAGGACTAAAAAATTATTATCAAGCTGTCAGACAAGTACAACAAACACAGCTTACAAACAGCTTTGCTTATGATCAATTTCATTAAAACGTTGCCATACATTTGTAAAAAACACTGTTTTCTTCACTCAGATCACAGACCAAACAGGTTCTTTTAGGACATAGACAAAGCTACAAGTACATATTGAAAATAAATCACTTACCTGCAACGGTCACCAAATGCACAGCAACCTTTCTGAAAAAACTTGCAGATCATGGCTGGCTTGCTGCTGCTACGATCATGAGAGTATCGACAGTTGTCCCCCTCTTTGCAAAGACCATGCATGAAATACCTTCACAGAAAACAGAAACAAGACCTCTATAAAAGTTGTATTTGAAACATCACCTGATGTGTTGATAAGATCACTGTGGGTCCACATTAACGAGGCTTCCAGGTCTGGTTGAAGAAAGCAAGAGACTGTTCTCCAGTCACTGATTTTAATCGAGGAACAGATGCTTTAAGGCTTAACCCAAATCTTTTTGTCTTCGCCATTATGGATCCTAATAGCCTTAAAGCTGTAGCCAGAATTTGAGTGTACAATGGAAACTGTTTATCATACTGCATACATTTGCGTAATACTGAAAGATATGGAAAAAATGCAACTAAATAGAGAACACCACCAATTTCATTTTGAGAGTTTTAAAAAGCTATAACTTGATAAATAATAAAATAATCAGTACATTAATAAGTATATGATGACATTTAGTTCTGGTACACATGTTGATTCATTGATATGGATTACAACCACAGCAATAAAAACCATTCAGAGTGTAGAAGGAGCTGAGAGCAAAGTGGGGGAGCAGAGCGGAGAAGGAGGTGAGAACAGAGTGAGGGGGCGGAGCAGAGAAGGAGGTGAGAGCAGAGCGAGGGAGCAGAGTGGAGAAGGAGGTGAGAGCAGAGCGAGGGAGCAGAGTGGAGAAGGAGCTGAGAGCAGAGCAAGAGAGCAGAGTGGAGAAGGAGCTGAGAGCAGAGCAAGGGAGCGGAGTGGAGAAGGAGCTGAGAGCAGAGCAAGGGAGCAGAGTGAAGGAGCTGAGAGCAGAGTGGAGAAGGAGCTGAGAGCAGAGCGAGGGAGCGGAGTGGAGAAGGAACTGAGAGCAGAGCGAGGGAGCGGAGAAGGAACTGAGTGCAGAGCGAGGGAGCAGAGTGGAGAATGAACTGAGAGCAGAGCGAGGGAGCTGAGTGGAGAAGGAGCTGAGAGCAGAGTGAGGGAGCTGAGTGGAGAAGGAGCTGAGAGGAGAAGAAGCTGAGAGCAGAGTGAGGCAGCAGAGAAAAGGTTTCTCACAAGACAGAAACAGAACATTGTTTAAAAATCTTTTCAATGTTGGTAAGCGGTATCGCCTCCATCCACACTTCCCTTTTATATCCGATCGATCTACTGAGGTACATTTCCCAAATCTGAAGGAATGGCTCTGATGTCGTACCAGCAGTTCTGCACGAAATAATCTGAGACCTCGGTTGCTGTTGTGAAAAACAAGCTAGTATCCCCTTGTTTTGATCCGGGATGAGCGCCGCATTACCGTAATATACCGGTACCGTAATACCGGGTCATTTCAGATAGTATCAGACTACAGTCGGAGCTCGGTCCCGGTCTCGGTGCCGGTCCAGACAGTACCAACTAAAGGAGAGACTTCCACCATCAGGACATGCTCGCTGCTCCTCTGCCAGGCTGCATGAACCCCGTTTGCTCTCACTGCCTTTGTTCAGGAGGACAACAGATGCGCTGTAATTTACAGAAGCAGCTCAGAAGAGTCAGCAGGTTACGCCTGAACCGCTGCTGCTGTTAAAAGACCAAACAAGCGGGCTTTTCTGCACCACGACTGGGTTAAAACTACCAGTGGCTCTTTTGCCAGTCCCCGTGTGTGGCATTTAAAGCCCCGGGGGAAGTGACAGCGGTCCGGGGCAGGCGCGGAGAAGGCAGCCGCGCTCACACTGTTTACTGCGATCGGCTTCTCACAACAACAAACCTCCCGCAGCTCTCCGCCACAAAAGACGGCGTTTTCTGCGCCTCTTCGCCGCCGAGACACGACGTGTCCGCGGTAAACACGCGGCCATTTCGATAGAACAGCAACATCTGAACCTCCCCAACGCTTTCACTGACCTGCACGTTACGTGTTTCGTCCAGCCTCCCGCCGTTGTTGGAGCCGCTGCAGGCGCCGCCGCTGCCTCCGCCATTGCTGTTTATGTTGAAGCCCAGCAGCCGGATGTTCCGGCGAGGCGCGCGCTGGAGCCGAGGCTCCTCGGCAACAAGGGCGCAAACCGTGAGCATCGCCCGCCGCTAGGGGGCCAGAGAGGACCGTCCGCTGCACAGGGCCGAGGCAGCGTCCCAAACCACGCACCGACAGGCCGTTAGTCTGTGATTTGGGACGCGTCCGTCCGGGATACTGGAGTGAATACAGTAAACAGGGGACTTCCCTGTTCTGTTTAGTTCCAAAGAAAATGAGGTTTCCCTTGGTGTGGGATTTACATTGATATTTCTGTAAATCTTCTCTGTTGCCGTTTTCTTCTTGTGTGTGAACACAGAAATACGATGGGTTTTTTTTAATTAGGTTGGATTTTCCACTTATATATGTGTTATATGTGTTATGGGTTAAGTTAATTTCCCCCTCAATATTCTACACAAAACACCCCTCGGAAACATACGCAAAAATATAACGTACATAAGTATCCACTGCTTTTTCTGGCACTCAGAATTGAGCTCAGGTGCTTCTTGTTTCCACTGATCATCCTTTGGACCCATGTGGTGAATTCAGTTGATTGAACATAAGCCTAGCCAATTCCATTCCTACAGTGAAGCATGGTGGTGGCAGCATCATGATGTGGGGATGTTTATCTGCAGGAACTGGGAGACTATTCAGGATTGAGGGAAATATGACTGCCGTGATGTAAATAGACATCCTTGATGATAACCTGCTCCAGTGCTCTGGTCCTCAGACTGGGATGAAGGTTCCAACAATGACCCTAAGCACACAGCCAAGATAACAAAGGAGTGGCTTCAGGACAACTCTGTGAATGTCCTTGAGTGGCCCAGTCAGAGCCCAAACATCTCTGTAGATATCTAAAAATGTCTGTGCACAGACGCCCCCATCCAATTGATGGAGCTTTAGAGGTTTCACAAAGAAGAATGGGAGAAACTTCCCAAAAACAGGTGCCAAGCTTGTAGCATCAGCTGTCTACATGTCTGTATGCTATATTTTTGTGGGGGGTTTTTTAAACATTTGCAAAGATTTCTAACTTTTCTCACATTTTACACACTGTGAATACTTTCTGGATACACAGTAATTTACATTAACTACATGCATTTATAAACATTTCCATGCCATGGTATGGTGCCATGTCAAAGCAAGGGGGCTTGTGTGCATCAGAGAAGCTGCCTGGAGTCTTAACTCCTTCAGGGTCTCCCATGGCAGAAGGGTCTTAGCAGAGGAGCCAGACTCATCCTACCACCTATACTGGGCGGCAGCAATATAGAACAATGTCATTAGTTGATGATCACAAAGGTCACAAAGGCAAAGACATCAATTCAACTGTGCAGAAGAAGGCAATGGTAAACCACTTCTGTACATTTACCAAGAAAACCACATTGGTAGTCACAACAGAATGATTCACAAGGTTATGGTACTCAACTCGCTGCTGTGGTTTCCTCTGAGTACAGTTTGTGTGTAGGATGTGGCTAGATTGAAGCCCCTGGGATGTCTAGTTGCTGATGTTGACAAGCAAGAAAAGATAATTCAAAGCTGTAAAATCAAAATCACCATTGGTACCTGGAATGTACAAAGCATGAATAATTTCAAGCTGGAAGTAGTGAAGATGGAAATTGATTGTCTACACATCAGCAACCTTAAGATCAGTGAGTTAAGTGGACCAGATTGTGACACTTTCAGTCTTAGCAAAGGGAATGCATATAGGAACATGTGGCCATGGGTGGACAACCATGCCTAGGGTGGCATCTCTGTCCTGTAGTGAAAAAAATATAGGGCAATGGGTGTTTACGTTTGAGGTGAAGAGCTCTACAGATGCCTGACCAACTCTTGTCCAAAGGATCCCCACTGTGGGGATGGCATGCCTCGAAAAAGGGACAAAACCCCTGAGATTTGAGTCCAATGGGTTGGTAGCTAAGGAACCTGGACTGCACTCCCTCTGAGGCCATACCTCAGGTAGGCCTCTTCCTCTTAGGGACAAACAGGGTGGTTTCATGGCTGTAGCTGTGAAGCAAAAGGCATCTTGTCCCAGAGCTTTGGTGAAGGGCTGGCTACCGGCTAGGTGGCCTGTTATGGGACTTGGACCTACCAGAGCCCTGCTGAACTTGACAAGAAACCCTGACAAATTTAGCCAAAGAACAAGTTTCATGATGTTAGTGAGTCTAAACCACTTTAGGAGCAGCTTGTATCGTTTTCAGAGGAGAGGTGTTTTGCCCGCTGGGTGCCTTGTTGTTTATGAAACCTGCAGAGCTTTGTTTGGGTTTATATGTGTGCTGTTATTGGAAACTAGTTGAGCTTCCCAATTCTTTATCTTTATTACCACTTCTAGGATAACAGGAAAATCAGCTTCAGTATTTCTGCAAGGAGAATTTTCCATACTGACCAGAAACACATCCACTTCTCACCATCCAAGTAATCCCAAAAACACTCGATGAAGATAAGATTCGGCTCCTCTGTCAAAGACAGCTTTATTGGATGTTTATGTGATAGAGAGTTTTGGTGGTCTACCAGATTTTGAATAGTTGCTTAGGGTCTCATTTCTCTGTCTTTCAACCATTCCTTGAACCCAAACCAAGCATCAGCTACAGGTATATAACACTCCCTAACACTGTGCTATAGAGTAGTGAAACCATACTACACTAATGCATACTGTGATTAGTATCTATTCAAATTTGAATTGAAATATTTTAGAGATTCAGAATATCTGGTTTTCATGAGCTATAATCTATACTGATCAACAGTAAAACAAAAAAAGCTTGAAATGTCACTTTACATGTAATGAATATAAAATATTACAGTTTACTTTGATGAAATTGTGATCATGAATGATAATGAAAATATGTACCTCAATATGTACCTCATTTTATTTTTTTTGAGATGCACTAGTACTTTCCAAATGTTTGTGAACACCCCTTTTAATGAATGCATTTAGCTATTTTAAGTGGCATCCGTTACTGACACAGACATTTGGGTTGGTAAATGTCCACACATAGTTTGTCTAGGCTGTTTATTTGTTTATTTTCACAGTCAAATATGGGCTTTTCTTATGTGGTAAACATATTTAAAAATTATGCAAGGAATGGGTTTCATTTATTCATTCACTTTCATATTCATATGTAAGATACTTCAGATCCATAATTTTCGTTTATGTTTAACCGGAAATGTTGTATGAGAAATGTTCTAAAACTGTTTTGAATCAAATGAGACACGTTTTCAGAACACTGGAACATTATTTCTGTAATGTTAGAAGATAACCACCCTGGAAGCCTTTAAAATCATTGCTGAACACTATAGATAACTGGGCCCAAACGGCCAAATTTCAGGGGCAAATTAATAGGGCTTGAAGTGGGCCATGGGCAAAAAATGTACACAATATTTTGTCACTAAAATATAAAAGAAAATACTATTTTAAATTGGGATTATGAATGACAAAGATGAATGATGTTATATATAGTATGAAAAATTGTTGAGGGAGTAGGGTTGTGTATTTTTATTGAGGGCCTAATCAAACATCTTCATGGGTCAACTATGGACACACTTAAGGCCATCCTGGTTTCCCAACACTTCTAAGTGTTTTCATTTAGAAAACAACTGAACAATTATTTCGAATCAAATCATCAAATGCAGTCTATCAGAGAAGACCAGGGGTATTCTCATCAACTCGTTTCAGAACGTGCTGAACATACCGAACCTACACGTTTGTTTTTGTCACTGAAATAGCGAAGAGATAAACGTGTACCACTATGGGATTATCACAGTGGGCTTATGGGTTGAAAAGGGTCTGTAGGAAGCTATGTGTCTAAGGAAAGCTCTCTGCCGCAGCTACTCAGTTGCTGTGTTTTGTGAACACAAGTGACATCCACCTACTGTTCTACAATATGTCATCACACACCTGTTCAAATATTACCTGTGTGTCCCCGTGGCAACAGCAGCTCACTGATTCCCAGTGGCCTTTATTATAAGAGATCTGAAGGACCAATTAGTCTAAAGTAGTCTCTGAAAGCCCTGTATCCTCGCTTCTAAGCATGTTCATCTCCTCACTGTTTGCTGGTGAGGTGCAAAGTAAAGAGAGCACTTAGACCTTTTCTACACTTTTGTTATGCAGTCCAACTATTTCTGCATCAATGGGGCTTAAAGGCTTTGTCCACCCAGTTGGCTTTCTTATGCATGAATTTTATTAAGTGTAATTGGTCAAATATATCCAGGTTATCATTCCTTTACTATAAACTTATACACTGAATCTAACAAAAGTGTTAAAGCTAGAAAAGGTCAGATCGAATTAATATAATTTGTGAAGTGCTTAATTATCCGGCAGAAAAAGGAACAGTATTATGTTTGGTTAAATGGTTGGTTCTTCTCTGTGATGGGAAAACGTACCTGTTAAAAAAACAGTCTATTGTACCTAAAGCACCTTTTTGTTCCTCTGGGTATACAGTAAACAATACACTGTAAATGCAGCGTCAACAACATCATCCTTGATTTCCTGCACTGTGCCTTAAAGCTGCACTACATTTACTTTCTCATAAAAAGAAAAGGATTTGTACTTTTATATGCATTTTATTTTGGGAATTATTTATGGGCTTGTAAAAGGTCACATTTCAAAGATCTTTCCACAACATGCCAGGGCTTTGACGTGGCTATTCCAAGACATTAACTTGATTCTTTTTAACCATCCTTTGGTAGAATGATGTCTAGGGTTAGACTCTTGGTCTTGCTGCATGAACCACGTTCTACCGAAATTCAGCTCATGGACAGATTTTCTGACATTTTCCTTTAGAATTTGCAGGTATAATTCAGAATTCATTCAATGTTCAGATGTTCATCCAATGATGGAAAGCTGTCCAAACCATTATACTACCACCACCATGTTTCATAGATGGGATAAGGTTTTCATGCAGGAATGCATCCAAACATGACCTCTATTTATTTCGGAGTCACCTTGGTGTGATCTTTGACAGCCACTCCTGGGGAGGGTAATAATGCTCTTGAATTCCTCCATTTGTACACAGTCTGTGTGACGTGATTGGTGGAGTTCAAACTCTTTACATGTAACTGCCTGCAAAGTGCGGACATCACTAGTGCCACAAGGTGGTTCAAAAGGCCACAGGATCAACATTTTCTTGTGAACACACAGAGCAATATGAGAAATAGAATAAGCTCTTGGGTCTAAACAGACGATTTAATAATTTGCAGTCATTTATCAGCAGCATTACCAACCACTAATTGCAATTACTTGAACGCTAAGACTCTGTTTTCCTGGAAATGAGATTTTGTGGGAAAAGTCATATTATACTAATGCATTGTTGATCTGTAGCTGGTTTGTTGTGGCTCAATAAACTAGACAGAGTGAACTTATCCCTTGTCCCTGTTATGTCAATTGCTCAGTCTGCTCTGTCAGCATTGCCCCTTCTATCATTTAGACAGAGGATTAAAGGCCAAAACCCTGTGCTTGGTTACCAAACACACACCACCTCTCATGCACCAAACACAGAAAACAGTCGAGCACAGGAGTGATGTACGTTTGGCATATTTAAAAAAGAGACTCGTCTTTGATTCCACTGCAAATAAAGGAACACATGGTAAACTGTTCTTGGGTTGTTCACTAATCCGGCATTTGTCTGCCATACATCTTGTAATGTTTTCCCATTCCATACTTCTTTATGTCTACGTGGTAACTAATAAACGTTATGAAGCAATTGTCTGTTCTGTTTCCACTGCACTGTATCACTGACGACCTTCTCATCTAGGCTTAAGCCAAGAACAGATAAAAGCTGGGGCACTGGTTTGCATGTGTATGTAGCAGTTTCTGACTCTCTCTTAGCATTACTGCATTCACATAGTTTGAGGCACTATTACTCAAGGAACCCAATGATGACTCCACTCTGTGTTCTTTTTCTGCTCCTGACACAAGTAACTACCAGCCTTGAGTGGGTCATTCGAGTTAGGAAAGATGGTAATATTAAGGTGCCGTGGGTGCATGAAGGCAGCTTTGCATTGCCAATAGGAAGGCAGAGGCAACACATCTCTGATGAACCCGGGCACACCCTCAGTAATTTTGGAAGCAGCAGATGGACCTTGGATGGGACTAATTTTGATGGCTTTGGAAGTGTTGGCTCAGGACATTATGACAATGTTCACAGTCACCAATACGGTCAATTCAACTCTGACCAGGTAAGAATCCTTCTGTTAATGTATGACGTTACATGAGAACTTAACTTAACTTTCAATAGAAGTAATCATTCGTGTAAAATAAGAGCTTATTTTCTATTGGACTAATCATCCCAAAATATTTACAGTGGCCAGAGCAGCTACAGAGTTCGAGCCATGGAGAAACTGTATTGTTTCCTTCAGTGATTGATCATCTTTGTAAATGTGGTGTTTGTAAATGAGTTTGTAAAGAAGCTCAACATTATACCACAACATTCTCACTATGACCATAAATACGAGCCAAGAATCTTCAAGCAACTTTTATAAGCTTTAGTTTTCTAAGTAGGCCTCCCTTGAGCCACCACACCAGATCTGACCATCAAGAGATGGACTCCACAAGACCTCTGAAGGTGTCTTGTGGTATCTGGCACCAAGACATTAGCAGCAGATTCTCTAAGTAAGATGAGGTGGGGCCTCCATGGACCACATCAATGGTCTAAATGAAATACTTTTAACAAAATTCAAACCTCCATGAAATGCATTGTTATTCTGTCCTTTATGGCAGTCCCGCTGTCGTCGGATCAAATCACGAAGATGCAGTGAACCATCAGACTGCTCGGGATGTCTGGGTCTCTATTCCTGTAACGTCTCCATCAAAAAGTGTCAACTTAAGGGACTGTCACGCTCACCCAGTAAGTCATCGTCTCATCTCTAAAGCGAGCAACACATGACATTATAGAGGATCAGCATACTGTTTAATAAACCCAAATAAATCCTGAAAGTTTAATACTATTATGTCATTTTACAAAGTAAAATATTTAATTGGGAACACAGTTTACAGCACTTAAAAATACAGGTGCTTCAAATGGTTCCATAGAAGAACCACTTTTGGTTCCATAAAGAATCATAAAGAACTTTTTTTTATCAATCTAAAGTCTTGCACACTCAAAGTGGTTCTAAAAGTGGTTCTTCTAATGCATTGCTTAGAGAACCATTTTTAGATTGTTTGAATATGCTGTGTTTGTGTATGATTATAACGTAATACATTGTCTGTTACAGGCAGGTTCCTGAAGAGTCTGGAAAACATCTGAAAAACAACACAATGTTTCATTTTTATTAAAATGACATATGAGTACATCAGATCTGCAATTTTTTATTCCTTGCCTCTGCAATAACAAGCAGCAACACTCATAGTGAAAGACAGGGAATTCCTCTTTGTGTAACCTGGGACATTAAAAGAAAAATTGGTCAAATATTTTCAAAAATGTACTTTCACTTATTCACTCGTATTTTTAACTTTTGTTAACTTTTTGAAATATGAAATCATGTGATTTTTATGAGTACTCTTCTTTTTTTACAGACAATAAATAAATAGCTTATTTACATGTGGTTGGTGTGGTTTGTGTTCAAAGCCATATTAGTTCACATTGAAGGTCCATGTCCAAATGTCTGTGGACGCCCCTTTTTATGAATGCATTCTGCTGTTACACAGCAAATGTGCACACAGCTTGCCTAGGTCCCTGTACTGCCTATACAATAGGAGATGATATGCATGAACCTATTGGCCCCATGCCTAATGCCAGTTGTGAGCCCCTCTGGCTGTGGAGCAATGGAACTGTGTTCTCTGGAATGATGATAATCCATCCGATACTTTTAGGATGAGTTGGGGATATGGGGGTGTGGTGGGCTGGTGTTCATCCATTCTGACCTCACTAACTAATGCAATCAAATCCTTACAGTAATGCTCCAAAATCTAGAAGAAAGCCTTCCCTGGACAGTGAAGTTACTCAAACAAAAGCAGAAATAACTCAGTGTCCCAATACTTTTAGGGTATATTTGGTTAATACATGATAAAGTGATATTATTGAGAATTCCTCTATTTCAAAGGTGTGGCTCAAATAACACACACCCACACACACACACACACACACACACACACACACACACACACACACACACACACACACACACACACACACACACTTTAGGAAGGCATTATGAAAGTCTGGAGCGTTCCTGCGCGCTTTATAAGGTTTGCTGAGCGTGAAATTTTGCAGATGCACACCGAAAGAAAAATGAAGCTCTCTATTGTACATTGACTAACACTGCTTCATTTCAGACCCTTCGAGCAAAGCATTAAGGTAAATTAACATTTTTGAATAACATTGTCTTGTAAATGTTTAGATAAAAGTATATTTTCATACATATAAATTTAATACATTTTAATTTAAAATGTAAAATTTTAGACCAACTTTATGATTCTAAAAGTATGTTTTGTCTCTAAAAACTGAGAATGTAATTCACCATTTACTTTAAACCTGAGTTTTCATCAATAGTAATAATTACACATAATGTGTAATATTCAAGCTGGATTTCTGGGCATCAGCTAAATGCAATAAAATGAAATCCAGAATCAAATTATTAAAATGTTTAATTTGGAGTTTGAGTAAAATACTAATCAGACAGTATCAATATTAAAAAAAAATAAAACAAATAAATAAATAATAATAATAATAATAATAATAATAATAATAATAATAATAATAATAATAATAATAATTTGACATATATCACTTGTAAACATACAAATCAACCATATCATTATGGCCTCTATAATTGCAGACCGTAGTTCCTCTGTTTCTCTGTATTCTTGGTTAGCATCCTTTCACCCTTTCATGATATTTTACATGATATTTTACCCTGGATATAATAATTCCCCAAGTGAAATCAAATTAAAATAAAAATGCATATAATGCATTTGTGTCATTTTTACTTTTCTTACAGTATGTCACCAACCTTATGGATGATAGCAGTTCCATCTCTGTTATTCCTAGTGGTCAGCCCCACTGCTTTAGGAAATCAAGATGGAAACTCCCCACTTTGTTCCAGTATGAAGGAGAACCGTCAGGACTTATCGAGCCAGAACTTGACCAGGATTCCATCAGACTTGTCAATTACCACTGAATACCTAGACATATCCCATAACAGTATCGACCATATTGTCCATGGTGACCTGTATAGATTATCTCGCCTCTGTTTCCTGAAGATCACCCACTGTGGCCTTCAAGTCATTTCCCCTGATGCCTTTTATAATAACTCAGAACTTAAAGTTCTGAACATCTCATATAACAAGCTTACTGTTATTCCTTATTTGCCTTTGCTGCAGCTTAGGATCCTGGATATCTCCAGCAACTACTATGACAGCTATGCCCTTCCAAGCTTTTTTAATAACTTAACATATCTTACTGAATTTGCAGTAGGGAGTCCCAAAGCAGCATCTGTTTACATTGATGACCTGGCACCACTTCGAAAAGTGCCTTTAAAGCAATTTCAATTTGGAGACGGTTCTGAGTTGCAACACTATGAAACAGGTTCTCTTGCTCAGCTTGAGTTATTACAAGAAGTGACTTTGAGAGTGACGTTCTGTCAACCTTTTGACATTTTCAAACAAATGCTCAAGGATCTTGATCAAGCTCAAATAAAGAAAGTGAGGTTATTCAAGCTCTTTCCAGATCAGTGCACAATATCAAGTAATCCTTTTGATGGCCTTCAGGAGCTCCGTTACCTCAGTAACCTAACCATTATGAACACCTGGATGAACAGCTCTGTCATGGTTAAGCTGATCCAAAATATCTGGATATCACCTGTCGAGGAACTTGCATTTAAGAACATAACTTACAATGAAGACACTCCTGAAGGGTTTCAGTTTCCCAGTCAAAACCACACAACAAGTTTACGAGCAATGGTTTTTGAAGGTGTGACCCACTATCAGTACCAGTATCCTAAAATCAACATGAGCATGGATTTATTTTCTCTGCTGACTTATCTGAAGTTCTCTGGTACTGGAATGAATATCCTTCCATGTGGATTAATTTCAGATTTACCATCACTGCAGATCTTAGACCTATCAGACAATTTGCTGGATGACACTGGCTTCTGGTGGTGTCCGTGCTCATATGAAGGTGTGTTTCCTGCCTTGAGGCATCTTGTGCTAAGCCACAACCGTTTTTATAACCTGGCATTTATTTCCAAGAAGACTCATGAGATGAAGGTCTTAATATCCCTGGACTTAAGTTTCAACTCCATTCAGATTGAGGAGCCATGCTCCTGGCCTTCTCACCTGACTGATCTGAATCTTAGCCATAACAACCTAGGCAACACGGTGTTTAACTACCTTTCTCCACATTTCCAAAAGATTGATCTCTCCAAAACAGGCATAAGTGTCATCGCCCAAGATGTCCTCTCACAGTTCCCAAAACTTACACATCTATTTCTGAGCTCTAACAGAATACAGACCATCCCTGCTGATCTGCACGCACCTACACTGCTATCCCTGTATGTCGATCAGAATGCAATCACCTCCATTGGTCAGGATGAGCTAGAAGGCCTCCCTAGTCTAAAGACCCTGCGAGCAGGCAACAATCCATTTGTTTGTGACTGTGACATTTTTAGTTTTTTGAAAGTGTTGAATAAGACACTTCTACCTGACTGGCCATTTGATTACACTTGCAGCTCTCCTGTGTCGCAAGCTGGACTGAACCTGCAGAGGTACCAGCAGGACAAACTTTCCTGCCAACCAGGACTCCAGGCAGCAGTGATTTTGTCAGTGATTACTGTCACTGTAGCAGCATTGGGCATAACGTTTTATGCCTGTGATGGCATTTGGTATGCCAAAATGCTTTGGGTATGGATCCGAGTGAAAAGGCAGAAGAGCAAACACGCCGACAGACTGCTCAATGCCATTTTTCAATACCATGCATTCATTTCCTACAGCCAGCACGATTCAGCTTGGGTGAACTCCCAGCTGGTCCCAGCTTTAGAGGGCTCAGGAATGTCCATCTGCATCCATGAGCGAGACTTTATACCTGGCCAGTGGATTGTGGACAACATAATTAGCTGTGTGGAAAGCAGCTATAAAACAATATTCGTATTATCAAAGAACTTTGTTCAGAGCGAATGGTGCAACTATGAGCTCTTCTTTGCTCAGCATAGAGCTTTAAGCGTGAAAGATGACTCGTTGGTCTTCATTCTGCTGGAGCCCATTCCAACTGACTCTCTGCCCAAGAAGTACCTGAAGCTAAGAGCTTTGCTGAGGAAGCAAACTTACTTGGAGTGGCCAAAAGATGATCAGAAGAAAATGTTTTTTTGGTCTAGTCTCAGGTCAATTCTTCAGAATGCAGACAAAAGCATCATTCTGAAAGACGCTGCTGTAGATGTAGCTGAAACCTGTACTTTATTGGCTGCTCAGGGGTAACGTTCTCAAGATACTGTCACTTGTTTAATCCGTTAATGATTTAGTTTTGATTAGATCAGTTTTACAGCAGGTTTACATAGAAAAGGACTGACTGAAGATGTGTGACGTGAATTTTCACTTTTCATACTCATACACTTGGGGACTTTGTTGTTGTTATTGTTCTTACCTCTGTTTTTATTGCCCTAATCAGTAATCAGTTTATTTACTTTCCATGGTCAGAACAGGTGCATGTAAAAATACCTTGAAGGGTTTGGCAATGTCTCCACCTGCTGTTAAAAATGTTGTCACATATTTTGTGTATTTTTTTTCCACTGTTCAAATAATTCATATTTCAAGAAGCTGTGATCACTTCCCCAAATGCTGAAAGGTATATTAATAAATGTAACTTATTTTGGTATCAGTAAAAGTCACTGGGGTTTGTCTTAGTTCATCTTTCCATCACAGTGTATAAGAACATAAAAAGAAATAACCTCATAAATGCTTAAATGCATAGAGATGCAATAATTTGTGTAAAATATAATTGTGTTTGGATCAACTTCACAAAACAATATGACAGGTACCTGTTACAAATGAAGAAAAAATGAAATGATTATAGTCCAATAATCCAGTGCTGCCTATACATTCTGCTCATCTGTGGTACAAAAAATATTATGGGTGTAAGTACTGTGATGCTATGTTTTGCAACACTTTATCTATTCTAATAAATAGTTTATATGTAAAGATTCATTAGACAGTGACTCATTTTGTATCATCTTTAAATCCCACTGTGCAGATAGCATAAAAATTCACAGTTTTTTCTTACTCAGGCTGAATGCTGCATGTTTTTATACTACAACAGTTTTCCTAAACTTTACTTTAAAACAAAATCACAACATAATGCTTTACTTACAGTACGGCAACATATCACAATATTCTAAATGCACACCTGTATCATAATAAGTATTGTTTCACCAGAGTCTGGCAAACACACAGCCCTAATAAATTAGGTTTTTTTGCTGATGTATCATATCAGAATACGCACTCTCTCAAAAACTGCAAAACAAACATACAGCTCATATAACACATGCCAATACATATGTTAAATGCCACCACTGATGCACAGCGCTCTCCTTGATCTCCAGAATCGCTGGCGCCCATCATTTCTGCTTCATCACTGAACAGCACTGAGGCCCACTGGTCCCTCCTCCAGCGTAAATGCTCCTTGGCACATGCAAGATCACAACGCCTGTGCCTGGTGGTGTGGTCATCAAGGTACCCACGCAGGTCGTCTAGCACGCAGGTTTTGAATGGTCTGACATGATGACACTTGGCTGCCTCTCCTTAAATGTGCCTGGAGTTGTGTGCCACTCATCATCCGGTTCTGTCGGTGCACTGTTTCATATGAGGAGGTCATCAGTGTAGGATGTCCACTTCCATGCCTTCCTGTGGCTCTTCCATACAACCTGCTGATGACACTATGATTGTGCTGATCAACCATCAGGTGTGGTGGTGGTGTGATCTTGGGCTTCATGAAGTCAGAATGCAATTACATGCTGAGGAGGACTGTTAAACCCCAGTTCTAATCTACCAGGACATGTATTGATCGACTCCAGGTTCAAACAGCTATTCTGCTAGAAATCAGGCAGTTGTGCAAATGGTATTGCTACACTGAACAGCTGGACACGTGCACTGATGCGGGCACTTCCCCCGAAAGCCAGGTATCCCGCTTAGCGAAACTACATTTCCCAGAAGCAGAGCGGTCCGGCGCATGCGCAGTGGGCTCCAACGGGCTCCCCTCCCTCCTCCCTCCTCCCACTTCATGTAAGATGGTGGTTGGAAGGCGCCGCCGCTGTACATGGTCATAGAGGCTACCAGAAGGGCTTGGTCATTTCAGTTCAGAACTGAGAAATAAGCCCATAAAAATTCAAGCACACCTCGGAGTCCGGAGAATCTCTGTCATACTCCCGTCCCAACTGCTGAGCATTAATCCCGGGAAGAGCCCAGTTAGACCGGGTGAGTATCCCGACAGCCCGCGAGCCGAAACGGGCTCCGCTCACAAAGTTTGGGCTGCACTTCGGTGCGAGGCTTGGCGTTTAAACCGGGCTTCACAAGCACCGCGTCCCTGTTTGCTGGCTGACTCCGGCTGCGCGGGTGGGAGCTCCACTCCAGTGTGGGGCTCGGGGCTCGGGCTGTGCCGGGAACTGCAGGCCTCGCGCTCAAATAGCTCCGAGCTCCGGTGCGTGGCTTCGTTTAGCTCAACCAGCTGCCCCCGTGACCCTCCACTTCTGTGTCCTTTATCAGGTGTGAGGCGCAGAGCTGCTCCGCTTCGCTCCGAGACCCGTTTTGATCCCTGTAAACGCCAGGGAAGCTGTATTGTTGACATGGAGGTGGAATCCGGATCCTGGGAATAGACTCCGCTCCGAGTTTTGGTTCCAACGGCCTTCGCGGCTCCACTGCAGCTCAACTGCGCAGGCGCCGCCAAGGCGGGTGGACCCAAATCCCGGAGTGGTTCTTCTGGCACTGTACCTGGATTAACCAAAACTGGCTGTTCTGTCAGTTAGAGGGCTGGATATCAACAGCACTCCTGTCATTTAGCAGGCTCGGCCAGCCAGCTGGCCCGGCTGGATAAAGCTGGGTGGGGTAAACTGGTCTAAATACCCCCTTTTTGGTGGGAATGTCAGTTTTGGGCAATGTTGCTCCTTCTGAGAGCTTGTTTTATTCCTCAGACAGACTGGATTCAGTGCTGGTTGGCTGTCCCCGCCCTTCTGTCCAGAGCAGAGGATTCCAGCCCTGGTCCTGGAGGACCTTCTGCTCCTGGAGGACCTTCTGCTCCAGACACACCTGATCCAGATCATCAGGTCATTAACAAACCGTTCCAGGACAGGGTATCCTCCAGGACCAGGGTTGGGAACCACTTGTCTAGGATTGGTTAAACTGGAAAAAATGAACATTAAAATGTAGAGGTGACTGGTTTCCTGTGGTTCCTCTTCTTTGGCAGTGTCTGCACAGCTGTACTGTAGCTGACACGTGTTCTTAGCTCATTTCAGAGCAGCTATCTTGGTGTTTAATGCTGTAGGCCGACCCCTCGGACACACGTCTGTTGTCAAATGTTTGTGGACCCCTGTTCTAATGAAGACTTTCTGCTACTCTAAGTTGCATGCATTGCTGACACTGATGCACACATGCATACACAGTTTATCTAATTGCTGTAGAGAAGTATGGCCAGAACAGGACCCTCTGGAGCATTTAGCCGTCCTTGAATTTATTGGCATTGTGTAATGCAGGACGTGAGCTACAAAGGCTCCTGTCCCCCTCCCTTGGAACAGGTGGGATGAGGTGGGGGCACTGATCATCCAGCATTGTGAACTCACTAACACTCTTGGTGCTGAATGCAATCAAATCCACTTGGCAGTGCTCCTAAATCTAGTAGAAAGCTCCTTGGACAGTAGAGATGGTCAGTGAATGTCTTGGGGCATAAATTGTGACCTGCTGCAGGGTGTTCTGAATGATGGGATTTAAGCACCTGAAGTTCCTTTAGTTGAGATCATGTGATTAGTGTATAGGCTGTTTCAGGTGAATTTTCATGAGCCTAGGAAGTGATGCAGCTTTTCCGTTTGGCGGTAAACGGCATTCAAACAGTGGCAAGTAACTGTAGTCAGTTCTCTTATTTTCTGTGACTTTGATTTATTTAATGGATGTTGAACTTAAAGTTTGGACTGTGTTGTTGTCAGCTGTTCCCTTCAGCCAGGGACAAACTTCAGAAATCAAAGTACAGATTTCCAAATGAAGCCATGCATAATTCTCCTAATTTGAGAGGTAATCTCACAAACATTTTAAAGCAGAAGTTAGTATGAGCCGCACACTTCACTGTAAACCAATGACTACACATGCTTTCATTTGACAAAATGTGAGCTAATTCTCCCTGCACCCGCTCTCAACGCACCCCTTCATACACTACAAGGCTTTCAGAATCATAGCAGATTATACACTATCCATCACACACTAAACGCCCAGGGATCATTAGGAACCTGCTGCTGAACCGAAACAGATACTCCAAAATATAGGTGAATCTCGTTACCTAGTGGACATGAGAAGAACAGCTTGCTGCAGTCATTGTTTGTGTGGTTAATCACGCTGACTCATTATGATAAAAATGCAAAAATGTGTGGGATCATGGGTGGGAAGTAAGCAGTATATATTGGAGGCTGTGCTATCAATGAGACAGATGTTGGCTCGGTGAACGAATTTCTGTGGCTTTTTTTCTTCATCTACGCACTGTTTACCTTTTCTTGCTCAGTTTTCATTGGCTGTCAACGCGACAGCTGTCTAGTGTACATTTCTAGATTATGCTCAAGTTGAAACAAAAAAACTGGTTTGACATGCTCCAGCTGGTCTGAAGGATGGTCAAGTCTGTGTCCCTCATCCATTACTTGATTCTCACCCCTGTCCACACTGACTGATGATAAAAATTGCAGAATATGGCATGGCTGTTGGCTTAGTGGAATGGATTGCAGGTAATGAGTGATGTGGCGTCTGAATACTTATGTCTGTATCGTGTAAGAGGGCTTCATTATGTAGCATTCCCTCTCTTCAGCCAGTCCAGATATCGACCACTTTGAGGTCTTGTCCAAGTCCCCTCTCTCTTAGCCAATCAAATTATAAGGAATTCCCAATTTACTCTAATCAACTGCCTAAAGAAATTAGAGGAACTAGGGCCATATTGAGGACCTTTTTTTGATGATTTTTGTTAATAATTGCACTATTGTGCATTTACTCTAGGGATGGGCAGTATGATGATATTTTATCAAATTTTATCATAAAAATGATCAATTCTAAATTGTGAATGACATTACAGATTTATTTACTGACATTTATTTTGTTTGCATGTAATATTCTGATAAATATTGTTTCTTGTGAAAATGCCTTGAAAGTCTTGTGTGAATTTATCACGATATAATATTTTTATTATATCACCCACCCCTAATGTACTGCATTTGAAAGGTGTCTGTAAACATGCAGTCTTGTGTGCCATGCATTTATATTACCATTGTTTGGTTGAAACCACACTGGTGTCCTAGTGGCAAAGAGTTCAGTTACCTACGACAATAAGCATCCTTGGCCAGACTGCTAACGCTACACTCACACTTCACACTCCCCCGTGAAGCACAATTTAAATGCATTGCCATGGATTAGAGCGTCAGCCAAATACCATAAATATAATTGTGTATTTATCGTAATCAGAATATTTGTATGTTTACTGTGTTTCATCTTTGTTACTTTTTACAGTAATAATTCCCTCAGTGTAGACACAGACCTGCAGTGACCTCAGACAGACTGAACCATTCTATAGCCATAAGGTCACACATCTGCAGTTCCAGTTCAGTGTGTGAGTGGAGATCAGATCTCTGTTGGTGAGAGTCAGGGGAGTCTCATGGACATGGGCTGAGTGGAAAAAGAAGAAAGCTTTTAAGAACTCAGATCTCAGAATGATGGTCACCATACGCTTTTAATGTGTGACTTTCAGCTGCTGCATCAGAAAACGGGCTGTGTTAAAATAAGTCACTAATAGAAACACAGCAGTAGCACAATACGTTCAGTCTGAAAGCTAAAATGACTGTCTTGCAATAGTCACCCGTTTTCTTTTTTGATGATCGAAATAATGTTCTTGTACATCACTCGGAAACCGTGATCCGAATTTCCTCTGATTACTGATGACATCGAGGCCTGTAGGGTAACTCAGCAGAGGTTTAGTGACATTTCTGAGGACTCAAAGAAGTCACAGGGAAAATGTTCCCTTTTAAAGTTTGAATTTCGTCCACAATTTTCTCCCTACTTCATTCATTTCCAAGGCCTAAGCTGTACACATGCATTTGTGGACAAGCTGTATGATAGAGAAGCACCATCTGATGTGAAAGAAGTATGTGACTCAGGTTATGCCTTTTACACAGGTCTTATGAGAGGTGATCTAAAGCTCATCTCAAGGTTCATAGTGCAGTAGCAGCATTCCGGCCTGGACTGACAATGATGGAGACTTAATTCTGTGTTACAGTCAGTGGAGCATCAACATGATTCTGAAGCTGCTGTTTTAAGGTGCAGTTGCTACTTTGTTACTTATGTCTTATTTTAGCAGGATTCGTTGGGGACATGCAGCTGTGTAATTTGTGTGTATATGGGTAACTGTAGTTCTGTCTGAATCTGCTGCTTCAGATGTTTAAAATCTTTTGAAGAGGAGGCAAGTTTTTGGCAGTTTTAGTGTGAGTTCAGTCTCCTACTCTTCACACAGATTTTTTGGTATGATGGTAATGCCTACATTGAGGAGCCACTCCAGTTTCTGTCACTTATACAGGGATTTCTCACCCTCTTCAAAGCAGTTATTAACATTGACAGAATGTGTCCAGTGGTAAAATTACATTACCCAGTCTCCCAGTGTAGAACATATCCCACCAGATAGGGTTTTAAACTCCTGGTCAAAGAGATCTGAGGCATCACTGTTGATGCTCTTCCCGAAGGTTAATATTTGAGTGTCTGTTGGGGAACTAATGAAAGGATGTTTGATTAGTTTAAACAGTGAAGCTTTGTTAGAAATCTACGGTAACAGTGTGCAGTAGTCTTTTTGTACACACACCACACCTAGGTTAACATGTCTGTCACTTGGTATCAATAAATATCAGCGTGATCTTTGCCTAATGACCTGATGACATGAACTCATTCATCTGCATTTAAATTATTTGTACCGCTGTTGCAGACCCATACACGTTACGTTGTTCTGTTTTAAGACTCAACAGTAGTGTGCAGTAAGCTTCCTTTTTAGGACTTTTGTCAAATTAGCTGCTACAGAACAGATACGTTTATTTATATGGTCATGAAAACGAACATGTTCTGTTGAACATTTAAATATGAACATTTGATCGTCATTTTAACTTCCATAATTCAGTATAAACACTGCTGAAATGGCTTTTAAAATATTTTTTTTTAAAAAGGTTAAGAAATGCAGTTTTCTTGTGAGGACAAAAAACCATTGTATTACTACTTAAAATGCCTAACATTAGAATCAGGTGATTGGATGATTAGACACTTGGTTATTAGAGAGGACTTTCTTTAGTTTGGTTTCCTCTTGATTGAGTTGTATCACCATCCAAAGAGCTCCCCAAGGCCTTCAGAAAGAAGTTCTGTTTGGGAAGGGCTTTAAAATGATTGCAGAACAATTAGAAATCAGTCATTCTATTGGACAGAAAATATTACAAGTGGAGAACATTTAAAACAGCCATTGTGGGCAGGTTAGGCCACCCTAGCGAAGATGTGTAACAAAATGTCCAACAATCTTAAAAGGTCTTCTCAGGACCTACAGGTAGCTCGTGCCACAGCTGATGTCAAAGTGCATCTACAATCAGAAAGACACCAATTTTAATTTTCATCGGCGTGCGCTGAGAAACACCTGCTGTCAAAATAAAAAATAAAACATGAACATGACTTCTGGAACAATGTGCTTTGGACAGATGACTCCAGGGTTGTATTATTTGGACACAGTAAACGAAGACATGTTTGGCACAAACCAAACACAGCATTTGAACTCATGAAACTCATATCAGCTGTGAAGCATGTGGCTGGAAGGGTCATGGGCTTACTTTGCTGCAGCAGGACCTGGAGAGCTCTCCGTCATAGAAACCACTATGAAATGTATCGGAGGGGACTTGAGGACCATCTGTACTAAGACTGACTTCATTAGGTCACGGTGTATCCTCACAAGAAAATTCCATTTCTATTAATTGCATTTAGCAAGTAATGATAATTATCTATACCAGCAATGTTGCTGAAGTTGTCAGTGAGTTATTATAATAATAATAATAATAATAATGCATTTTATTTATTAAGTGCCTTTCTGGACAGTCAAGGACACTTTACAAAATACACTTTACACTTTACAAAAGTCCCCACTGCAGGACTAAAAACGAAATAAGAAATCTTATCAAAATGATTGTGATGCTCCACTGAATTGTTATAAAGACAGCAGTGTTTCTATAGTTTTTACTCCAGGCACTCAAAATGCCAGTAACTATTCTGTATAACTCTGGTGAAGCTGGCAGAAATAATGCCGCTTTAATACACTCCGTATGTGCACAGACTGAACTGGCATTTGTGGACAAAACTTTTGTGAACTTCCGATGCTGTGAAATATTGTTACAGTGCCTGGATGCCTCAAATTGTCTTTGTGTAAATTCATGAATAAGTTTGGCAAATACAAAAAATCAGAAAGTAAAAGCTAATTAATGGACAGGAGTCTCGCCAGCCGCATGTGGAGAAATCCGCCCCGTCAGACATTGTCTGTGGCAGACACAATGATGTAAGTTAATTTTCTGGCAAGGATGACTGCTGATACCTAACACTGTTCCCAGGGGGCACATGCTGTAGTTGCATAGAAATGACTGTGGCGGAGAGCCATGGGAGGCCCGTTACATAAGAACAAGTCTGCTGAGTGTAACAGAGCGGCTTGCATTTGTTTGAATAGGCCCACCTGCAGCCTGTTGGCACAGCCTGTATTTAACTTCATGTACTCGGGGCCTCCGAAAAAGCCTTATTATAAGCTTGCACATGTTCATCTGCCATTCTTCTGTTGGTTGGATGGTTTGGAAAATTCTTGTCATAATTTGAAAGCAGTGTTTTTTGTGCAAGCCAGCTTTTCTGTTGTAGTGATGCTCTTTTTGACTTTAGTGGGCTGGATTTTTTTTTTTTCTGGAAGCCAAACTGATGAATGAGAGAATTGTGGTTTAAGAGCATCTCTAAGACCTTGTTTGTTTGTGTTTTCAAAACATGAATGCTAATTTCTGCAGTGCACGTGGTGCTGGGACATTGCTTGGTAGCAACAAACGTAAGGAGAGGAATTGTTTAATTTTCTGCATTCTTGCTACAAAGTGGTCAGATTGTTTGAGAATCTTCCATGTGTTTTGTTTTGCCACCAAAAGAATCTGGTTCCTTCAGCTTGGTTGTCTTGTCATTAGTTTGTAGCCTCAGATTCAGTAGTTTTCCATTGTTGTCATTTTCCTGGCAGCTATTGCTACCACTTTGTTGCTGCTCTGAAGTCTGCAGAGTGCTTTAGCCATCAGACCAGACCATGGACATGATCTGTGCAGTTCTCACTGTCAAACACTTGTTCACGTGATGTGTGGCACTTCCTTGTAGTATTCAGCCAGAACAAAACAAGAAGTTGAGGAGGTAACTGTAGATCTTTGCACACGATGATCTTTTTTTAAAGATCATTAAGATGAGAGGATTATTTACTAGATTATGTGCTTTTTGTAGACTGCCTGTCATTATGAAACTCTGCAAAGATGGAATTAGCATTTATTGAACATGGTTACTTGTAGTAGAGTAGAGCATGCAAAGTCTAATGATAAATCTTGAGTTTAGTTACAGCATTCTCATCTTTCTGCTCAGAGAGGTAACCTCCAGTTGTCTGTATATTTGCACCAGTTCAGTCCCCACTAAACACGGACTATAACACTGCACCAAAAGAGCAAATTCCCATCAGAAAGAGAAGCAAATGTAATGGGACTGTACAAATCCAAACGAGTAGAATGCAGACGTACTTTAAGGGTACGTACTTAGTCTGCCTTTCTGTCATTCTTTGGGTTCCATTACTGGGTATTGTTCCCAGCTGGCAGCAGATGTTTGTCTTTTTCTGCTGTTTTTGTTCATGCAGAACTGGAAGAGTACCTTCATTTTTTTTAATGTCATTAAAAATATATTAGTACCGTGTTGATGTCTATTATGTTCTTGACACATTATGTGAAGAAGGGCAGCCGTGACTGATGAAGAGTTACTTCTATATAGAATTGAAATCAAGTCCAGTAACATCCCAGACATTTTCAGTCAAGGATAGCTCTGGTGATGCAACTGGCCATGGCAGAGTAACTGTGTGTTGAAGATGAGGTGACAGCAGTGTGTGTATGAGTGTTGTCCTGTTGCAAGTGTGATCAACTGCCATTCTGAGCAACTCTCTGAGTCTCAGGTTAGGAGTCTAACAACACCATTTAAGTCCGGCTGATTGATTCCTTCTAGTTGCAACTAATTTTTGATGATGCTCTTTAGGTTGCTTCCTAATGGGAATTGATTTGATGATTATCATTTGAAACCGCTGTTTTCATCTTTAGATCCCATCATTTCTTGTACTGTTGTTAATCATAGATGTCATTACTAAACCACCAATTTAAAACCAAATATTAAAATTGATCCATACTGTATTATAAACCCTAATATAATAATGGATATTTTCTTACACCACTACCACATACTGCTCTATTAGTGATCAGATCCTCCATCACACACTGCTGGTATCAGAGTTTAAAGCATCTTTGAATTTTAATTTGGAAAAAATGAGCACATACCACATAAAATCAGAAGACTAGTCCTCCCAGTTACCTCCCAGAGCTCTTTTCAGCATGTTGCTCTCAGTTTAGAAACTAATGTTCTGCCTCAAAGTGTATGTGTGAAAGATGCTTTAATAAATACATTTCATAAAGCCAGTCCGCTCGGGGCCAGTGAGATTAGAGATGAAAAGCTGCAGTCCTGTTTAAACACGGAATTGTTGGCCTATTTGTTTTTTCCATTTTCCCGCGATGGTGATACCTAATTGCTGATTTCACCATTTGAAGGTACTCAGGAGTGGAAGTGGGCTGTATTACAGAATTTGCTAAGCATAGGCTTCATAAAAAGCTATGGCACAAAAGCACTAGAACCCCAATTAATACATTTTCATGTTCTACTATAAAATATTTCCACACTGCAGACTCTAAACTGTTTCTAACCTCTCAGTGCTCCTCTCTAGGCCTGTTATGATTTATTTGGATGATGTTAGAAATAATTGTGATAAACAATAATATAGCCATTTTAAGACCATTTTATAACCAAACCAAGGGCACAAAGTGCCCTCAAAAAGCCATTGAAGACTGGAGAAGTGGCACTGGTAGGCCACAAAGAGGAGAGGTTTGAGGAAAAGCGGCAGAGAGTGAAGGAGTGTGGATCCTAGTGGCCCAAGAGGCAGAGGATGGAGAGGAAGAAGCGAGAGAGAAGAGTGTAGGTCCTAGTGTGAGAGGTGGCAGCAGGGTAAGCAGAGTGGGGAGAGGAGGCAGGGAACAATGTGCCAGAGATGCAGAGGAGACAAAACAGGCCCTCCAAAATGAAAGAAGGGTTCAGACTGAGCTTTGTAATGTTGAAGATCACAAACATATTGTGCTTTCTATATTAAAAAAAATCTGTATCTGAATGTGAGGTTTTTTTGACTGTGTGAAGCAAAATATTACCCAAATGTGGATGCATCTGTAATGTTTGTCTAGATACTCATTCAACAAATGAGTGAGGGTGGATCTTTGGATCATGGCAGTTCAACTCTGTTTCCAAGGAGCCAGGGTTAGTTTTTGATGCCCTGATGATGCATCAGAAAAGCTTGGTGCCTCACTATCCACTGCTGTACCCTGGTGTTCATGTGGAAACTGCAGGGAGATGGACTTGGAGACAAAATGCTGTGGCCAGGGGCCCAACCGTTGCATTAGCCAGCTGAGACACTTCACCCTTTGCTGTCTTGAGGAGGGTTATTTTCACCTGCACTGCCAATATAGGAATGATGTATTGGTGATTGGTGAAGCATGGGAGCCTGGGGATGACTGGGATGACTGATTAACTGGGGGTTTAGATATGCTGCCTATATACATCTTCTGGCACCATGGGGCACTAAGTCAGCGAGACTGCCTTATTACTAGTTGCTGTGTCTGGTGATTCATGGACAAGTACCCTGATACTCAGAGCCAGTACATGGGGGTTGTCCCTTGTCTCTAGAAAGCAAGACAAATTTGTCCTTACAGTTGTACAAATTGTATTTATACATATGTTTGCCCTTAATCATGTCTAAAACATTTAAAACTACTACTGAACAATACTGTTGAAATAATTATTTCTAATAATACATAAATCAGTAATGAGTTGAAAATGAATTTCTTTTTATATTAATAATACATTGTAATTGGTTTTAAAAACACAGTAGTGAGTGGTGTATTGTTTCTCATTAGCATTCAGTTGTATCCTATGTACTATGTACACCCAATACTTCTATCAGCATATAGCAAGAAGTATAGAAAAATAATTCAAAGAACACTCATTAGTGATAGGGGATAGGGTTGTAGCTCTTTCCCCAGTGGGAATTGTTGCTCATTAGTCTGTCTGGAATGCTGGCATTGTGGAACATAATATAGCTGTGCAACATACAGTCAAGCTCAAAGAAAATCATAATAAACCTATTTTTTCCACCTGATAACTCCTCTCCTGATTTGAGACTGCTTGAGTTCCTCGATGGTTGGTTCCCCATACAGGGCCAAGCAGGCCAAACCGTCTGGGGTCATCAGGGCGAAGCGACCTTAGTCTGGGCATTCCCCCTGCCAATAACTCTTTTGGAGAATCTGTGCCTGCAGATCTGGGATGTGGCCATACGTCTTCTGTCTTTAGAGTGTACAGACTGTATCGCCTCGCATTCTTCTTGTTCAGCCTCTTTAACCTGAAATAAGTTTACAGAATAACCTTGAGATCCTCTGCCCTGTTTGAGAAGGACCCCGAGCTTTCCTGCCACAACTTCACATTGGCTTCCCATCTTCTGGCTACTGGACCTGGACTAGTTTCCCCATCCTGCCCTGGACTAGTTTCCCCATCCTGCCCTGGACTAGTTTCCCCATCCTGCCATCATCAACTGTGTAGAAATCTACTGTTACTATTATGCCCATCAGTGATTTAACATCACTTCTGTATACCCCAGTATTAGAACCGACTAGAACTGACTGTGTATATGTACTGTATTTTCTGGACTATAAGCCGCTACTTTTTTTCCACGCTTATAATTTTTTTATGATGAGGTGAGGCTTATAGTCCAGAAAATACGGTAGTTTGATCCTTGTGAGCCTGATTCCTTCCAAAGTTATTTCCTCCATATCTGAAAGAGTTTTTCTTGCCACTGTTGCCCTTTGGCTTGTTCACTAAGGGGTCTATTTCTGATCCTTTGTTCATGAGTTGACCTTTTTCTTTTTTGATTTCTGTAAAGCTGCTCAGTGACATCAGTTGTGAAAAGTGCTATAAAAATGAATTGATTTGATTTGAATAAATAAATAAAAATGAAAGAAGATAATAGAGAAGTCAAAACTTGGCTACAATAACTGGACTTTAATTTGCTGCGCTTATAGTTGTACTTCTAATGTAAGTAGATAATATAATGGAAGCAATGCAATATTATACATATTATTTTTGAATTGTATTAAGATTAAGTGTTAATCCTATGTTTGATAATATATTCAAAAATATGCAACTATTGATTGCATGGCTATAGCACATACTGTGTGTGTGTATAGTTGTATTATATTGTGTGTAAAAATGCAGTCATAGGCAAAGGTTTAGTGTTTAAATTTAGTTACTGTATATGCTCACTGTTCAAAAATTTACATCAAGTGATGCTTCTTCCACTGCCTCATATTAGGGGTGGAGTTAATGGACCTTTGTAGCTACAAAGAATATACTATAATCAGTGTATGTGTACAGGAAGATGCATTTTATTAAAGGTGATGAGGTGATTTGACCACATAATCTGATTCTCACAAAATTAAACTGTAAATTCTTCTAAAACTGGTATCATATTGACTGCATTTTGCAAGATTGACAGATAGCTAAATAGATATCTAGTAGCTAGGAATGGCTGTGAGTAATGTTTACTGTTACTTGTTTTGAATGTAAGAAGTTGCTGAGTCAATATAGATTCTAACTTTCAGTTTCTGTTGTGTATTTTTGCCCGTTGGGCGCTGAGGAGTTAGTAAAAGGCTGTGACGCTCCCATATTGTGACTGATTTCAGTTCACGTTACCATGTGTTGCTTGACTGCTTTAAAGTAGCATAGTCCAGATCACTTAAATAGTTAACTCTTCTCAAGTGCTTCTATATCCCAGCTGCGAACACACCACTGATATGCACACACTCGAATTTTGAAATGAATTAAAATCACTGTCCTTATTAAGCTAACTTTCAGGTTGTGATGTAATGTAGCTTACCTGTTCTTGTAGTCCTTCTGAGTTTGACATTCTCTTCATCTCTCCAGCTCACTGCCAATATTTACTCTTGTTTTATTCCATCTTTGGTCACTGAGCTTTTTCAACGGACGCCGTGGCTTCTTAGGGTGTGTAGCAGATAAGAGTCCAGCTGAACTAGCCTGTTTGCTAGCTTCCATGGTTGCAGCACCGCTGTTGTGTTTTTAAACCTGGCAACCCAGGGGTGGTAATATTGTTTGGGAATGAGCAGCAGGTGGAGTCAGAATCTAACATGATCATTTTATCATTTATTACAGCAAATGTAATCCTTAGTGTTCCTTTAAATGTCTTAGATCTATAACATGAACAAAGTCAACATATAGGCTCACATTAAACACTGAGTTGATACATTGTTGTTGTAGGCTTTCTCCTCACTGCTTCAGGCTGTGAATAATGTTCAGTAACTGCACCTAGAGGGTGCTCTACTGTATCTGTAAAAACAAAGGATCGGACATCAATCAAACTTGAAATAGCCAGTACTTGCTATTTTAAAATATTGCTAATCTAACAATCGCCACTGAAGATTGGTGTGCAGACTGATGGTCACATAGCAACCCCTGACAATAATGAAGCCCAGGCTTCAGTCTCTGAATGAGTAGAGACCAAAATACTGGAAACTGAAGCTCCAATTACTCTTTCAAAAACTTATTAAAGGGCAGGACTTTATTTGAAACCAATAAGGTGATCAGACTATATTGTTGAAGGATGTGAAGGAAGTGAGGAGCTGCTAGAGGGCAAAAAAAAGCTGCATATTGACACCTGGTTTCTACCAACTTGGCCATTTTGATTACCAGGACTGACTGAGGTGCTCTTGATCAAAACATCTAACCCCTAGTTGCTCTCCAGGCACTGAGGTGGCTCTCCACCGCTCTGGTGACCCAGTTTACTAGTGTATGATTGTGTGTCGCCAGTGCATGTAGGTTAAAGGCAGAGGTTAAATTTGGTCTTGCTGCTCTACAATGGCTGTAAAATGTGTCTGAATTCTATTTCTAGTTGGTTGGGCTGTGATGAGGACAGATGCTGCTGTCCTCAAACCACTCAGGAACAATGTTACACTGTAATGTGCTGGTGGTGGTTCGTGAGTCTTTGTGTGTGATACTTGTAGACTGTGACTCATTTAACTTAATCTATTTTAATGCTCTATTTTCATCACTTCAGAGATGATTCAGGAATTGGTCTGTGTGGTGATCTCAGTAATTTATAATTATTCCTGTAACACGGCAATGGTAACAGTACATTGTCCAGGAAGTCTACTGTTACCACTAAATATTCTTTTCTAGTCACTTATTTCTTAAAATTAAAATGTTAGCTGAGTTTTGCATGGAGTAAACTGAAGTATTGTGGTACAGACGTCTCAGTTTGGTGTTTGGTGCCTAAATTTTACTTGTTGTAATTCTCTAATATAAGCATCATAAGTGTTTATTGTGCTTTAGTAGTGCACTATATGGACAAAGGTAAAGGGACACCTGCTCATTCATTGTTTCTTCCCAAGTCAAAAATGAGCTTTTCCTGCTTTTGTGGAAGTAACTGTCTCTACTGTCCAGGGAAGACTTTCTACTGCATTCTAGAGCATTCTCTGATGATTTGTTGATTCAGTCACAGGAACGTTAGTGAGGTGAGAACGTTTGATTATCACAACTCATCCTCAGCTCATCCCTTATGTATTGAATGAAGCATCGTCATTCCATAGAAGACAGTTCTCCTGCTCCACGGTTCAGTGCTAAGTGACGTTATACCCCTAATAAGTTCATGTTTATCTTCTCCAGAGTGTCCTATTCTGGTCTTCTCTATGTAGACTAGACAACATGTGTGTGCATTTACACTCCCCTCCAAAAGTATTGGAACGGTCAAGCCAATCCTTTTACATTTGGGAGAAATTTCCATCTGTATCTGATCCACAATTCAGAAGATAAGTTTTGTCTGAACCCATCTATTACTCTTGTGAGCAAAAATATTGGAACTTGTGACTGACTGGTGTGTGTTGTTGCCCAGGTGTGTCCTGTTACATTGATTATTCAGACAATCACACTGAATGTCTACATTCACATTTGGGTTTGTCTGTGCAGACTGTGCGTTTATAGTTAGAGGAGTAACCAACAGTTTTACGGATTGCTGAGACAAAGAGGAATCTTTATCATTTGGGATTGAAAGGCTACAGTTTGGAGAAAGGAAGGATCTTCTTATTAGCCCAAACATATACGTGCATCTGTGAAAGTAGTGCAGGTAGTGTCATGGCTTGGGCTTGCATGGCTTCTTCTGGGATGGGCTCTTTAATCTTCATTGATGTTAGGCATGATGCCAGCAGTACAGTGAACTTTTGAAACATTTGTCAATTACAAAAAAGCTGAAAAATTGATCTTTTGTCTCATATTCATCTTTTAATGTCAAACCCAAATGTTTTCAGTCTGCAGCAAAATCTCAGGGATTGGCCTGTTCAATACTTTTGGAGGGGAGTGTAGTCTGTACGTAGTCTGACAAACATATGGCCAAGGTCAGACCTGTGCTGTGTTGCATCTCGGCCTGCATTCATAATCTTTCTCTTGGGCTTAAACAGGATCATTTATTAAAACGTAAAATCACGTCAGACTTTTGAGTGAATATGATGTGAAATCGTGGTTTGATACGTTCTTAGAGGGATCATGTAGTTCAGTGAAAAGGTCATTTTAATCCTCTTTTTCTTTTTTCTTTTTTACTGCGAGCGAGTGGTATTATGCTGCCTGAGGAGCAGTTTTTTTTTTTTAGTTTGGTCTGATTACAGCAAATATTTTAGTTTTGTCATGCCTCAGCTAATTTTGGATCAGCTAATTTTTCGGATCTGCTCTCCAGTAGACACAAATGTGTGGTCACCTCTGATGCATTGCCTTCCATTATATACGATAGATTTGGAACGTTACGTGTCATGTGGTGATGTCTCCATATACTCACCGTACTAGACTGAGTGATAGACTCTCCATGTGCATTCAGTTAGTGATTAGAAGTCTTCACTCTTCTTCCCTCCTGAGGGATGTCAGTTTTAGTCAAGGTTGTCAGATAGTTGTACTTTTCACACTACGCAGCTTCTCTCAACAGGAATACTTTAGTCATTGTGGTTTGAAAACGACTGATCAGTGAGAAAAATGAGTTTTGCTCTGAAAACATGCGGGAACTGATTTGAAGAATAGACCTGTTCCGATAACTGGATTTGTTTGGACAGTGTAACTATGATGAACAAAGACTTTTGTTTTAAGGACAATGATATAAGTAGCCACTTATATAATGAAAATATAGTATTTATAGTACTTATAATTAAACAGCAACACTTTTAATCATTATGAATATTCCAAAACTAGAATTGGGATGGAACCTTTTCCTTGAAAAAGATCAACTGTGATCTATACAATGCCAGTTGTTGGACACTGTGCCTCATGGAGTGGAGTTTGAACTTCTGCTTTACACCTAGCAGTGGAAATCTGTATTTATCTGAGACAGATTTGTTCCTCAGACACAATTAAAGAGAGCCCCTCCTCACACACAGTGTGAGAGCGTTTGCTCAGCCTTGTTGCTAATTCCATCTATGCACACTTCGGTGATGGTGCATTTCAGCAGGCTTGCAGGTCCTGCTTGGCCGCTTGGGACATTGCTGGCGAGAGGAAATGCTGATGACCCTACATGTAGAGCAGCTGAGTGTGGGGAGGGGTCATTAACCCCCTTTCCCAGCGTTTCCATCCCTGCTTCCCTTTTAAAGATAGAAACAGAGGGGCTGGCATCTTCTTCGACAGCCGGCCTGTCTTCAGCAGGATATTTTTAGATGTTTTCCCACTGTCCCACCTCCTCACTCCGTTTTATACTGTCAGTGCTCCCCCTGCAGAAGCTCTGGGCATAGTGCCTCATCACACACTGGTTTGGGCAGAGCACAGAGAGTGCAGATAAGTTGAAGTGGAACAATGACAAAGACGTGTCCAAATGTCAGGAGATGAGCAAAGTACACATGGAGGACTGAGCCAGAAAGTGTCCGGCCAATGTGACCTGTTTGACTTGTTAGAAAGCCCATTTGTCAGTGACATAGTGGCTGCGTATCTTGCGCAAGTTCCAGCCTGGCTGAGAGAGATTTGTGTGGAATGCTTATGTTCACTGTGTTCACTTTGAGTAATAGGTGGTTTTGCACCGTCCTGGGAATGTCATTGAAATCGCTGTTCAGTCAGTGAAGCGATAACAGTCATGAGGAAGTGGTGCTGTTCTGTGCTGCCGAGGCTAGAATAAAGGGAAGGAGGGAAGGTCCTTTCTTTGTTGGTACAAACTTTGCTGCATCAGCTCAGCTTGTTGTTAGATTTGCAGCTGGTTTAGAATAATCTGTCGACCTCTAGTCTGAAGAAGAAACCTTGGTTCCAGATTTCTCCTGGACACTCCAGCCTGTACACGGACGTGCAGTACCATCACCAGCTCAACCTTTTTAACATCATTAAGCACTGATTTACTAAACCAGGTGTTGGATGAGAAATGTAAATAATACTGGACTCCCTGGAGCTCCCTGAAACTCTCTGGAGATGTTTAATGAACACAGTGATGTAAAAACACGACTATGTTTAGGAATTATATTTATATTTTGTCTATATTTTAACCGTTTCATTGAGCAAATAAACATGACACGAGGGGTTAATGACCCCTCCCCACACTCAGCTGCTCTACATGTAGGGTCATCAGCATTTCCTCTCGCCAGCAAATAAACATTTACCAGAAAATGAGCTTTTTGATCCTTATTTTAACAGGTGCCTAAATTTTTGCACAGTACTATATATCAGGATATGATTTTTTGTCTATCACTCAGCCTTAGTTTGTATGGTTTAAAATGGAAATCTGGACTTAATCTGCCCCCTGTTCTCCTCTCCATAAATACAACCCCAAAACTGTTTTTGTATCAAAGTATACTGATCTTCATTTGTTCTGAATTTGTTTTGATGACCTTTAGTGGTAATAGTGGTGTCCAGCTCTGCTCCTGGAGAGCTTCCTGCAGACCCAACCTTAATTGCAGCCGCCTTATCCAACTAATTACTCCTTTGAAGTCCTTAGCTGTGTCCAAAGCTGTGCCCGATTCACCAGGTCTGTCCTATGTGTGAAAATGTAGGTCACTATGTAGAGCACTATTACAGGGAACAAAATTCAACAAGTTAGTGAATGATTTTGCACCTTATAGCAGCATTGCATCTTATAAAAATCTGTATCTCAGTGAAGCTGTGAATCTTCAAACCAGGCAATATTATGAAATGTGGGTGTTCCATGTCCACTTGTTTACATTGTACACTACTTATTGTGGTGCTTTGTAGGATTGTCACAGTCCATTGAAAAGTCTGCCTTATGTTTTCAGACACCGATATAAAAGGCCCTAAAGTAGTCTACTACGTAGTGAATAGGGCACAGTGTCACAGTTGGGCACTGCTGGGTTAAATAGTCCACATATCTACATGCTGGGGCATTCGGTTTGTGGGATCAAGAGCATTTTCACTCAGCGGTGTGTGATTTAGCATTCTTCACTTTGCGTGTGGGTTGTGAAGTGTATGTACTGAGATGAGATTGGTGACTCTCTAAATCAGGGGTCACCGACCCTGCTCCAAGAGAGCTAACCCTCCTGTAGACTCAGATTCAACCCTAATCCACTCCACTTGATCCAATTAATTACTGCCGTCAGTTTTTATCGACTGAATGGGGTGTGTTAGATTTGGAGGCTCTCCAGGAGCAGGATTGGTGACCCCTGCTCAGAAAACAGCGTTTGTTAGCTTTTCCATGAAAAACTGAAGAGATACACGTCATATATCATGCCTGTCCAATGTTAATTTTTTGTCTTTTATGTAGCACGAGTGAATTAGGAACTTTAGGGCAACACAAGTGCTGTCAGGGCACCATTTCTGTAATGTGAAAGTATGGACAGTGTGAATGTGTGTTTATTCGAGTATCTGTTAATTTTGTGTTCAGATTCATATTAGAATAAATGTGTAATCTTTCTTTTTTTAAGGAAAGTGCATTTAACTGAACAACTTACTTACTACGTAGATTTAACTGACTTAAATCTACATATGTCGTCACTAAAGATTTTAAGGCTCAATATTTTAAAACAGTTCAGAATGCAGATAGAACCTATAGGACGAGTTGGCACAGGGGTCCAAAGTATATGTGTATATATATATATGTGTAAACATATAAATATTAACATTAGCCACTTCATATTTCTGAAATTTTGTTTAACATGTATTATTAAACACATTAAATAACATTTTTTTTTAATCTATCCTGGGAAAAAATAGCAATATATATATAATATTGGTTTGGGCTACTACATTAGCTACTTGTCAGTAGACGTACCTTGTAGACGCTGGACAATGCATGCGGCTTCAAACACACCCACAAAAGCCAATTTGCTGTCATGTGTTTATTGCTTAGAACTTGAGTCATTTAGTAACAAGCTCATGATTGGCTCTAGTCCATGTTTGTCGACTCTGTAATGGCACTGATTAATTGCATTTGAACCCTCTGTTCTCCTCCCAGTATTCAAAATTACAGATGTGCACACAGATCCATATCTTTATCATCAGTGTAGCCAGTGGCATTTCTTTCCTGCAGACACAAGTTAATTATGATGCATAACGGTGTATTTCTGTTGCATTGTGCAGACTGCTGGCATGTTTATTATATCTGACCAGCTACTTATTCTTCTATGTGATGAGTAGCAAAATTCAGATGGCCACCCTTTAATTAGTGGCTGTTCTGTTCCTGTAAATCAGATGTTTGCTGAAGTGTATTTAAATTCTTTCTCTCTCTGTTTTTTTTTCCAGTCTTATGCCCGGTTCTCCTTTTGCACTGTAACAACGCCACTTCTTGCTGACTTGTGCCATAGGATGTCCCGTAGCCCTGAGGTGAAAGAGGACCCAATGGAGTGCCCCTTGTGCATGGAGCCCCTGGAGATTGATGATGTCAACTTCTTTCCCTGCACCTGCGGCTACCAAATCTGTCGTTTCTGCTGGCACCGCATTCGCACAGACGAGAATGGCCTTTGTCCTGCCTGCAGGAAGGTAGAGAACCTGTCGTTGCAGCTGCAGCAGTTTGATGCATAAAGGGATAGAGTAGTCAGGATATTTGGGTTCTTAGTCTCATCATGAGCAGTCAGATGTTGGCATATAGTGTAATTCTTTGTCTGAATTGAGCAAATAGTCAGTTTTTGGTCATATTTAAAAAGGCAAACACAAAGTTGATGAGGAATGTCTTTACATCTAGATGCAGCTGAACCATTATCTAAATAAGGGCTGTAATAAAAATCAGCATATCAATGTATTATGATATTGTGATTTGCAATATTGTATCGATTCTCAAAAACACACCTTTGACTATAACCAGTATATAAAGATATAAGAAGGGATATACAATAACAATACATAATATAAATAAGGTGTAGTAAACAGCAACATGAACATGAGTCACAGTTGTGAGCAGATGGGTATGAATGAAAATAACAGCTTATGAGTAAAAAAAGACTGCAGGATGGATAAACAGCAGCTTGGGTATCTTGTCAAGTTTTCATTTAAAGTGTCATTGCAGTGGGTTTTCTATTTAGTTTAAGAGTCATACAGCTTTAGGGAAGAAACTGTTTCTCAGTCTAGTGGTTCTATACTTAATGATCCACAACCTCCTGACTGAGGGGAGCAGGGCCGAAAGTGTGTGTGCTGGTTGAGTGGAGTCCTTCATGATGCAGGTCGCCCTCTTCCTGCATCTGTAGATTTAAATGTCTGTGGTGGTGACTGACTCGATATGTTTTTATTTGCATCCGTTTTTAGGATTTTCTCTCTAGTACTTAGCATTAGGTAGTGACCTTTCAAATGTTAAAGCTCTCTTTGGTTGCTGTGGTGACAGGAGACCTCCTAATGTAACTGCTGAAGATTAACCCACTGCTGTTTTCCTGACGTATTTCCATAATCATGATGATGTAACTCTGTAGGATGAAGCAGTTAAACGTCACTTTCTATCACATGACATAGTTTGTTGAAGAGCACTGAGACATTTTTTCATGGAGTCACATTTAAAAGCCTTTCTCTTAATATTTTCTTTGCCCGAGGCTCTCCATATGGGTCTTTTGTAGAGCAGCACTTTATTTTTAAGGAACCGCTCCATGGGGGTTGGTGGGGAAAAGTGTTTTGATGATGGCTGGGATGTTGAACACCAGCCAGCTTTGATGGAGAAAGTTCATCTTTCTCTGTTGCCTCAGGGTTTGAGTGATTTTTATCATTGCAGCGCTGCTCTGCAGCTGTCTGGGGGAAAGTGGCTTGCTCCATCTTCCATCATAAACACCCCTCCTTGTCTGCTGATCAATAAAGGGACATTCCCCAAGTGTTCTTCATGTACAAAAGAAGAACTAAATCTACACTCTCTTCTACCTCAACCACTTAAGCACATAAAGGTCCTCCAGAGAATGAATATCACATGGGCTACAAAAAAATGACTATTGTTAAGGATGGTGCCGATAAGGGCTGCAAAATCACAAATAAGGTGGTAACTGTAAGAATATGATTGAAGTTGTATGACTTTTGTTCACATCTTTAAAGTTTTAAAAGGTCCAGAGGTTCTGAAATTAGGGTAGTGGGTCTTAATCAAACTAAAATAAGCATTTTGTTGCTTAAATGTTTCTGTTAAGGCCGTTTAACCTCCAGTTTAATGTGTTGGGGGGGAAAAGCACATCAGGTTTGAGAACAATCATGCACATATTAATGTCATCTTTCACACAGATTCTGAAACGGACCGACTGCGACACTGTCAATTTTTTTAAATCGGTGCGCTCAACGTTCTACACTGTTGGATGCATTAAAATTAGGCTGACCAATCAGAGCTCCGTTATTGTAGACCAAATGAATTGAGGGCATCCGACCTGTTCATCTTGTTCATTGCAGAACATAAGTTTACATGACCAGCAACACACTGACTAAAAGCAGTTAAAGGAAGTCCAAGGTTGGGCCATAATGGTGAGAAATTATAGTTGAAGTAGACATGGAGGAAAGAGGGTGTTTTTAGCCTCATTTTTAGAACACATAAGGCAAAAATGCATTGGGGCTTTTTTGAAGACTAGCTTTTATGACATCCCATTCTTAATCCATAGGGATTTACATTAAGTCAGTTCCTCGTTTGCACCTCTAGCAGGCATGGAGTAGGGCTGCACAATCTATTGTTTAAGCATAACCGTTGTGGTGTGTGAATGTCCCATAGTCACATCACAGGATGTGCAGTGCCACATAATGCAGCTTAAACCATACATTTAATATGACATGTTTAATTTATCAACCTGCCGATAGTCTGCTGAATATCCTCGATTTTACTCCAGTTTTACATACAGAAAGGGTGTGTTGTATTTCTAGGGATATCTGGTGAATAATTCTGCATTTTTAAATATTGCAATATATATTATTGAACAACGAAATATCGCGCACGTGTTTCAGTATCATGCAGCCCTAGTTTGGAGCTTTATACACTATTTGCCTTAGCAGTCACAAATCCTGCTCTATAACATTCAGTTGTCTGACCCTTCATGGTTGAGGTGATGTGGATTCCAGAGCTTCCACTTTTCAATAATACCTTTCACAGGTGAATATGGAATATCTAGGGAGCTGCCTATTGCAACAGAGCCTTTGTTGACAGTTCGGTCTGCTGCACATTTAACATCGAAATATTTATCAGAGAAAAACAAAATATTGCCATGTCAGTTTAATCCAATGTCATGCAGTCCTAGTGCCAGCAAAGTAGAAGTTGACTGATCTTTAATCCCCATTGCTCTCACTAATCACACAGCTGAGCTGAGTGTTAGGGGTCGTTTCATTCCAGTGGACAGCTACAGTGCTGCACTGGTCTGCTACAAACTGCCTCCAACTGAATTCAAAGTTCAGTGAAAGTGTTAGTTTTAAGCCCGAGTCCAGAATCAGTGGAAGTTGTAGTAATGTGCTCACTGCTTTTCTCTAGCCATATCCAGAGGACCCAGCTGTGTACAAGCCACTATCTCAGGAGGAGCTGCAGAGGATAAAGAATGAGAAGAAGCAGAAGCAGAATGAACGCAAGCAGAAGATCACAGAGAACCGGAAGCACCTGGCCAGCGTGCGCGTTGTCCAGAGGAATCTGGTGTTCGTAGTTGGGCTGTCACAGAGGCTCGCAGACCCTGAGGTGATTCAACAAACAGAAACATGCATGTACATTCACATTTGAAGAACAGCATCACAGTCATAACCAAAGTGATGAAACACAATGCGTAATTACATATAAGCCTTTAGCTTTTTGGGGTTTTTTTTTGTGGTTGAGGTGTAGGATTACATTGTTCAAACAAAGAGACTTCCTTACTGGTAAATTCCTCTTTCTGTTGACATTGTTCAGCATGTGAATTCCTGTTAACCTCACATGAATTAGCTGAGTGGAAGTGAAGTCAGGTTCTTTATGAATCGTTTTAAAATACTGACATCAAGATTACAGACATTCAGGCAGGAACTGCTAGACATCCTCACCCACACACGCAGTTGTTCTGGTAAAAAATATTAATAGAACAGTGCCGATTCTTTGTCTATAATAGTGTTTTACACCCAGATCACATTTAATTAGTAGTCAGAGCAGAAGTTCAGGTGGTTTCTAATGGTTCACTTTTTGTTGTAACAGATTTATAATTGAACATTTGTAATATTTCCTGTTGTTAAACAGCTAGGTGACTCTGTTGAGACTGATTTGGCTGTGGAATGTTTGAAGAGTCTTTCTTTAATCTGTTATTAAATTAGTAGTTTTGATTTACTCCATAACTCATGAGGAGAAGGTTTCACAGATTCTTTTGTTCCTTCAGAAACTGGAAAACTATCTGCCCACCAGCTTTTCAGACTTCACTAGCAGTCTGTAGCATGCCCACAGACAACCCCCTGCCCTCTTGTTCTCTTTTTTTTCCTTCTTCCCTCTAATATTCTTTCGTTCTCCCTCTGTGTGCCATCACTACTGACGTCACGCACCCTGAATAGCTCTCAACACAGTGCAAATTATTCACTGCAGAACGCAGAGGCAGAGTGAAAACACGCCTGCCTGTTCCCAAAGCGTACCAATGAGATTAGGAGCACGAAGCTCAGGGAACATTTCAGTATGCAGCCACGTGAAGTGTTTATGGGCTAACAGCATAGTTTAATCTTGAGTGTGTGTGTGTGTGTGTGTGTGTGTGTGTGTGTGTGTGTGTGTGTGCTGAGGCCAAAAGTTTGGAACAGGTGTTCCAAGTATGCTTTTGCACCCTCTCTGAATAATATTTGATTACTTTATTCAAACCTTTTGACATCTAATTTTTTCTTCGTTTCCTGGTGTTTGTTGAAGAGGTTGTGGGTAAATGTTGAGGCAAGCGGTCTTTGTTAAACAAAGGCAACAGCGAAATATCCGGGCTTTGGTCCTGGTTTGAGAGTGACTCGAATCTCAAGCGTGTTATTCTGTTGAACTGATTTCCTCTGCCAGTAAAATGCCAGTCAAACACTAGGGGCCTGGTAGCCATTCATTCTGCTGGTGCTCCCTCTGTGGTCATTTATCAGTGTTTATTTGCTTCACATTGTAAACATCCTGTTGATGTTGAAGTCATCAGTTTGGAATGCAGTTTATCCAATGAACTGCCCAGTTTCTTTTCCCTTTGCATTGCCTGCAGTGTTCCTTTTTTTTTTTTCTATAGTATGAGGAGTTGTTTGTTTAGTGTTTTTAATGTCTCTGAATGCTTTTATGTTACAAATAGTGTTAGACATTTGTATTCCGATATGAAATCAGTGTGTTGACTATCATAAGCAGTGTGTAATATGGGCTGATGTCATATCTTTTTAAATAATGTTCTGTTTCAATCTTGCAGAAAACCTTTTTCTTATCCCTTGCTCTGCTCCACCCCCTCCTTTCAGCGCCTCTTCTATTCTGCTCCCCTGCACCCCACTTGCATTCTCCCACACATGCATTAGAGAGAGCCCTGACATGAAGACGGGTTAGTGTATAAAGAAGAAATTAAGATCAATTCAATATGTATAATATCACCATTCAGCTAAAATATATAATTTGTGTCCATATCACCCAGCACTAATATCAATAACCATTTTTCTGAGCTTTTCGGTGGAGTAAGGAGTCCTCATTTTGCAGGAGCTCAAACGTTTCAGTGACTCATCAAAAACATCAGCGTGTAACATAATTTGCTAACTTGACTTCCACACTGCATTTCAGGTTTTGAAGAGGCCAGAATATTTTGGGAAGTTTGGGAAGATCCATAAAGTGGTCATCAACAACAGCACCTCATATGCGGGCTCACAGGTGAAATGAATTGTCCTTACTTCATAGCTCTCATGAAGTTGGATTATGTAACCCTTTAGTAATTTTTTGAAAACTAATCACAACTACATAACATTACATTTTTTCAATTCTTACCCTTGACCTCTTTCTCTAGGGTCCTAGTGCCAGTGCCTATGTCACATATATTCGGTCAGAAGATGCCCTAAGAGCTATACAGTGCGTCAACAATGTCGTAGTAGATGGCAGAACACTGAAGGTGATGTAAACAAAAAATAATTCAGTAAAAATTTAATTGAAAGGAGGTTTTTGGAATGAGGACAACTGATGTCCTATTTTATTGCAGGCATCTTTAGGTACAACAAAGTACTGCAGTTACTTTCTAAAAAGCATGCAGTGTCCCAAACCGGACTGTATGTACCTACATGAGCTGGGTGATGAGGCAGCTAGTTTCACAAAAGAAGAGATGCAGGTAAGACTGACGTTCTAATGCTGTAACTTAATTTGTGACTTAAGTGATGCTTATTTTTAAAGCATTTATTTTTATTGTGTGTTAACTGCAGGCTGGAAAACACCAAGAATATGAACAAAAACTTTTACAAGAGCTCTACAAAATGAACCCCAATTTCCTACAGACGTCCACTGGGCCTGGGGAGAAGACAAAGGGCAAATCGGGCTCTGTACAAAGGTTTGAGCTACTTCCTGTAATTCCTGTTCTCAGCATGTACTTTTTACTTTTAATTGACCTGGTAGTCGTGCAGTGACGAGATGTGCAAAGACTAACATCCCGTTTTTTCTGTCATCTTTGTATTTTCTTGTTTACAGTTCAAACAGTAACAAAGATGCATGGCCATCGTTACAGCCCAGTGGAAAAACAGCCAATGGGCTTTCAGAACACCGCAAGAGCCCACCTCTAGATGGAGGCTCAGACTGTGAGCACTTGACTCCAGATGGGCCCGACTCTGAGCTTGGCCTTGGTCCCCTCCCAGCCCTCTCCCCTTTCTCGTCAAACTGTGAACCTGCCAGGTATACAAACCAGCAGCCTCAATTTTTTGTCCCCACAATGCAAATGTGTTGTCTGACTTACTGAGGGACATAAAGGGTATCTCAGGGAAAAACACTTTAGATGATTTGAGGCAACAGATTTTGGCCAGCATTGTAATGCTTTATGAATATTCTGAATATTGACTGACTTTGTAGGTGTTTGGTCACAAGAACTGATGTGCAGCACTAGGTATAAATGCTTGGGAAAATTGGCAGCACCCTTCAGTGTTTCCAAGAACACCAATGTGCTTCAGCCTGAGTGACAAAACACAGAATGTCAGGTAACTGGTGAAATTGTAGGTCATAGAAATCATGTCTACCACTCAATGAGCAAGCCTCTCTTTACAAATGCTACAAGATTCATTGTATGAACAAAAGTATTGTTTCCTCTTGGAACTACCCAAGCTCATCCCAAAGGCACCATCATTCCAGAGAAACCAGCACTCTCACAAATCGAGCTGAAGTAATCAGAAGTACGGAAAACTCCCTTGTGAGCTTCGTTTATGGCTCAGGATGTGCAGAGAGTAGGTAGATCTCACAGAAGACTTCTAACAGCATGTGGAGGGTCAAGGCAGGACATGAAGTTCTGATCATATAAGTTTGCATGTGGAGATACCCTACCTACCCTCTTGTGATGTGCAAAAATTGTGGTTGTGTAGCTGTGGAGCAGCTACTGTAGAGCAGGGATCAGAACAGAGGACTGTAAATGTTCAACTCTGGAGTAATTACGAATCCCTAGACTAGAAACTAGATTTAACTTCTGGTCTGTAGAAAGCATAGCACTGCCCAAAAATTGTCAGCAGGCATGCATTACCTGCCTCAGCGAGGATTTTGCATGCTGAGTGGTCTTCCAGAGTGAGTGGTAGCATCCTCTTATCTGTGTTCCCCACACAGTGGACAAGTCTTAGCTAGAGACTGTCCTCTTGCCATTTTTCAGCTTGATTTAGATTGAGTGAACTCACCAGCAGTAGAGGCCTTGAACAAATATTGCAAAGGTATATAGAAGCTGATACTGACAATGGGAGGGTTCTCCTGGCAAAAAATTCTTCTAAACCATGGTAGATTGTCTGACCCAGATAATAATCTGCCTCTAACTACCTTTTGTCTGCCTCATGAACAAGAAAGAAAACAGGAAAGTGCCTGCTTAGTCAGCATGGCCGTGAACTGCGCCTTTTCAGAAAGCAGTACATTGTGTCTTGAACATGCATTCAGAATCAGCTGAACCCTGTGAAACTCTCACCAGAGCCCACAGATCTGAAGTCAGCTGCCGTTCTGAGAAAGGTGGTTGCCAAGCTTCTTTAATTGTTGGTGACCGTGAATGTCCACTGGTGGGTAAGGCTGGGAGGTATGGACACAAAAACATTTCCCGATTTATTTCAGTAGAATGATGATGTACAATTTAAAAATTAGGACACCTCACAAAGTCCTTCTTCCATATATTTTTACTATATTTAAATTTGTATTAATATATTTCATTTCTTCATACACACCGAGTTTTGTGTCCCCTCCATAGTATGTACAAGAGGGATGTACAAGAGCGAGGGAGCAGAAAAAAAATGTTTCAGATTGAAATGGAATGTTATTAAACTTTAAAACTATAGAAATTATATTTCTGAATGAGAGATGATTAGTGCATCTAAAATACTAGTGTATCTCACAAAAATTGAATATTGTGGAAAAAGGTGGGGGTTTTAATATTTAAATATTTTAACTGTCAAATATTTTCTATTCATTATATTTAAAGTGATATTTTTCAAGATTTTGAATATTGATTTTAATTTTGTCAGATTTGAATTAAATAAGAGCTTCTGGATTTCTGATTTCCATGATCTATAAGCCATCTTGAGTAACCTTTTGTATGAAATTATAAACATGACAATCACAGTGTTTTAATTTTTGAGATGCACTAGTATAGTGCAAGGTCAGTTGATGTATCACTCAGCCCTACAGGTGACCTGAAGAGGTCACATCTGTGTTCTGTGGACAAGGTATCAGCTTGTGATATTTTCAGGTTCTACCAGTACTGTGCAGTGATGGGAGCTAAAAGCCTAGTACTCGATAGTGGTGACTTCTTTAGCCACTAAAGTGTGGCCAAGATGCACTATTTGGACAAAAGTGTTGGGACATGTGATTGTTCATTGTTTCTTTTGAAATCAAAGAGTTTATCTTGCGCAACTGTCTCTAGTGTTTAGGGAAGGCTTTTAACTAGATGTTGGAGCATCTGCTATGAGGATTTGATTGCATTCAGTGAGCTGTTGAGTTATGATCACCCCACCTCATTCCCAACTCCACAACTCGCCTGAAAGGTTTTAGGTGGAGCATTCCAGAGAACACAGTTCCCCTGCTCCTCAGCTTGCTGCTATGAGGTTTATACCCTTGGCATTAGACGTGGTGCCAGTAGGGTTATGTTTGTTTGTTCCAAAGAGACGTATTCTATTGTTAGTATGTCCTCTATATTGAAAAGTAGCTGAAATCATTCATTAGATGGGGTGTCTACACACATTTGGACATGTTGGGTGTGCAAGTACATTGGTATCCACTGTGCTTTGCAGGATCACTGATCATTTAAAGAAAAAATGTTTGCTTCCAGTTTTCCCTTCCATCATATAACCACAATGCTATGAGAAACATCTCACACTCTTTGCAGCAGTCAGCTCATGGATCACATGTTATGGATAGAGATCTTTCTACATACTGACAACACAACAAACAATATGCTTGGGTTTAGGTGTAGAGTTTGTGTTTCTTTGTCTATTTTCACTTTTATGTGTAAAAAGAGGCCTTCGCTCATATAATGATCTGTATGAATGTAACACTCAGCTGATGTCTAAGCTTCTTAACCGCCACTTCTTTCTTCGTTCTCAGCCCCAATGACAAACCTCCAGAAGCCATCAGTATAGGGAATGGGGAAACATTACCACAGGTATGATACAGACCACAAATTGTATTGTTCATTAATACATTTCAGACATAAAGTTTTCAGTGTATGAAATCAATATTTGGTTCCTCATTTCTGTCCTTTAACACCTTAAAATCTGCTAACTCCACTCAGATTCCCTGCAGCGACTCACCATCACCACCTCCTGGCCTGCCCAAGCCGTGTCTGGTGGTGCCTATTAGTGTAGCAGGCTTGACTGCTCGTTCACCCTTTGAGGGAGCAGCAGCTGAGTCACAGTCGCTGTTTTCTGACAATAGCAACTTCCGGCACCCTAACCCCATCCCTAGCAGCCTGCCTGGTTTTCCCAGTTCCTCACATAATAACACAGACTGGCCTACTGCTCCTGAACCACAGAGCCTCTTCACCTCAGGTTAGCAGATTTTCATTTCCTCTGTTAAACCAGTACATTCTCAAGAACATCAATGTGATTGAGTATGTTGTTTGAAGGCATGTTATAATCGAAGTGTTTTTGACTGAAGATGTCTTTTCTCCTTCCCCCCTCCTCTGACAGATACCATACCAGTATCATCCTCCACAGACTGGCAAGCAGCCTTCGGATTTGGCTCTTCCACCAAACAGCAAGATGATGACCTTGGTTTTGACCCCTTTGACATCACACGCAAGGCACTGGCTGACCTCATTGAGAAAGAGTTGTCTGTACAGGACAAAACCTCACAGTCCTTCGGCCACACAAATCCGGCACCAGGCTTCCCCCACGGCCCCCTACACAGCCCACTCCACAGCGCCCCCGCTGGAAAGGGCCAGCTGCTTCCCTCCGCGTCGTCCGCACACTTTCCCATGAACTCTGGGATGCCCCCACATGGCTTCTCCCAAGTCCCACAGCGGCCGGTCTACAACTCTTTCAGCTTTCCCAGTCAGACACAGGTCTCCCGCCACAGCTGGTTGGCCATGTCGGCACGCAGCAACCTCTCGCACATGAACCACAATGCCACAGCTGCCCCCTCTACTGCACAGCACAACAGCTTCTTGGACTTGAGTTTGCCACCTCAACAACAACAGCACAGTACAGGGCTGGGAGGCATCCCCATCACAGGTGAGGTTACTAGGTCCTGATGTTTTTTAAAATAAAGAGAGATGTTTAGCTCCTACATATTAGAGGCTTTATTAACACAGTGGCAGTGAGATTCATCTTTTATTTAAGTAGGGTTTATTTAAACTTTTCCTGCAGTTAATCTGAACCTCTGTACATATAGTGTAAATTCTGTGGCCAAACAGAGCATTAACACAGAATGCTAAAATAAATGATTTTTTACACATTTTAGAGCTATTTCTCCCACTAGGAGGCAGTGTGGTGCTGTGTTGGCAATACAAGAAAGCTAGATCTAGACTTCCTCAGCTGTCCCCATCCAGAATATGTGGGTAAATGTAAAGGCCTTTGCCTTAATGATTTCCCAGCGTTTCAGTTAAAGGGAGTCTTAATTATTTCATAGTGGTTTTTAACTTGGGTCAGGTGGGTTTGATTGTATTTGCAGCTTGAAATCTGTTGACAGAACAGTCCATTCCGTCTCTGGTTTTGGTCAATTAAAAAAAAAATTTTGTTTAATTTAAGAATGTTATCAAAGAACCATACACAGTTCTCTTAATGCCATGTGTAGAGATGCGTAACGAAGACCAACAAAGTCTCTGTTTTTCACATTTTGAATTCTTTGTATTTTATTATGAATAGATCAGTAGATCTAAAAAACATCTTTTCACATTTCTATTAAGAGGGGTTTTTTTCTACAGGTTATTGCAGACAGTGGCGATATGTTGTACTGTTATCCTCCCATTTAACACCTTTCTACACATGGCATTTCGTAATGAGCACACTTGTGTTATTCTTTATATATATATCAGTTCAATATGCATGGGCAGCAAAAATACATGTAACCATCTGGACAAAATGAAGTATTTAATATGTATTTTGATATTAATTTTAATGTCCTTAATGAAGTAAAGTAGCATTAAGCAACAAGGCTGACTGTGCCTCCTGTGGAAAAGTATGGTTGCACAATTAGATCCAGCTAATTTGCTCCCAAAAGCAGATAATCAATCAAGATAATTTTGATATGTTGCCTCATGCTACTTATTTGGCTCTTTGATTGATTTGGCGCTATTTTCAACAATATGTCAAAATTATGCCAAATAATAGTAGGGACATTTTGGACAGTTTGTCAGGGAAACGGAGTGAGCACTATAACCCAGAAAGTAGGTCTTGCTCTGCCTTGTTTGAACCAACTCCACTGAGACCCAACTGTAGCCTAATAACACCAGTGCAACATCCCTGATTTTACAAAATGCATTAATTTTTATCATTTGCATTACATTTATCAAAGTATATGGATTATTAAACCAAGGTTGCTAGGTGATGAATCACTTGATGTTAAAACATTTAAATCCGTGTAGATTGGCTCGCAGAAAGGAGCATTACAGCAGTGTTTTTGGAATATGAGCAGGCAAAGAACGGTTTGCACTGCCTTACTTTTTCAGGTCTTATATTTAGTCTAACCTTTACTAACATCAGGTAGGAGAGCGATAACAGCTTGGCTGTATCATGACTGTGTTCTTTCCATCTGCAGCTCATTACTTTAGCAGTTGCTGTTGTTTTCAGTGGAAGAAATGTTTGTTGGCTGATTTGCATATTGTGAAGTGGCTTCATAATTTGGTACTGGGACAAATCGTCAGTGCCTGTAGCACAGTAGCAGAGTTCAACACAAGGCTAAACGTGCTACCATACTAGCTGCTGTTTGTTCAGTGTTTAGCCTTTCAGGGTATGTAGTGTCCAAAATCTTTCCTAATAGAATTTTCACCGTAGTGAGATTAGGGATGTAACGGAGCTGAGGAAAATCCACATCTGTCGGATTCCAATTTTTTAGCTACAAATCCGTCGAATGCGAATGCAGTTTTGGTAAACACGGGGCCAAGAACACCCGACAAACCCAGATACGCCCAGTTGTGTTTTGTATTTTTTCAACACAAATACATGATGCTTAAACAGACCATCAGCCACAGGTAATCACAGACTCACGGTGTACTGTAAACAATTCATCATACTGTTTAAATGACACTGAATCATAAAATTATCAATCATTTATTTTCATGTAATTAAGTAATTGGGCATTCTTACACAAAGAAGACATATCTCAACTAGTAGAACTGTTAGTGTTTAATACTCTTTTGTGTTTTATGACCACATTTGGCCATTTTAATGATTTATTGATGTAAAGCGGAAATATAAAGTAAACAACATTTAACCATTAAATTCAGATGAACACTGGCGGTCTCTAAAAGATGACCTGCAGGGCGGGAATCAACCTGTATCTGTCATGCGCCCCTCAGTCTCTCTGGACTCCAATTCCCAGAATCCTTCAGTTTGTTACCTGACTGATCATGTGACTCACTCACATTCCCGATCACCGGAGTTCTGATTGTACTCACCTGGTCCGAAGAGACTTTAATCCAGTCTTTCAACCTGTTCAGTGTCTAGCTTTGCCTCGCAGCCTCAGCGCGCTCCTCATGTTAATCGTTATCAGTCTGTCTGTTTGAGCCAGTTCCTTTTCTGATCCTGCCTTTCGTTTCGTCCTGTGTTTATTCTGCAGGTTTTTGATCTTCGCCTGTTTTTCGACTCCGTCTCTGGTTTGTCCAGTCTGGTTTTGTCTCTCCTGCCTGTTATTGATCTGGACTGTTTGACTCTGTTTAACGCATTTGACCGGCGGCAATTTCAAATCCGAATTCGAGGAAAACTGGCCCTAAAACATCCATCGAATTCGAATCTACTAAAAATCGAATTCGAACTTCGTCACATCCCTAATTGAAATATATGTGAAATAAGTGAAATGAATTTTTTAATTTCCTTTCAGAAAATTCTCCAGTTGCTGAATCTCTGATTCATATCCACAGACTATTAGACTGGGTAAAAATATTGGAATTGTCTTCTGTGCAGTCACCTCTTCTGTCTCTCTGAATTTGGATGTTTTAGTCTTGTAATCAACTTTCTTTGAGCTAAAAGCACTGCTGTGTCTGTTTAAGGACACAGTCAAGTCAAGTACAGTGATCAGTAAAAGCATATCAGCTTGGGCGTTTTGAATTTTGAGCAATGATCTCTGTGTAAGTGCAGCATAAATTGATCAAAAAGCTTTTGGAAGAAAGTATTTGATGCTCTGTAAATGGTGTAATGTATTGAGAAAACTAAGTGGATGGAGGGAGTGTAATGGAAAATGGATGGCTTGGACACACAAAGCCCAATCAGCAAATATACTGCTGGTCAGTATAGTATCTGTGTGTCTTCTGTACTGTAATACCATTACCAACAAAACGGCTCAGAACGTAATTTTGCATTGCTTAACTTTAAGGCAATTTTGGTGTCCCCATGATAATGTTACAACAGTGTTGGGAAACTGAAGGTCTTCTAGGGTAAAACAATAATTAAACACTTTCAAGTGTTTGTTTTCACACTTGAGAGTCAAGATCCAGGTTTGTGTTTTTGCTACAAAATGCACGATTGGCCTGTCCTCAATCTAAATGTATATGATGTTGATTTCTTTGTAGAGATGAGGCAGGTCTTTTGTCAGTGCAGGGTGTTGCCTTTCAAGGTCTTGTGCCATATTGTGCCTCCCCGTCAGAATCAGACTCCTTTCTTGTGCACGCATGTTTCACGGTGGATAGCCCGCTGATTCCTTTTGTTTCTGATTATAAATATGGGTTCATCTACAGTTACAGTAGAAACAGAAATTGTGAGCATGATCTGTTGCACCCATACTGCTGTGTGATGTGCTTGTGAAGGGTTGGCGGAGAGGCTGCACAATATATCATTTCAGTATTGTCATCGCAGGGTGTGCAGTGCTAAGGCAGATTAAATCATACCTATCATTCTGTAACTTGCTTGATAAAGATAAAAAAAAACGTGTTCATATCTTCACAGTATAATTTATTTTAGTCCTGTTGTCAATACAGGGTGTCTGATTAATATCATGACATTGGGTCATTAATTTCTGAAGATATCTGGCGGACCTTCATATTGTTTTAATATCAAAGTGTATATCACAGTATAGAACCATAAAATGGCAATGTCATGTCCAGTATCATGCAACCCTACACTGCTTTGTCTTCATCAATCCAAAAGCCCAAACTATCCAAAACATTTTCATGCTGCAAATGAACCAAACCTTGGTTCAGTGGATGCTCATCAGTTCGTTAGTAAATTTGTAAAGCCAGTTGTAAATATACTGGGATAATTTTTTTGCCACACAAACAGGCACCAGGAGAAACGAGGGGAATGTGACTGATAAACAACCATTTTAATACTTGAAATTTCATTTTTATAAATAATGTTTATATTCAGCATCTGTTTCATCCAAATTCCTTCATATTTTATGTGCTGACAAGTAAACCTTACAGTACTTGAAGCCTTCGTTATGTTCATAAAGCTTTTTGATGGAATTATAATGCTTGTTTGGTGTATGCTCGAAAATGATCTCCAAGCCTGTATACCATCCATCCATCCATCCATCTTCTTCCGCTTTATCCGGGGCCGGGTCGCGGGGCCGCCGTCTAAGCAGGGAAGCTCAGACTTCCCTCTCCCCCGACACCTCAGCCAGCTCCCCAGGAGGGACCCCGAGGCGTTCCCAGGCCAGCCGAGAGACATAGTCCCTCCAGCGTGTCCTGGGTCTACCCCGCGGTCTCCTCCCGGTAGGACGTGCCTGGAACACCCCCCCAGGGAGACGCCCAGGGGGCATCCGAAACAGATGCCCGAGCCACCTCAACTGGTTCCTCTCGATATAGAGGAGCAGTGGCTCTACTCTGAGTTCCTCCCGGGTAGCCGAGGATCTCACCCTATCTCTAAGGGAGCGCCCGGCCACCCTGCGGAGGAAACTCATTTCGGCCGCTTGTATCCGCGATCTTGTCCTTTCGGTCATTACCCACAGTTCGTGACCATAGGTGAGGGTGGGAACGTAGATTGACCAGTAAATCTTCACCACAACAGACCAGTACACTGACCGCATGACTGCGGCGGCAGCACCGATCCGCCTGTCAATCTCATGCTCCCTCTCACCCCCACTCGTGAACAAGACCCCGAGATACTTGAACTCCTCCACTTGGGGCAGGACAACTCCACCGATCTGGAGAGGGCAAGCCACCCTTTTCCGGTCGAGAACCATGGCCTCAGATTTGGAGGTGCTGATTCGCATCCCAGCCACTTCACACTCAGCTACGAACCGCTCCAGTGCCTGCTGAAGGTCCTGGCCTGAAGAAGCCATCAGGACAACATCATCCGCAAAAAGCAGATATGATATCCTGTGGTTCCCAAACTGGACCCCCTCCGGCCCCTGGCTGCGCCTAGAAATTCTGTCCATAAAGGTTATGAACAGAACCGGTGACAAAGGGCAGCCCTGCCGGAGTCCAACATGCACCGGGAACAGGCCCGATTTACTGCCGGCAATGCGCACCAGGCTCCTGCTCCGGTCGTACAAGGACCTGACAGCCCTTAACAGAGGGCCCCGGACCCCATATTCCCAGAGCACCCCCCACAGAATACCCCGAGGGACACGGTCGAATGCCTTCTCCAAATCCACAAAACACATGTGGACTGGTTGGGCAAACTCCCATGAACCCTCGAGCACCCTCCGGAGGGTATAGAGCTGGTCCAGTGTTCCGCAGCCAGGACGAAAACCGCATTGTTCCTCCTGAATCCGAGGTTCGACTTAACGGCCGAATTCGTCTCTCCAGTACCCTGGCGTAGACTTTCCCGGGGAGGCTGAGAAGAGTGATCCCCCTATAGTTGGAACACACTCTCCGGTCCCCCTTTTTAAACAGGGGAACCACCACCCCGGTTTGCCACTCCAGGGGTACTGTCCCCGTCCGCCACGCGATGCTGCAGAGGCGCGTCAGCCAGGACAGCCCAACAGCATCTAGAGACTTGAGATACTCTGGGCGGATCTCATCCACCCCCGGAGCACCACCACCGAGGAGCTTACAGACCACCTCAGTGACTTCAGCCCGGGTGATGGGCGAGTCCTCCTCAGAGTCCTCATCCTCACCTTCTACATTAGAAGACGTGATGGTGGGGTTAAGGAGATCCTCGAAGTATTCCTTCCACCGCCCAACGATATCCCCGGTCGAGGTCAGCAGCTCCCCGCCCACACTGTAAACAGTGTCGGCAGGGTACTGCTTCCCCCTCCTGAGGCGCCGGACGGTTTGCCAGAATCGCTTCGGGGCCGACCGATAGTCCTTCTCCAGGGCCTCCCCGAAATCCTCCCAGCTCCTGGTTTTTGCCTCCTTGACCGCCCTAGCAGCAGCACGCTTAGCCTCTCGGTACCTGTCGGCTGCGTCGGAAGACCCAGAGGCCAACATGGCCCGATAGGTCATCTTCTTCAGCTTCACGGCATCCCTTACTTCCGGTGTCCACCACCGGTTTCGGGGATTACCACCACGGCAGGCACCAGTGACCTTACGCCCGCAGCTCCGGACGGCCACGTCAACAATGGAGGTTGAGAACCTGGTCCACTCAGACTCAATGTCCCCCGCCTCCCCAGGTAGCTGTGAGAAGCTCTCCCGGAGGTGGGAGTTGAAAGTTTCCCTGACAGGGGGCTCAGCCAGACGTTCCCAGCAGACCCGCAGGATACATTTCGGCCTGCCAGGTCTCTCCCGCCTGCCCCTCCGCCAGCGGATCCAACTCACCACCAGGTAGTGATCGTTTGACAACTCTGCCCCTCTCTTCACCCGAGTGTCCAAGACATAGGGCCGGAGCTCAGATGAGACAATAACAAAGTCTATCATTGATCTCCGGCCCAGGGCGTCCTGGTGCCATGTGCACTTATGGACGCCCCTATGTTCGAACATGGTGTTCGTTATGGACAATCTGTAACTGGTGCAGAAGTCCAACAACAGAACTCCGCTCGGGTTCTGATCGGGGGGGCCGTTCCTCCCAATCACCCCTCTCCAGGTGTCACTGTCGTCGCCCACGTGGGCGTTGAAGTCCCCCAGCAGAACAACGGCGTCCCCAGTTGGGGCACTTTCCAGTACCCCCCCCAAGGACCCCAAGAAGGTCTGGTACTCTGCACTGCCATTCGGCCCGTAGGCACAAACTACAGACAGAGTCCTCACTCCTACCCGAAGGCGCAGAGAGACGACCCTCTCGTTCACTGGGGTAAACTCCAACACGAGACGGCTGAGATGGGGAGCTATAAGCAAGCCCACACCAGCCCGGCGTCTCTCCCCCTGGGCAACTCCAGAGTAGTGGAGGGTCCAACCCTTCTCGAGGAGTTGGGTTCCAGACCTCAAGCTGTGCGTGGAAGTGACCCTGACTATCTCTAGCCGGTACCTCTCGACCTCCCACACAAGCTCATTCTCCTTCCCCCCAGCGAGGTGACGTTCCACGTCCCAACAGCTAGCCGCTGTGTCCGGGGATCGGGCCGCCGAGGACCCTGCCCTCGACCGCCACCCAATCCACAGAGCACCCGACCCCAATGGTTTCCTCTCTGGGTGGTGGGCCCACAGGAGGAATGGCCCACGTTGCCTCTTCGGGCTGGGCCCGGCCACCAGGTGCTCGCTCCCGAGCCCCAACCCCAGGCCTGGCTCCAGGGTGGGGCCCCGGTTGCGCCGTACCGGGCGACGTTGCGGGGCCTGTATACAGTTACGTAAATCTGTGATGCACATTTTCAGAGCTGCAGTTCGGCTGTAGCCTTATATAATATTAGGTGAGCTGTATGTTAATGAGGTCCTGCCATTGTTAAATGTGATTTGACCTTCATACACAGAATTAAAGGCGCCTTTCTTTTAGTCCATAAATTTCCCCCTACATAACAAGCATTTTTCTAAAGGCACTGCCTACATGTAGCTGAGCCCACAGCGAGAATTCTCTTATCCCTACATCTCCGTTGTGCCCAAAGCTCTTAGACAGCAATTTCATATTAATGTTTCATTGACTTTGTTCTTTTAAATACTGGCTGTGTTTCCTTTCAGTCTAGCTCCAAGGCATCTTGCATGAAACACTATTCCTCTACCTAATTTGCTGAGGCTGCTTTCAGGGTGTAATAGTTTGTTAAATTGCTATTTGTTCCCCAGCATGCCTTTGATTCAAACTTTAATATTAGATGAAACTTCAAATTGAGAGTATGCAAAGATCAAAAGCTAAAAAGCAGTGGGCCTCCTTTTTTTTCTTGGTAATTCATGACCCTGGCCTTTTGGGTACAACATTGTGTTATGGTCACACATTGGGCTTTTGCTCTGTGTAGCCCTTTCGTCCCTCATCATACATATCTGTAAATAGCCTGAATAAAAGGATGAGTAGAGATGAGTAGAAGCTTGTTATTTTAATGAGTTCGGGCATGATTTTTACAGTTTGTAATTCGATTTAATGATTGTGTGATTCCTCAGTTTGATTAAATTCACAAAAGATTGAACAATTGACTAAAATTAAGATATCAGCATGTGTAGAAGTCAAGTCTTCCATTTACCATTTAGGAATTAGTCATTGTGATATTTATTGGCCAGCCCTCGCTCAAATGTAATCGAAGAGTTGACTGATGTAGAAACACTGATAATGTAAAATCGTGGCTGCTTGTGGCTTGCTCCCATGTTATTTTGTGACTGTGATAAAAGGTCAGATTCCTAATGTTGAATCTGATTTCGGCAGCTGTTAATGGAAAATTCTGAACATGCAGTTCAAACCGTTCAGGTGAAGCAGTCTGTTATTAGACTGAAAAACGCTAAATGTGTCAGAGAGATGAGAAACTTTAGAAGTGGCCAAATCAATACTTTACCATGCTGTTAAAGTGAAGCAGCAGGAAGATATAAACATCTCATCAAATCAAGAACATTGTCAAAGTTTACACTTGAGATGCCGTCATGAATGTAATACACACTGTGTTGACCTCAAGATGCAGATTACTGGAAACACGGCGCAAAAAGGCCAGATTACGCTTTGCTGGGAAACATTAAATAAAAATAGCTTGCCTCGGTCTGGAACAAGACGTTTTGGACAGATGAAACCAAGATTAACTGACAAGAAGGACAGCAAGGGTTCATGATTCCAGCATACCACATTATCTGTCAAACATGGTGGAGGTAGTGTTACGGCATGGTTGTGTGTAGCTGTCAGTGGAAATGGGGCAGTGGTATTTATTAAGACTGCAGCATAGCTGAGGTGCAGTGCTGTACGTTCTGCTCGGATTCAGTCAAATGCTGCAAAACCAGTACAGTGATGCTTCACAGTACAGATGGATAATGATACATAATGTACTGAAGTGAAGGCAGAAAAACCCCACAGACGAGCAGCAATTGAAAGTGGCTGCAGTAAAGGCCTGGCAAAGCATCTCAGGAAAGGAATTTAACATTTTGTGATGTTCATGAATTCCAGGCTTCAGGCAGTCATGGACTGAAAGGGATTTGGATTTGAAATAATCCTTGCATTTATAATTGTTGGTTTATCCAAATACTTTTGTACTTGGTGGGTGATATAAAAGTTTTCTGAATCCTCTTGAAATAAAGTTAAAAGTTTGCGCCTCGATTATATTTTGATTTATTCGTTTCAAGTGCATTATCTCGTTTGAAAATTTATTGTACAATTTTTTTCCTTTTAATTTGAAATGAACAGCATTTTAGTTTATTGAAGTTGGTGCGCATCATCATAATATGAAGCTCAGGATAGCACAAGGCACTTACAGCAAATTGGAAGCAGACTCCTCTCAGAAATAGCGTTTATTGGAAGAAACCTATGAGATTTTGTGCTCAGGCACTCCTTTTGAATATCTCTGCTTTTTGACCAGATCACTGTAAGACCAGCTTTCATTTCATTTACATGAATTAAACATCACTCTGCTTGTTTATCTCTGCAAGAACAGGTTCTTGTGCTATTGGTTGCCATGCTCCACTTACATATTCATTCACATTAAAAAAACTGGCTGCGTTTGGGGACAGATTCAGGGCTAATGCTAAATGCTGGACTTATTTTACCTGCTTTAAAAACACCAATCTTTCTGACTGGCTTTTTGTTCTCAAGTGTCTGCTTAATCATTGGAGACAGAAATGAGGTCACTCAGACCCCCTATAGTTAATAGCATCTGCTGCACATCTGCAATGAACATTTAATTTTCTTTATTTCAGACTTACATTTTTCACACATTTATATTTTGTATAATCAGTGATCTACAGGTTTAAACTGGTTTCAAATGACCAAGTTTCTTTCCTCATTTTTTTTTTTTTTCTGAAGCTTTTACTCCAAACACATTCAGTTGTTTGTTGTATCTGAGAGAACCTGAGGTGTGCATTTCTTCCAGAGGGTGTAACTGAACCCCCGGTGTATATAGTGTTATGTTTCTCTTTCTGACAGGCAGTGCGTGCTGCAAGGGACTTACTGTGTGGAGATGTATGCCTAAAGCTGCAGAGTCTGTTTCTTGCACGTCTCTATTTTTTTTTACTTCTTCACGACCTCCTCTTCCTTCACTTTTTTTTCCTTTCTGACTTGCTGACCCCTTGCTTGTGCACAAACACACACAAACCTAACCTCCCTGTGGACAAAAGCTTCAGGTACTTACAGACTTGATGAGAAAAGGCTTAGTTTGTTTTGGCCTGAGTCCAGGAACAGATGTGCTGTGTTACAAAAGTAAAGACGGCCTACTTTAATGTGCTTGCTTGTTAATGAACATTGTGACATTTATGCACAGAATGCATGAATGAAAACAGTGGTCATGCACCTTGGGGGAAAAAACAGGGAATTTGGGAATTTCCATTCATGTGAACAGTTGGAAAAATGTCCTGGACAAGCTTGGAATGACGCTGTGTGAACAGCAGTGTCAGAACCGAATGTTCCTAACTCGTTTATCTAAATCTATTCAACCAACAACAAAAAGACAACACCAGTGAAATTACTGAAAAATGAGGCAAAAACAGCAGGCTGTGTGTTAATTTGCTAGTGTGTCACCTTATTAAAAATTCAATTCTGGCCAGAGAGTCTCAGGATAGCATTAGGTTTAAGTCACATGACGTGATGCCAGTGGAGACATGGGGCCTGGCTTATAAACAGTGCTGCGTCAGTATGGCCACCATGCTAATGCCATCTTAGTGATGTTTACTGTTTCCCACAATCGAGGATGTTGGCAAGCTAACTGTTATTCTGTCACAAGCAGAAAATTTATGTCACAACGACCAGTGGCCACACCTCCAGAACCCTGAAGAGCTTGGAGAAGGGAGACGAGGCTAAAAGGCCACTGGTGTTGCTCTTTAAATCCCCCCTGCTTAAAATGTCTGATCTGATCATTTTATTTAATGCAGTATAAAGTTGTCCAACACCCCTTGGCCCTGTGTGAAACACTGAGATTAAATTACTGAGCTGGAAATGGCTACAAAGCCCTTTCTAAGGGAAATCAGTAAGAGGACTGGAAAGGTCCTGAAAAATGATCATCTAGAAAGAGAGAGAACCCTGGTAGACTATCAATCATTTGCAAACCAAACTCAAAATTGGTTTAGAAAAATGTTTTGCCTCACGTCTGTTCCTTATCTGTTCCTCCTTATTTTTGTTTCTCTCTCTGCAGAAAACAGCAGTTCAGTAGAGAGCATAAATGTCAAAGAGTGGCAGGATGGCCTCCGAGCGCTTTTACCAAATATCAACATCAATTTTGGTGGGCTGCCAAATTCCTTGTCTTCTTCCTCTTCCTCCTCCTCGTCATCCTCCTCGTCCAGCGTGAATCACACAGGGGTCATCACACACAGCCTGAGTTGGGACGGCACAGCAAGCTGGATGGACCCCGCTATCATCACAGGTATGCAGTTATTGTTTTGACCAGGAGACTCAGGATTAGAATTTTTAAAATGTAATTTTCATGCTGAATTTAGGTCTTGTTCTCAATTTGTGTAAGTCTGTGCTGATTAGCATATTTTTGAGACAGCTTATCCCCCTCACACCCCCACCCCCATACAATCCCAGATAGTCGTTACCTCAGTTTTGAAGGATTCCACACATACATAAATGAAAACCGAGAACAAAAATGAAATAAAGCAGAAAAATAAATAGAAACATCCAATAAACTTTCAGATAATTTGCAAATTCATACCATTTTATTAACATTTTAAAATTAACAATTTTTACAGTGACCTAGACTGATCAGCTGTAACATTATGATGCTCCTCCTTTCTACATTTACTGTCCATTTTATCAGCTCCATTGATCATAAAGGAGCACTTTTTAGTTCTATAATTAGAGACTGTAGAGACTGTGTTACCCTCCTTTCACCCCATTTTTCAATGGTCAGGACCATGCAGAGCAGGTGTTATGTAGGTGGTGAGTCATTTTAAGCTCTGCAGTGGCACTAATGTGGTGGTTTTCTGATTGTATTGCTCTGGTATGAATGGATCAGACGCAGCAGTGCTGCTGGAGTGTTTAAACAGACAGAAGCTCATCTGTCTTTGTAGACTATTCTTAGTTCAGCAGTAGCACTGAGGGCTTTAAACTCTTCTGCAGCACTGATGTATGATCCACTCGTACCAGTAATTAAAGAATTACAAAATGCTCCTGTTTGGTATGAGGATCTGATCAAATGGTTACTACATGTAGAAGCAAGGAGGTGGTTATAATGTTATGATTGATCAGTGTAAGTAGCAAGCTCTAAAATCTACTCTTTCAAGGAAAAGCAATGTCTCGTTCTGGCTGTAATCTCAGTTGTGTGCTTTATGGTCCCAGGTTGTGGGTGTGTGAGCCCCCAATATTTCAGCTGCCACAGATAACTGCACAATCCAGAGATATCTGGTGTGTTTATAATGTGTTAGGACTGCAGTCTAAAGCCTTACAAAATGACACTTCAAACTGATGCTTTACGACACACTGTACGATTTATATAACTTTGAATGTCTTTTATGACTTTTATCTTCTTGAAATGTGTTCATTTACTCTTGAATATAGTTTAATGACTGTCAATGTGCAAAGTTTAGCCATAATATCTATAGGGATCCTTGTATGTAGCAAATGTTTTGCCAAGTGTAGTGTATTTAGGTCACAGTAGCTCTCAGCATGTTGGAGCTTTTAGGGGTTCATTTAGTTATGAGAAGTCAGGGAGTGTAATTTTGAACTTTGATAGCTCATCATCTCCATTCAGACTGTGGTGTTTATCGTCTTCACACAGCACAAAATTCATCAGTCACTCCTTAGACTAAATGCCTCTCCGTCCTTAAGATTATCTTCCTGTGTATTGGAGAAAGACCTGGCTGACATTTTGTAAGTGTTTTGCTATTTGGTCATTTTATTTTCACCAACAAATGGCACATAGAATTTGCCTCGTAAGGAAGCAGAAATAAATAATGCATTTAGAGGGTTTTTTTGTAACCTTTCCACTAAAATGTCAGCAATGTAAATTCGTTTTGTGGGTCACAGAGGAGGGCACCTGTTCCAGATCAATTTACCCTCTTGCAGCTTTAACCAGACCACACATTGTGCAAACACAGCCAAGAGAGCTGGTGCTGCCATGCTTGCACTGTACTGAGGAATACCGTGCTGGCTCTCTGTCAGAAAATGTTCGAAAGTCATTAGACTCCCTCTCACCTTCTGGAGCTCAGTTTTTCATCATTTGATGAAGATGTCTCTGTGATAACATTTAGATCAAAGAAAGAGGCTCTCTTCATGTGTGAAATAGGAGTTGTAAACGGGCACCAATTTAGGCAAGTTTATGCAGCTCTCTGTTAGAAAGATAGAAGTTAAGTTAAAGCGCCCACAGCTAGCTGAGCTTGGAGTGGCAATCTGCATGGAAGTCACGTCTGTTGTCTGGGTGTTGGTGGCGGCTGCCGGGCGACATCCATCATCTGCAGGAGGTTTGAAATTAATGACTCGCAGCAAAACCTCTGGGCACGGAACATTTCAACTTCCGTAAACTGAGCAAAAAAAGGTATCCAGTAACGTCCTGTTTCCATGGTAATTAATCCCTTAATGGCTACTCGGTATATTTGAGTGCCCTCCACGGTGGCCTGCATTCTGAATAGACTTGAGTAAGTAAATGGACACAAATGTCTGAACGTTGAAGTTTGATTAACTTGAGCTACTTTGCTTTGTTGCTCCATCATTGCTTCTTTGCTGCAGGTATCCCAGCATCCTCAGGCAACAGTCTGGACTCTCTTCAGGACGACAATCCTCCCCACTGGCTTAAGTCCCTGCAGACCCTCACAGAGATGGACGTCCCCTCTGGCACCGCAATGCCCCCCCAGCCCCCTCACAACACACCCTTCGGGTCCCAGGTGCCCCTCCACAGAGCCAGCTGGGCACCCTACCCACCCCCAGCCTCGGCCAACCCTGCCAACCAGTTCCACTCACCTCCCCCAGGCTTCCAGCCGGCATTCAGACCGTCAGCCCAGGCCCCCACAGACCTGCTCCAGAGTGCTGCCATGGACCGCCACTAGGGACTGTGAAACTAACAACCTTTCCTTTACTCTGAGAAAACCCAACAAACACGGCAAGCTGAATCAATACAGAAATACAAAACTGTTAACAAAGTAATTATAAAATGATGTATCCTTTCTTTCTTCCTCCTTCTGGTCTTTTCAGCTCATTTTATCATTCTTGGTGTCACATTTTTTCAGTTTAGACTTTGTTCTTGTTGCCCTCGTTCTCTGTCCCAGCATTCCGGGCCTGAGTGATCTCAAAAAATGTAAAGAATTTCTGTAACAAAATTTAGTTAAACAGAGATCTGAATTGCAACACACTGGCTAATATAGTTGGGTAAATAATTGGTGAAAGAATTTAAGTAAAATAATAATGATTGGGAGGAAATCATGAAAGCAATATGAATGCAGTAAATTCCTGGATAAGATTCCATTGAAACAATGGAGTGTCTTGAGCATCAGAAATGAGCATTTCTGCCTTTAAAGCTATACCAAAAAAAGAACAGCACCTGTTTTTACATCTACCTGCACAGACAAGAAGCTGCTTTCCATGAGTTCCTAAGGCTATGGCAATCTAAAGCAATCAGTTTACAATTCTGAAGACCAGGGTTCTTTTTCTTCCCCATTGCTCCTTTCTTGATTTTCCCCTTCCATTTAAATCAAATGCATACTTGACTCTGTTATTCTGAACGATCAAATGCATAATGAGAAGAAAAGAGAAATCAAGAGTTCTTTTCTTCACCCCCACTATGGATGTTTGGCCTTGAAATCTATTCTGCTTTCCTGCTTGTGGCAGAGAGGCTGTTTGGGGGGACTCTAGTACAGTTTCCTCTCTGAATGTGGTTATGGCCCTTATGAGCCACGCCTTTAAAACCAAGCTGGGTCTGCGTTTGGACCATGCCTCGTTTTACTGGGTGCTGCCTTTACCCCTGGCCCACCTGCCAAATGATTGGTATAGGGTCAGTTAGGAGGCGTTTCAGTTGCCGCTCTGCATTTAACCTCTGTATCAGAGGGTGGTGCATTGCAAAATCAACAGAGGCCTCTGTTTTAAAGAGCAGGGAAACTGTAAGAGCCTTTCAAGCAAAGGGTAGACGTGGCAGACAGAGCACCACTGTGTGGTGTCTTACAGCTGCTCTTACCTGAAGACATCCAGAATTTGTGTGTGTGGGTGGATGGGTGTGGGGGTGGGAGTGTGTTTTGGGGTTTTCCTTGGGGAATCTAACCCAAGAACAAAGACGGATGCAACAAGTTGTAGGGTTTGGGGCCACATTGCTGGGTTTGATGTATGCAAAGAGAGATGCGGAACAAATGGCACCAAGTTTTAATGCATCTAATGTCTGCTTGTAGCATCAGTGAGGAAAGCACTTAAGTCTTTACATGTCTCAGTATCAGGGGTACAAGTTTCTGATTGAATTATGGAGTGTGAGAAAGCGACTTGGTACGTTAAAAATGTATTCAATCGTTTATTTGACTTGAAGGTTAATATTCAGGGACTTGTTTTTAAAGCATGTTAGCACCTGTTAGAAAATGTAACAGGGTTACATGGATAATCTGGACACACTAATGGTGAAAGCTGGGATAGCAGTACGGTTAGGCAACAAAAAAAAAGTTCTGTTCACACCAGAATCTCAATGAGGGCCGTATGGAAAGCACCCTCCCCTCCATCTGCCTCCCTTAATTTTCTTTTAACGGTCTTAATCCTGTTTCAGCTATGTAGGTTCTTGCCAAACTGTTCAGTATTCAGCAGTATTCGAAAAGAATGATTAACTTAAAATTTCACGAAGAAACCAGTTTAACTATGGGTTTTTCTAAGTGCTGAAACAATGAGCGAATTTAAATTGAAGAGCTAAAGGAACTGTACCTCTCTGCAGGTATGGAAGAAGAAACAGAACAATCTTAAATAAAAGAAAATAATGAAGCTGGTGTGAAGCTCCTTTAATCTTTGCTGTTTAATCATATCACAACATGAAGCACACACTGGGGTCCTGACCATTGACAATCAGGGTGAAAGAAAGGCAACAACGAAAGCAGACAAAAAGAAAAAAGGACTACAGTCTGTAATTCTAGAACTGCAAAGTGCTCTTACGTGGTAACAGGAGCTGAAAATGGAGAGTGATAGTTTAACCAAAAAGGCTGTCGTAATATGGTTGCATTCTGTTTGTTGTGACATATGGTGGAATCAGCAGCTGTAATCCTGTATGAACTGGGCATAATGATCTCTGGACCCACCCATTTGACGTCCCCACCAATAGACCAAAACAAATGAATGGGTAGGTTGTTTTTTGTTGTTTTTGTAAATAGTTTGGTGCATTTCCTGAACCTGAAAAGTAAGTTTGAAGCAGTTTTTCAGCTCAAACCGCTGTGGGTATGCTGTTCATCTCACACGTGCTAGTCTTCTACATCTTATCTTCAAAAGTTGGTCCATGTTTGGAGAAAAAACGTTTTTGTGTTACTGAGGATACGTCACTGGGCATTACCTGGTGTCAGTAAATGGAAGCGACAAGATGCCGGCATGCATAGATTACCTGCAAGCGTTTGTGTTACAGGTGTTTGTTTTCCTCTGAAAAAACCTGGATTAACTTTTAGCAATAAGACGACGCAGTTTTGCGCTGAAAGCCTACAAATCTTTGGTTCCCACTGCAAGTGAACTTTCCAGGTTTTGGAACGTATTTTTGTTCATGGAAATGCTCCAAACGGTTCAGAATTAGGTTTGTGAACCGGAAGCGAACCCATTTCCCACTGGTGGAAAAGGGCCCAGTGTGAATTTACATGCACTCTACACACAAGTGGGCTGTCTGAAACCAGAGGCAGCAAGCTGACTTGATTCCTTGCTACCTGTGGTGTCTCACAAGGCAGTGCACTGATGAAGGTCTCTAACTGAATCACAGAGGCAATGTCCTGACTTTGCAAAGGTGTCAACAGAACACAATTAAATAGAAGGCTAGATTATGAATCTTTGAGTCACGTGACATGACTAGGTGCCTTCCTAAAGTGTCCTCAGAATCCTGTCGGAGTAGGCAGCATTTCATACATTTCAGACACCCCTGCCTCTTGCATTTTCCCAGGCTGTGAACTAGGGAACTGTCAAGATGAAGTCTGGGTGTGTCCATTACAAATAATGCAGTCTTTTGCATTCACACATTCTGCTCCACCAGGTCATGTCTGGAAAAGTTCTGGGTTACTATGCATGTATGAAAGAGGCCTGGGAAATCTAACGGGCCTACATGTGATACATGTAGGTGTACCTTACAGAAGGTGTATGGAAATGGGCCAAAACCAAGCAGTCTAACGAGCAAATGGGTCAACATTCCTATTGGACAGTCTTGAGCTCAATTTAGATAAAGACAGTAATGATGAGTCATGTCTATGATTTGATTGTGCTTTAATGGTCCATTTCAGCCAATAGTGTCCATGTTTGTTCAGTCTCAACCCTCTCTGGTAGCCCTTGTCAGGTCTGCTGAACAGAGCAGGTGGAAAACGGAACAGAGCTTCTCTTTGCTTGCTCTAGTGGGCGTCAGCACCAACCTCCGAACTAGAGGGCTTCAAATGCTTTTGATGTGGGCCAATTAGCTCAATGTGAGCGAGGAGGCAGCAGCTGCCAGATAATGTCAAGAGTGCATTAGGTGTTCGCTTGGAGCTTTCCGCTCTGCTCTTGGCGCACAGCAAATCACAGTCGTTGCTCTCATCTTGCGGAAATTACTAAAAGTACTCTGCTGGAACAGCATCTGCATGTAACCTAATTCCTTGGTGGGAAGGCACCATTTGAGTACAGATTTTGAGATGTTCAGAGTCTTTCTGAAGTTTAAGGTACTCCATAGGCACTGTGACTGATTTCTGATGTATCATTGACAAGTTGCTGTGATCCAAATGCATATTTCGAGGCAGGAAACATGAGCTAGACACTGCTAAAATTAGCCATGGGCTGTTAGAGCAAGTAGCTGTTATTGGAAATGAAATCAAAGGTGCAAAAGAAAAATTGATTTTTTTTTTTTTGCCATTTTCACCAACTTTATGAAAGGGCTCCAGATGTATGATTTAAAATGTAGAAAGTAAAGCCATCAGTGTTGGTCTAACACTTCCAACTCCCACCCAACCTGCATCATTCGGCTGCTCCTAGTCTGGGTTGGTGAGCAGAGGGTTGACTGTTGGCCTGCTTTCTGAAATGTAGGGCCTTAAAACTACAAATACCAAATGGTTCTTTGGGCAGATGCTATTAATCAGGTATCTAATCATGGGGCTACCGATTTTCATTCCAGTCATGTTGAAGAACATCTCACTGTAATTTTTTGATCTTAATGGGATGAGCTCATGCTTTGGTGGCACGAAAACCTGCAGCCCCAAGAGCCCTTTGGGGGTAAGATTTGACTTCCCTGCTGCTAAAGAATAATGTCAGGTTCCCTAAAGCTGTGGTCTTCAGGAATTTGAAGTTCTGATCACCCCAGTAGTTCCCTGTGAGGTGGAATGTTGAGGAGGTTTGGCCATTTTAATTGAGGTTCTGAACCACAGGGAGGTGGTAACATTCTATTTGTACTTCTATTGGAACTTCAAACCGAGTCGTCTAAACACAACACAAACCTGTTATATATCCATAAATTCACATTTATTCGTATATTATATACTAAATTTGCTGCAGTTCATTAGTTTCTACTTTAACCACTTGAGGTTTTCTTTGCTGCTATCACACGATTGCTGTGCACGGAATACAAGGGCACTGTTTAAGTACCCTGTGGAACAGAAGGCAGCTATGGTCTCTGTCTCTGGGTTGCAATATAGGTTGGAAGAAAAAGATTTAGGCCCTACTGGGAGTTCATGAGGTCTTGTTTGATCAGTCACCCTAAAGAATGGAGACTTTTATGTAATGGTTGCAGTACGATTAAAGGAAATTCCTAGCACCATAGATCCAAGCCACAAACATAATGAGTGAGTCGTACCTGAATGAGTGGTCGTAACCGCTTATCAATAATGACTTGATGCAGTAGTGATGACCAAAAGGTGAAACTTCTGCAGTGTCAAATGGGAAGCAGCAAAGCTTCCTTGAATGAAAAGTTCATTTAATCAGGGTCGTTTACACTTTAATTTTTATGTTTTTATAAACAAAAACTACTGCAGACTGTGGTCAAAATCTGATTGTTTCTTCTCCATTGATCAGCAGTTTATCTTCTTGTAAATTTCCATCAGGAGCATTGAATCTAGTTCCAGTCTCGCAAACAGCAACTCAAAATTTTCATTCTGTGCATAAAAATGAAGTCCGTCTTTATATTCTTCTAGTGTCTGCTTAGCATAAGACTGGTTGATTTAAACAAGTACAGTCAGGTCAGGAGTTCTGCCTGAAAATCGTTCTTTTGTGGATAAGATCGGACGTCCTTGGCATTGAACAGTCACTTTGAGAACGGTTTGAGAGTTTAAAGAACTTCTACATAATTTTAAGTGTCAAAACCTACAACTCAAGAAAACCACAAATACAGCATTTCATTTTGAGTTTGGGTAAATTAATAATCGAAAAATCGGAATATTGTGGAAATGCACTATATTTATGTATTCAGCGTCACACTACTTCAGGCTTCCAAACACCTTTGTGTTCAAGTCTTTTGCTGTTTAACCCAGTGAATTAGCAGATGCTGTGGGACCCCTAAGCTCCTACACGTCCCTGCATATTTCATCCTATTTGCTTTGGTGAATGATGTGAGGAGACCCGGGAGTGATCGTGTGTCGTCACAGCAGGAAAGGTTTCAAACACATATTGACTTTGAGAAGTTCATCAGGCCATTAATGCAATAAAAGAAAGTATTCAGACACAACTTTACTTGCATGACCTTTAAAAGCGTGTCTGACTGAAAGAAGTTGCTCACGCTGCACTATTGAGTGAGTGAAATATTAGAGGATGCTTCACTCATTCTTGCACTGGTGGGCTGGAAGTAGTGTTGGCCTAATGGCGTATTTCAGAGCCAAAGTGGAGTCTGTGAGTGAAATAAATAGGTAATCAAATGCAAGGCGAGTGCTCAGGGTCGGAAGATGGCCTCCAGCTTCTTGGCCTTCTGGAGCACAAATCAAGAGCTGTCCCATCTTAATCAGCACTGGGTATTCATAGCAGTGCACCCCATCTAAACGCTTTCATGAAGAATTCATTAAGCTTCAAACATGAGCTTTTCATCTCTTTAAATGAGTCTATTAGTCCTTTTGTTCTGCTGGTATACTGGTATACAGCGGCCAAAAAACACAGTTCACGACTCATCATCCTCCTACTCCTCTTCAAGTACGGGTGATTTCCAGTTTGATGTGAACTGTTATCATAATTATTAATCAATATTATTTATTCTTCAGCAGTGTCTTTGGAGTGCATCTTGGAGAACTTTTCTTGTTTCATTTAAAGGTCCCACAATGCAGCAAACTACAGTACTGTGTAAAAGTCTGAGGCCATCACTCAATAATTTAGTTTTTCATCCAAATGGCCATTAAATACAAGTTCATTTTTAATGAGCTGTTTCTGAGGACATAACCTACTTGCATAAAGAGACCCAATCAAATGAAAAGTGAAAATGGGAATTTCCAAAACTGATTAAAGATACAGAGAAAATGGGACTCCTAACAAACCTAATGGACCAACAAAGTGGTCCCCACCAGATCAACGGCAGTTCAAGGTGTTAAAGCATTTCAATTGTTGTGAAAGTGTAAAAATGATGACTTGATGTGGAGCTGAATAATAAACTCTTACTGAGAAAAGCAAACGGACTTGAAATGGATGGATAGAATGAGAAAATCTGCAGATTTCAGCAGAATATCTGGTTGCTTGGGGAAAATAGAAGCTATAATAAAGGTAAAGAAGGGCAGGTGTTAATTGCAGTTGTTGAGGCTTCTGTGTCATTTGCTATCAAACATGGTTTCCCTTTTCCACCTCTTACAGTTAATATTAATAACTCGTTACGTAAATGGAACCAGTGGAAACCATCTAACATGAGCTGGATCAGTTTTGCCTTGAGGAATGGGCAAAAATCCAAGTGGCAAGATATGGCAGCTCATAGAGATCAAAGCAACTTGCAGCTGTAATTGCTGCAAAAGAGAGCTCTACAAAATATTGACCTTATGGGGTGAATAGTCATGCACACTGAAGTTTTATGTTATTTTGTCCTGTTTGTTGTTTGCTTCACAGTAAAAAAAAATCAAATGTTCAAAGTTGTAGACAGTTCCAGGTTGTGAGTTAGCAAAACATGAAAAACGTATACTTTGGCAAGGAACCGTACGCTGTTCCTCTAAGCTGAGGAGGTTTTCCCATGTACAATATAACATGCCATACAGATAAACACACCAATGAGCTTTTATTATGGTTTACATTCCACAGTTTGAACATTTCCAGAATTTTTTTTCAATGTTTTATACATTTTCATATTTTATTTACGTAACAGACACATTACTGATGGAAAAGGAGTCGATAAATCCTCGGTTTTTGAATTGTCCCTTAAAAATGAAAGTTGCAGTTTCTGTGACTCTGCTACTATTTTACAACATATGAAGAAGAAAAAGTCCCACTCATTCAGACCTTTAAACACGCAAATTCCAGTAAGCAATCAAACAAATAAAAAAGACAATGCTAATGTTTGGCTGCTTTAATGTAAACACTGACTTAGATTTGATGGAGAGGTGTCAACTTCTTCCTGTTGATTTTGCCAATCCTGATGAAGACAGCTGCAATCTCTGAAATAATAAAAGTGCCATTTTTCTGTTTCTGCTTTTATAAATGACTTGCTGTAGTTTAGTAGCAGTGGTAGTGTAAAAGTGTGGAATCAGTGTGTTATATTGATTACAGTCAGCCTTATAGGTGAAAGATTGCCAGAACCGCTTTGTCCACAATCTTGCCCTGATCTATGTTAAGCTTTGGAATTGCAGTTTTAATCCCTGTCCAGCAAATCCGCCTGGAACTGATGTCATTCCATGTCCAGCCAGCATCAAATTCAAAAGTGCCCTTTGGCATCAGATACCAGTGCCTGTTTCTCCAGCCCTCTTACAAGCCTTTTTTTAAGATGTGAATGAAGGTGAATGGCTGAAATGTGCAGACAGAATGAATATGTGTCGGTAAGTCCTTATCCTGACTCCTCTGCCCTGATCTGGATGGACAGATGCATTGGTGCTGGTCTACAGCGTCTGGCCTGCTCTATTTTACCTGTAAGCAACAGAGCAGTGCACTGTACACAGGCAGACGCTGACCCCATTTACATCTATGCCTGGTTGCATAATCCATGCGGATGGAAATAAATATTTTTCTTCTTAAGTGTGTCAAGGAACACTATCTTATATAAGGCCAGATGGGCTTAATGCAAGATGCCTCTGAGAGTGGATTGTTTCTTTATTTACTTTGCTCATGACCCAGATGTTTTGTGTTGTGAGAATATAGTAATCGGGGACACTCCATGTGTGAGTTTTTCTGTCAGATAAGACAGATTTTAGTGAGTGCCTGGTTCTGGGACATCTGTGGGGAAAAACGAGGAGAGAACCTGCAGCTCCAGTTAATGTAATTTCATGGCCAATTGCCTTATCAGCTAGCGTCATAAGAAGAAACCCTGCATACCCTAAATATCTAGGCCACAGAGTGCAAATGGTTAGGCTGGAGCTTTCAGAGACTATCCCAAAGTTGGCTCCCATGTCAGTACTGGACTGAGTAGAGACTAGTAGTCATGTATCTGTATTTTAATATTTCAACAGAATTATTTTTAGAATTATTTTTTTTGTTTTTGTTTTAGCAGTATTGATAGATTAAAAACAGCATAAAGTATACAGTATAAAGTAGAATTTTAATAGGCCCCCGCATTAGCATTAGCGTTAGCATTAGCATTATACCAGAAAGATCTATAAATAGCAAATGGAAGGAAAATCCTACCCCACACAGAAAGCATAAGGTCAATCTTAGATGCTGTAGTTCAGGTTGAAATCTCCTGACAATAAGGCCAACACTTTGACAGCTGCACCACTCTGGAGCACACCTTGGGTGTCATTTTAAGAGTAAACAAAATAGATCATCTATAGGCGAGGGGAGGTGGGGGGTCCTGAAGTTCTAATTCAGAAATACTGCCTTATTGGTTAATTAATAGAATGTTCAAATGTTTTTTTAGCCTAATCCTTCTGAAGCAACTGAGCACTGGCTAGAATTATCGATGTGTTTCTGTTAATGTCTGTTATTTCAGTACTTGTGTCAGTAATTGTTTGGCAGTTGGCCACGTCAAAGTGACGTGTGATAAATGGAGTGTCAGTTGCACAAATGAATGGCAGGCTATTGTAGCTTCTCAGCATGCTATCAGGCTGCGACTCTGGACGTCATTTGAGCTGCAGGACGAGCTCTTCTGTGTACGTGGGATGACGCTACTGCATACTACATAGTGCACATCTCTGAATTCCTCAAAATGCAGTGAAGCAGCGTGGATGTTAATGAGAGGCATCCGATTATGAAATGAATGCTGCAGTGATCAAGGGACAAATAATGTAATCAGATCAGTGTGAGCAGCGCGGCTTGATCTGGGATCAAAAAGGCCCAATAGCGTTAAGGGCTTAGCGATTGCGTTAAGCTTGTGCTTTATTTAATGGGTGCTCTTATCTTCTGTTTTCGAGGTTGCATTTCTGCAAAGGTGCCATGATTTCTTGCACTATCGCATGTGCAAAAAGCATTGAAGCGATACTGGTTCTGGTTTGATCATTAATAGAGTAATTGTACTCTGTAGCTTTGACCAAATTACTGTAAACAGTTATATATTTAGCACACAATTTTCATTTCTGATCCATTTACAATTATAGGAAATCACATGTTAGGAGTCTTGTCAAAAGACTCTTATTAGTATAGCAGTCATCCATGTGCTGAGTGGTGGTGTTATCCACCATGCTATCCATCTAAATTAGTTCAAAAAAAAAATGAAAATGGCCATCACACAAGGATGCTAAAAACATTTGACTCTATTTATAGGCTGTAATTCCAATTTGGGATTCCCATAATGTTAATTCAGTTTTACCACATATCAAACATCATATCAGCTGCTGATGTATCGTCCACCCCGAGCCAATACCACCATCTTGTCAGTGAGCCTGTTAGAATAGGGCTTCACAATTACTGCACAGGAAGCTAGCTTCAAATGAGGGCTTCTACTGCAAGCGCTCTCAGCAGAGAGACAGCGTGTGTTCCTATCAAATGGAATAAGTGCCACCTCACAGACGAGCTTAAGGCAGCGGCGCTGTGACGCTGAGTCTTCTTTCCATCTCCGCAAGCGCTGTCTAGAGGAGTGACTTCCAGAGACTTGGTGCTTAGTTCTTTTAAACAGGATATGGCATCTTTCCTTTTTAGTGGGGTTTCTGTTCTTCAAAGAGCCTACCTATTGTTCCCCCCCAAGGCAGGTTTGGAATTTGTGTTATTTCTTGTGACAGCATTGTTTTTCTTCTCCCCTCCTCCTCCTCCTTCTACTACTACAGAGGCCAGAAAAACCCACCCTCCCACACATTTATCTACAGTATGAGAGCAATATGAAGGACAGATACACACATACGCACACATACACACATTCATGATACTTTTCAACTTTTAGAAAACAAACAAAGACAAAAAAAAGTTGGAACACCATGTTAAAAATGTTTGATCCCATTTGAAGATGGAAGATGGAAGTCCCCCCCCCCCCAGGGAAAAGTAAATGCTGCAAAATCTGTCCTTGTTGTAATGATTTTTTTTTCTCTGGAGTATTATTTACAAGTTGCTATACAGCAATTGAGAGATACTGACACCAGCCGACACACGTTCCGTTCCTCAAGATGTTCTCTCAGAAATGTTCTCTCAGAAACCTGTGTTCAGAGTACTGATCTCTTAGCTGCAAACGGAAGGCCTTGTGGTAGTCTCTCTCCATCATCCAGTGTTGACCTTTGACACTTTTTTAATTGAACAGAGCCATGCTCACATCCACATCATCACTCCTGCGTCCTGGAATTCATTGCCTCTGAAGGTGTCTTGTATCATAGTCCATGAACCACAAACTGCTGACATAATTGGCACTGTCTCCATTCAGTGGTCATTCCTGGTATTCTTGAACGCACAAGAAACAAAAAACCAACACAAGTGCTGGGAGGGAGCGTTTTCCAGTCCCAGAGCACCAATTTAGCAACATGGAGACGAGGACAAAACATCTAGGAAATTCTGATACGCGCCTGCCGAGCCCCATGCTGCTGTATTCTCATATAATGATGTACAACGTCTCTGCCTCCATTTCATGTTGTCCCTCACAAAGTGTTCATGGGCAATGGCTATAATCTTCAAAGTGGATGATTTCTCCATTCAAACATCCCCCTAAAAGTCCACCAATGCACCGCCTTGCAGTGGTACGTTTTTATGTTTAATTTTCAGCTTTTTTTCTTTGAACGATCAAGACACTCATTTGCAAATTCACACAAAAATGGCGTCTGTGGTCGGTAGTTGGTGAGGTTAGAAATGACTTGGAATGAACGCATGGTTTGGGGTCATCAGTTGTGTATGTGTATATTCCTTGTACAACATGTAGTGTGCATACGTCCCCACGGTGGAGTTTGTGGTCGACGTGGGGCCCTGTGAGACCTCCGCTTAACACACTGTGCCATTTTCTTGCCGAGACTTGGGGCAAGTGGATCGAGGCAGCGGCTGGACGGAAGGCGCCAGTGTGCAGAAGAAGCCAGCGATTAGTGACAGGCCCAGTCCACCCCAGGCGCAGAACATAGACCAGCCATAACCATGACTGATGTCATCCGGTAGGCCGTACAGGTAGCGCGGGTAACGTGACAGCTCAAAATTAATCCCTGCCACACAGGTGCACAGCGAGATGATGCAGAACGTACCTGAAAGGACAACAGAAAGAGAGGAATGCTTATTATATAATTTTCTATACACACTGCGGTTCAAATGACACAGAGAAGTGCTGACACTGAGAGGTCTGGCCAAAGTGACGTAAATACGGACAAATTTATGGATGCACAAATTGAAAATTGAAACAATGTGGCCATGTGATACAAATGTGCCCTGATTGTTCATTGGCTCCGTTATGTTGCTGCTTATCAGGACATGCATGACGCCACCTTCTCTTTGCCTTCTGTCTGTCAAATTCAACATAAGCTCCATGCTGTTTGATTAAACGCAATCAACATGTGTCCATGTTTACATTGAGGACTGTTTTTTTTTATCATTTAAGCTCTGTGAGCTACTGTGAGCTCCTTGAAATTTCATGTTTACTCAGTTATATATGCAATCTTAAAATCCTGGTGCATTTAAGCATTTGGAAAGTTTTGTGCTTGAACAGCTTTGAACCACAGCTCAACCTAACCCCTTGCATCAAAATATATGGTTGCCAGAGGTCCAAACACTGAGCAATATGGACAATCCAGCACTATGCCTGGCACACTGTGTGTCCGTGTATACATTAGGTATGAACCAGCCTTAAGTTAGTGTGAAAAATGGCAAATGCTGCAGAGTAATGCTGCAGGAGATGGGAAAAAAACTTAGTGATGCATGTATTTACAGATGCTGTCTTTAGTAATTGAGGTTTTTAAGGTAAATACATATAATATTAATGATATACAGTAATCTCGTAGGTATAGTAACTCATTTAAGACATCTCAACATTTCAAGAGTTGTTTAGTGCTTCTCAATCCTGGTCCTGGAGGCACCCCTTTTTAGCTTTCCAAGGTCTCAGCTCATTAACAAGCCCATTAGAGTTTCAGGGATGATTGCAAGCAGGGAATTCACAAATGTGTGCAGGGCAGGGGTGCCTCCAGGACCTGGGTTTAGAGACACTGAATTTCATCATCCTTTCAAATATGAGGCATTCAGTAACTGTGGAATCATAAACGTCTATTAAATTGTCATTCATTGTACTACACACACACACACACACACACACACACACACACACACACACACGCACACACGCACATTTAGGTTTTTTACACTTTATTTGAAATCTATAAAACTGCAGAGCATTATTTAGGGCTGAAACTTTTGATGAATTGATTGTTCTGTTTTGTTTCTGAGGTCAAACAATAAAATTAAGCATAACTGAACAATAACGTGATGAGCAGAGGCTTTCAAAGATTTCAACATAATGCACTGTAGATACAAGATACGAGACCTTTGAAAATGCTTTAGATAAAACATAACAGAGTGAAAATGAAAAAGGAGTCCATGAGACTCGGCCTTAAGCTGCACGAGAGAGCAGTAGAATGTAAACTGTGGTTCATGGGGGTATTTGATATTAGCAAGGTTGTTTTAATGTTTTTAAGTCATTTTAATGCCACATTTGGAGCAATTTGTAGAAATAATCAAATGATACAGTGATTTTGGTCCATATTAAATGGGCCTCTGCCTGCTCTGCCTGCTGTGTCTGAACTGTCAGGGCTACAGCCATGGGCAGCTGACAGAGGGCTGTTAAAACCTCTCTAGTGAGAGCAAATAAAGGTTCAACCCCCTCCACTAAATGTCGGAATGGCAGTGTACTGTAGGTCCTAAACAATGGGCTCTAGTTGTGCACTATAACATCTTCTAGGAAACCATTTAGGAGTTACTCTACAATATTTCACCAGAGACAAATGATAAGCAGTGAGATGACTGTGTTATCACCACTGGTATCATTAGGACGTGCATCCAAACCATGTCGTTGACAAATATCTGCCCTGTCCGCTGCTCACATACTGGCGTCACAGATAACACCGTCGTCACACATTAGTGGATAAAGGACTCTTGCTCTAATTGTGGACTCATTTCCTGTGTGGTGTGACTGAGCGAGCGTTCAGATGGGATTCAGCACCCCCTCCCCCAACCCCCATAATCTGACCCTTGGCGCTCCTTCTGCTTTTATGACTTAGCATCTTAATTGGCTTTTTAATTGCCTTCTCATTATTCAGGAGCAGGGCACTGCATTAATCCTACGCATCTTAATTGCGTCTTTGCTTTTTGCTCTCCGCAATGCTGGAGCTGCGTGGAGCACACGGGACGTGAAGTGAGCAGGGCGTGCTCCTTCTGTTCTTCACATTAACTCCAAATCGCCATCTAATGTAATATTGAAATCAGAGATGACTCGTGCATTTCGCTCTGTGAATAGTGATTATATTCTGGTTTATTAGAACACCTACACACGAGTCTGGACTATATAGATTACTGTGAAAAAGCTCATCTTTGTCCTTTTTTTTTAACATTTCAATATATGGTCATTTGTTCATCAGTAGAACAGTACAGAAATGGGGGTAATATAACTAAACCGATATACTGAAGAATTTCAGCAGACCACACAATGCATAAAGAAGTCTCCAACACACTACAGCATCTACCTTCAGAAAGAGACCAAACATGTTTGCCAGGAGAAAACCCTTGTGGTCTGTTCTTTGATTAAAGTTGCCATCATGGCAGTTGTTTAAGTTATTAAATAGATTATTTCTTGAACAGTGGAACGGCTGATTTCTAAACCCCATTCCAGGCTCATTTGCATCTACAGCCATCTTTCTGAAGGCTTCAGACAGCTCTAGGAAGCTCGATCGTGATGATCCCACTATGGGGGCATAGCTGTAGGGGTACGTTTATTACCGTTATATAAAAGCATTTAGTTAGATCTATCATTGTTCAAATAAAGATCAAATGTCCACATGTTTAAAGAAGTTAAAAAGAGGTTTTTAAGGGGTGTCCTATTTTTTAATGACAGTAGGACAGTAGGTGATTTGTGATCACACACTGTTAACATGCCACTATCGTATGACACTGCTGAGGTTCACTGTTTTATTCAATACTGGTTCAGTGGTGGTAAATGGTATCTGATGGTAGTCCATTGATGAATGATGTGTGGAGGGGGACTGATAAACTCAGTGTCTCAGTTGTTAGTGTGCTGATTTATTGATCATATGGTATGGGTTCGATACGAGTATCAGCTAAGCTGTCACTGTGGGAGTCTTGAGCGTGGCTCTTAACCCTCCCTGTTCTGTAGGTGCTGTAACATGGCTGACCCCACGTTGTTACTCCAGCTGTCCAAGCCTCTCTCTTTATGCAAGGAGATCATTTGGTTGTACTGTACATGCACAATGACACAATCCATCCTATTCAATTAGCAACTGAGCTGTAGTCTGTAACTGTATTTCTTGTACATACACAAACATAAATGTATTTTATTCACATTTTGTGTGATAGACCAACACTAAGTAGCAAGGAAACCCTGTTAGAGGCTGCAAAAAACATCTGCACACTGGACTGGAGCGGGGCTTCGACCATAAACATACAGCCAGAGCTACAATGGAATGGTTTAGATCAAAGCATACTCATGTGTTTGAATGGTCCAGTCAAAGTCCAGTCAAACCTAAACTGCTATTCACAGACACTCTCCATCCCATCCCGCTGAGTTTGAGCTTTTTTGCAAAGACAAACTGGCAAAAACTTCAGCCTCTAGATGCGCACATCTGGTAGAGACAAACCCCAAAAGACTTGCAGCTGTAACTGCAGCCAAAGTTGGTTCCACACAGTATTGACTCTTGGGGGACTCAATACAAATGAACGCCACACTTTCAAGATTCTTTTTCTTAAATAGTTCATCGTTTTCTTTTCACTTCACTGTTACTTTCTACTTTCAAGTTACTGTCACATCACATTACACAGGTGTAAGGGTGAGTAAAAAAGTCCCTCGCAGTAGTGAAACAGATGCACAACAAACACAGGAGAAGAAAATAAAGGTCACGGCGTATGAATCCTTTTTCAAGACTTTGTGAGTGTTTATGATAAAAATGGCCACTGAGAACAACATAGGTATAAGGAAGGTGCAGTTAATTAACTGGTAAGTGGTATAGCAGGATGACTGTCAAGTTGGTTTCCCAGTACAAGACACCAAGGTCTTGAGTGCCAGTGTAAACAATATCCCTTACCATAATAGGAGGTGATGGATGAAGAAGTAATTGTTATAATTATTTTAGAAGATTAGCTGTCATAGTTAATCAACTTCTCAATTGCTTTTGTAGAAATTACGGCAGCGTTGGCTCTAATCACTGAGGGCCTTTATAACCTTGTAATACTGTAATAATGTGACCACTTTAGAAAGATGAATGTTTCACTATAACTTTACCATAACTGAGAGAGCACTACATCACATTTAAACACCACATTAAAGCTTTTATTCAGGGCTTATTGGGAACAGGATTATAAAATACTCTATTTAAAGTATGATAAATATGGCTTTTCATTTAAGGGAATAAAATCCTTTTGTAATATTGAGAAAACAATAACTGAGGAAAAGCTCTCATTTTTTAAGGCTTCTGAAGTTCAAAGTAGCTCCATCCATAAATGTAGCAGTGTGATTGGGTCTAATTATGTGACTAAAGAAAATGCTTTAATTAGCCTCTGATTCACCGCAGCAATAACACATTCCTGTTACTCCTCATAAATTCAGTATGTCTGAATTCCTTAACCTCACCCACCTTGTATTCAAGCATTAAAAGTTTTGGAAGTAGTTCCAGCAGTGTTTCAAGCACAAGGCCACCTGTACTACAATTTTTTAATTCCATCTCTAGTTCGGTCCCTGGGTCTGGCACCGTATGCCATAACAGCTATGATAAGTAGCTCAGTGCAGTGCACTTAATACAGTGGCAAAGAACAGAAAGGTACACTAGTGTGCCCCTTTGTGAGTTGGAATGAGCTGCATAAAAGAGTGATGTGCTTGAATCCGTGAAATTAGCCATGGCACACGCCTACATCAGTCACCTCTCTCTGACGCGTAATTAAAACGCTTCAACGAGCGACAGGCAAATCGTGGCTCAAAAACAGTTTCAGTGTGAATGGGTGAGGAAATTTCAATGCTTTTAACAACCTCACTGAGGTGAGACTTTACACCATTCTGTGCCCAAACGTTCTCCTTCTAAATATATTCACATTGTTGTCACTATTAATGGTGTTGCCATTTTTAATGCACTGAGATCACTTATGCTTCCTTATACGTGCGTTAAACACCCCTGAAACTCTAATGATGGTTAGATCAACATTTACATAAGTCCAATGCAAATGATTGTGTCCCCTTCTCATGAATGCATTCAGCTCCGTTAAGCTGCACCAACTGCTGACACAGATGTGCAAATGCACACACAGCTTGTCAAGTCTTTGTAGCGAATAGGACTCTGGAGCAGATGAACATGAACCTGTTGGCAGTGTTCCTAATGACAGGTGTATAAAGGGGTATAACACGTGTTTTCTGGAATGATGGTGCTCTATGCAATACTCTTTGGGGTGAGTAAGGGAGTTGGGGATGAGGTGGGGGTGGTGATCATCCTGACCTCCCTAAAGCTGTTGTGTTTTAATTTTGTCTATTAAGTACGCTAGCCTCTTATTTGTAGTAAATGTGTCATACTATGTCAAACTCTAATTGAGATTTCTTTAAATGATGTAAGTGTGATTTTAAGGGCACTAAAATCTCAAACAAACTATTCATTATTGAAATGGAAGGAAAGGGACCCGAAGGACCTAAAGAAAAACCTTGGGTCCCCTGAATGGTTAGGTTCAAGGTTCAAGGTTTGTTTTATTTGTCTCACACACACAGTTATACAAGTACAACATGCAGTGAAATGCTTATTACGACAGACGCAGTATACATGAGGAAAGATGGAACAAAATAAAACACACACACAGACTATGTTCCAAGAGGAGCATAATTTAGCTAAATAAAAAAAAACATCCCAGGACTAAAAACACACATAAATCAACATAGACTAGGGAGTCAGGATGGGATACTAGGTTGGGGGGGGGGGGTAGAGGGGAAGGGGGGGAAGGTAAGTGTTCAACAAGCAGTTCCCGCCCGGCTGCCAGCTCAATCCAGTGCCGATGTGCAGAAACTACTTGCCACAGAGGGAGATAAGCTGTGAAGGCCTGGGGGCCTCTGGAAGAAAGCACCATTTGAGGTAGTCGTGGATGTGTTGTGGATTTTGAGGTGTGTTTAGGATCATTATCCATTGAGAAGAACCCATCCTCTTCTCAACTTCTGCATTTTCACAGAATTTCTTCCCTCTAAAGCATGAACCCCAAGGCATGACTGATCCACCCCCATCCTTAACAGTTGGAAAGGTGTTTTCATTTCTTCACCCAAATATACCTTTGCTCATTGAGGTCAAAGAGTTCTATTTTAAACTCATTGGTCCACAGGACTAGTTTTCAAAATGCATCTGGCTTGTTTAGATGTCCTCACGCAAACTTCTGCAGCCGGATTTTCTTCTTGAAGGTCTTTTGCAGTTAAGCTCACAACTTTTGCAAGGTACACCTTTCATTTTTTTCACACTAAAATTGGACAAAACCCAAACTAATAGTTTAATTAGTATTGCTTGAAACAAGAGTTTTTTTAATGTTATGCCTTTTGGAGATCATTTCATCTTCAAGTTTCTTAACTGTGCATAGTAACATAATGCATTGTTGATGTGCTGAAAGGAAACTCTGTATAAAGAAAGTACTACATAAATGACTCCTGGTCCCCTACACTTACACTTACACTTTTATGTCTCCAGCTATGAATTAGAGACTTAATTTCTTGCTCAAGCACCTACATTTATGCAAGTGGTGACTGCTGATACAGGCAGATTATGAAAAACTGTCAAAATTGATTTAGTAATTCAGGCATTTTCATCACAATTTGGCAAACTAATTAGATCCCCCTGAACTCTACAGTGCAATACTAAGAATTCCTTTAGGAATATTCCTTTATTTCACAGATTTCGTCATCACTCTATACCAGTATTAACAATCCATCACACACATCACAGTGCATTACGGTTGTGTCTTAGATCACATATGTTACATAGACAAAAGTACTGGGGCACCTGTTCATTCACTGTAACTGTCTCTACTCCCCAAGGAAGGCTTTCTTTTTTGGAGCATTGCTGTGGGGATTTGATTGCATTCAAAAAAAAAAAAAACATTAGTAAGGTCAGGATGTTATATAATCTCCCAACTCATACTATATGCACTGGTTGTAGCACCATCATTCCAGAGAACACAGTTCCATTGCTCTACAGATCAATGCTGGTGGGCTTTATACCTCTTATAGCCTATCCCTTTCATTATTCATGGTTTACCAGAGAGTCCTATTGTATTGTGTGTGTGTGTGTGTGTGTGTGTGTGTGTGTCCATTTGCACATCTGTGTTAGCAATGGCCACAAAGTAAAGTAGCAGAATGCATTCATTAGAAAGGGTGTCCACAAACATTTGGACATATAGTTTATTTCATGCTATTCATTGATAGTGTGCAGATGTAGTGTATTAAGGAAGCCCAGGAATTAGCATTGAATAGGTGGGGGGTCAAACGTTCTCTGCACTGCTGGTTAAACACATCCTTTTCTATCGATCCATGTTTCAACATAGAGTTTTCGACACATCTAATGGGTGCTAGATAGACACTAACAGCTCAACTGCTACAGACTTTCAGTTTTGATGACAACTGTTACACTAGTCATGTTGCTGCAGCTCAGATCAATTAAAAATCAGTATGTTATATATATAACACCCATCACAAGACCAGCCCATCACTGAAATTCCTGAACATCCCAGTTTCTTGGGTAAGGGGGGAAATTTACATATTTAAAAAGTGAGCTGTCCTTCCAGGACTGTATTTCAACGTTGTGTCTATTTGTAGTTCTGCAGTACGGAATGTTGCCAATGTTATGCCAGTGCAGTGTGTTGTACTGTATCAAACCATCTTGGGTAAATATGACTTTATTGTGTCTAGCATATTGGTTTGAGTCACGGATTTTTTTTTGCGTTGCTGAAAGTATGAAGGACTTAGACCAGCTGAAAATGGAAATTTCCAACTGCCTGAATACAAATTCAGCCAATTAGGCCCTCGATTTGACAATGTTTTCATTTCATTTATAGCACTTAGAGTAAACTTTAGAACATAGTGTACTTGTATACTGCCTGAACTAAGATATTCTGACACCACTATGAAATATGAGATTCCCAAAATGTAGGGCATCAGGAAGTGTGTGTGTGTGTGTGTGTGTTTGTGTGTGTGTGTGTCAGCTAACTCACCACCCATGAGGAAGAGCAGGCCTGCCACGTATTGCATGAGGCCGCGGTCCCAGCAGCAGCCGAGCATGCCGATGATCCAGCCAAACAGGATGATGGCCACAGCCATGCCCATGAAGCCTGCAGTCATCCTCCGCAGGTCTGTGGGAGCACACAAGCAGAGAAAAGCTGGTCAGACTTAGTGATAATCAGAGCTCAGGAGCAGACTGATTCTCCGAAAGCCAAAGACAAATTGGTGAACCTCCAAGGTTAGTTCTCACAGCACTATCACATCCTCACAAACTCTCATAGTACTGACTCAGTCTTAGAGCTGGGACAGTTATCAGTAAACTTTTAGACTGGCATCTCACCAGTACTCATCCAGTTCACAACACTGTGATGGCTTGTCTCTTAACAGAATCTTTGACATGGCAGCTTTATAGGATGCAAAACACATTCTTACATTTAATGTACATTCATTTTACAGGACATATGCTAACCCTGCCTCCAAGGAGACTGCTGCAAAAATTATAATTATATATATATATATATATATATCATGAAAAAGAATATAATGGGTAAAAGGAATATTCCATTTAATTATAATTATTATTTGAATTATTGCTGAAATAATTTACTGCATAATCACTGTTATGCCAAATTCTTGTATCTCCAATAGCAACTTCACTGATGAAGAAAAACCCCTTTCATGTCATTATGGAGCATTTTTATTGGTCCCTTCGTCATTAAATTGCGGCTGCATATGTAGGATGGTCAACTCAGTTAGCCAGAGGGCAGGTCACACAGCTTCAGTGTCCATTTGCTCTTTTTAATCTCACAGTTGAGTTCTCTCAGTATGGGAAAGGTAACTGTTCCAAAACGCCTGGGACGGCAGCCTAGGCCAGCCAACTGTGAAAAGGTTACAGCAGTGTCCCTGGGGCAAAGATCTGCAGATAGTGGATGGAACCCAGCTGGTAATGGAAAACCATATTCACCCTGCCCTCGCAGGGAGCTAGTCTTTGAAATTAATTTGATTTGACTTCTGTATGAAGAGCAATTTGTACAAGATGAAAAGTATGATTAAAGACGCAGTGCTCTGTGACACATTCTTCTGAAGCTGCGAGATAGACAGAAGATAATTTTGTACAACCCAATGCCCACACGCCTCGAGAACCACAAAAAGGGAAGAAAGTCTGAAATGCTGTGATCTTTGCTTGTATCCAACCATCTCAGAAAAGCACATGATTTAAGGCTTGTTTATTCACAATCAATACAGTGTGTTCTTTACCTTGTTAGCTTTTACCTCAAGACACAAGAGTTTATGACGCTGATGCTCAATAGCACTGTTTACTTGTGTTACATATCGACTGAGAAACACTGGAGTTCACTCATTTATGTGCTACTTTTTTTGTCTTTTTTCACATTTTATAATGTAAACCTGGCAGATGTTTTTACACTGTATAAAATAAATGGACCAACAGAACTCTTCCAAAATGACATTTTACATGGAAGAGAAGATTTTGCATTTACTGTACATTTGCTGAGACATTTTTGCAGTGATTACACGTATGAGCTAGAAACAGATTTAAAATGAGACTCAGTATTCAGTTGGTTATAGCCATAAAATACATGTACACTTAAATGAAAAATGCTTCAATAGGAGTCTTTAAGCAACGCCATAGAAGAACCACTTGGCTCCATAAAGAACCATATCTGTAATAGAGACGTGACAAATCCAGGTCAGCCATCAGAGAAGAGCTCATTTATCTTATATCAGACTTCAGGCCCTGTCTGTCTAACAGTGAAGGATCAAGAGAGACTGGAAATGTATTGGCTTTATTTTTGGATCATAAAGCCAAACAAACCTTATAGTGGCTAGTTAATGATATTAGAAGTGACTGTGAGCACACTGCAGCCTCTCAATTCCACTGTTTATAAGTTGGTTTTACGTTGTCATGGCAAATCCAATCAAATGTTAAGGGACCACTAAATGTAATGTTTAAAGACTTTTGATCAGATACACTATGGGCACAAAAGTATTGGGACGCCTACTCACTCATCGTTTCTTCTTAAATGACTCTAAACTATCTCTACTCCGCAGTGAAGGCTTTCTACTAGATTTTGGAGCTGTGAGGATTTGATTGGATTCAGTGCCAAATCCTTTAGTAAGCTCGGGATGATAGATGATCATCACCCCACACTCAAACCCCAACTCAGGTACTCTGCTCCTCAGCTCTGTGTGTGTGTGTGTGTGTGTGTGTGTGTGTGTGTGTGTGTGTGTGTGTGTGTGTGTGTGTGTGTGTGTGTGTGTGTGTTGGGGGAGGGGTAGTGTATTTGGTCAATTAATTAATTACTATGTTCTGAACTGGACCACATAATTCAACCAGCAAAACAAAACACCAAAAATACCATTTCACAAATACCAAGTTCACAAATGTAGCCAGGACTTTGATCAGGTGATTTGGTGTTTTAGAGGAGAGTGAAGTAGAGGATTAAGGCTGCTGTTTTGGTGAGGGACAGCTGGCCCACCTGTTGAGTGAGATTTTATGGTCTTTTCTGTCATTTGGGCACAGCTGTCCACTGTGCTCTCCAGGGAATTACATATCAGTCCAGAGTGCGTGAAGGGAGAGGAGCTTGTGCAGAGGTTAAAGGGAGGTTACAGACAGGCCTGTTATGGAAGCTGCATTCTGGAACCAAGCCAAAGCAACGTCAGCATCTTTGTGACACACTGCTGCGTAGGTTACAGACTGGAGGAGGAAAAGAGAAAAAAAAAGCAGGCAAGGGAGGGCCGTCCTGGTCAGGCATGATTTTGAAATCAAGCCAAAAATGATCTTCTCCAACTGAAATGTTTTTCTCCCTGCAACTGAAGCCAGTAGACATCTGTCCATCATTCTAGTGGCCTGCCAGTTTGACTGGTCAGTCATTTTACTGGGTTGCCATTCATGCAAAGTGAACAAAAGTGAGAAGACAATAGCTCTTCTCTTGAGGATGAACGTTAGTGCTCAGAAGGCCAAAATGTGTAATTATGTGTGTGGAAGGATCTGGCAATTAGATCTCACATGAATATAGAGTGAGTGAGAGTGCAAATGAAATGAGAGAGAGAAAATAACGTCCTTCCTGCAATTACTTTCATTACAGTAATCACTGTCAAATGTATCCCGTCAAATGGATGCTACTATAGGATATCCTGGAGCACATTTGCAAATTGACAGGTGCCTCAGGTCTGACCAAAAACCCTCTGACCAGAAACTCGATGCTTTAATTGTGCTTTCAATCTAAGATGACATACTTCCCCACTTTGATCACTGGAGGCTCTGGCAGGCCTCCACTGACTGTACTACACTCAAGTTACAGCTGAATCTTTGCCAGTGGTGCATTTGTTTGAGTGGGAGTTTCATCGCCTGGTGCAATGCAAATCCTCAAGAGCCCTTCCGATTGTCATGAGAGGAATAATTGTCCCTTGGCTTCTTATCCTCTCCTATTCGTACAACAGTGATTAGTTTATTCTGACATTATGTGTGAAGTCTTCGTAATCCCCTCACTTCTCATTTCATAATCCCCTGTACATCAGTAAAAATATAGTCTCTATTGTCACAAATGCAGAATCACTGGCCCACCTCTTCATGCAGCACTCCATTAGGTTAGGAACAGGCAGATTTAACACTCTCAAATCTTGGGGCATTGTTGTCACTTTTAAATGTAACTGTGTCTTTGAAGCCGGCAGCCCTCAAGCAGTATTTTGTTGGGATGACTGCATTCACACTTGCCATGCCAGATCTACTATTCAAGAGGTGACCACCTTGGCATGAACTGTATTTCTGTATTACTTCAATATCCACACATTTCTTCTGTTCATCTTTACCAATTTTAGGCATTTCACTGTGATAAGTTTTTATATCACCCTATTCACCTGTGTACATTATAGAATAATTCCATACTATAGAATAGTTTCAAAACAACATCCTTTGGCTTCTGTTCCCAAGAGCCCTCCTGATATTTCCCTAGGAACTGTACTTGGCCCCGTCCTCTTGACTGCTGCGACTCTGACTTTGCCTTCCATACATTCCAGCATGAGTTCATATGGGAAAGGGGCTAAGCTGTCTATTTCAGCAGAGGCTCAGCTGACTGAGATTTACAGAGCAAATGCATCAAAATCAAGAAGGAATTAAATGATTGCAATGCATGACTGCAATGGTGTCACGCCAGACTGTCATGGAGTCACTAAGAATGGCAGTGGGTTGTCTTTAGTGATGAGTCCTGCTTTTGCTTTGGTGGATGTGAACTACTAATCCACGTGTGGAGGCATCATTGTAAGTGCCAAGATCAATGGTTTGTTGTCATGCATCACATGTCCAGAAGGTCTGGTGTCACGGTGTGAGGTGCAATTTCGTACAATGCCAGGTTACCTATGGTCTTTGTTATAGGCAATTTGACAGCTCAAAGTTGGACCTAACTGTTCTGAATGCACAGTCCAGGGTGCAGTTCCAAAAGGACAACACTCATCTGCATACTGTCTTAATAGCTTCCTTTAAAGACACAGATAATTTTGGCATATACCTGATCGAGATCAGGTCATATTCTCACCTAACAAAGGAACTGCTCCAGAATTTGTTTGAGACTGCACAGCAATAAGTAATAATTCAATAATTTATCTTTATACAAAATTCTTAGTGTTGCACGATGGAGTGAGTGTAGCAGATTTCCCTCTGATTATCTCTGTTTCTGTTTATAAATGAGGGATAATCTACTGTTACAGTAGATACAGGAATCCCATTTATGGCATTTAGCAGACATTTACATTTATGGCATTTAGCAGACGCCTTTATCCAGAGCGACTTACAAAACTGCTTTGCTGTGCACTCAGAATATCCTTAGCTAGTAGACAAGGCTAGAATCTAGAGATTCCTCACACTTAGATCCTGTTGAACACAAATGTCTTTATGAAGTTAAAAACTCCTGAAACAGGTGAGTCTTCAGTCTGTGTTTGAACACAGTGAGGGACTCAGCTGTTTGGACTCCCAGGGGAAGTTTGTTCCATCATTTTGGTGCCAGAACAGAAAAGAGACTGGATGCATGTTTTCCTTGCGTTTTGAGGGATGGTGGGTCAAGCTGTGCTGTACTTGAAGATCGAAGGATTCTTGGTACAGCTCGAGCTTTGACCATTGCCATCATGTATGGAAGAGCCTTTTTTTGGACACAAGAGTAATATAATCTTATGTATGTTGCTGTGTGATATGTGTGCATGCGAAGTGGAATCAGATTTCGGCACAATGCCAGTTTTACTTCTGTTGTTTGATTTCTGACATACTGCCACAACTTCCTGTAGTTGGTCCAAAAAAAGTGTTGCAAACAATCTAGACCACGGGTCAGTTGATCTGGACTGAGTCCAGTTCTTTTCTATCCTTTCATCACCTTTCATCGGCACCTCTCACACCTACAATTTGGGTTCAGACCATTCTGAAAGGATTGAAAGTCTGGACCAAATAAGGAAAGAGTGAAGCAATTAGTTTGTTCCCTGTGTCTCTAGGCATCCATCTGTGAAAATGTTTCACTTCATGGCAGTTAGCAACCCTTCTCAGCGATGCCAAATGAAGGACTACTGTATGCAGAGGAAGCAGAAGGGCTATGATTGTGTACAAGACTGACTCCTGATGGGAGCTAATGGCTGCACCTGCTCGATGACATTTGCATGCTGCCCCCACACCTTTCAGAAGGAAAAACCTAAACTCTGTGGAGGAGCAAGAGCTTTCCACACACACCTTTACTATACAGGTCTAAGACATGAATACATGGCCCGATGTGCAAGTCCAGTCTGCAGAAGTCACTCCTTTGCTGCCGTCCCTTGGGTCAGTTTTTGCAGACGTGTTTAATGGCGGGAAAAATGCTAACAGGTTCGGTGGAGCCACAAGGGCCAATCCACTTGCCAACTGCACAGTCAGACACCATTGTGTGTCTTCGGCCATGTGACAATGTTACTGGACACAATAGAGGCAGAGAGGAGAAATTCACTCCTGACATTTTCAACGTGATACAGGCTAGTGTCTGGTCATTGTCACAGAGAGGTTCTGTTTATGGCAATGAGATGCATTACAGGAAAATGTGCAGGGAGTGCAGAGTGGACCGCTTGAGAATGAGAATGATGGTATTTTGGAGAGTGCCAATTCAAACCGCTTCTGTAATACCATTTCAGATTGACTAGCTTGTTTATATTAGCTTGACAGCTTCCGTCTGTTTCTCCTGCATTAGACCAGTAAGCCCTGGCTCAGTGTGGATAACGGCTGTTTTCATTTATTTACAGTATCAGCCGCCGACAGGCTGAGCACTGTTTGCTGGTCGTATCTGGTCTAGTCTGTCTGTGCCACTGTCTTCTTTTAATTGTATCGCTGCTCTTGAAGTTGACTCTGCAAATGAAAAGCTGTTGGGGACAAAAGGAAAATTTTGGTTTCTACTGTTGCTCATTAACAGTGTGGTTAGATAAGCAGACTCGCAGATGTTTTTTGTCATGTTACTGCACACAATGGAGGCGCATAACGATGTAACCCTAGGAGCCTTTAAATTCCAGTATTCAGTGTGCCTTAAAGCAACTCTATGCAGCGATTTTACCTTAAAAAAAAAATCATCTTTAAAATCATTTTGATGCTCCACTGTAATATTGAGAACAGCGTCTATACTCTGTCTACAGGCTGCTAAATTTGCTGCTAAATTTGGAGAAGCAGACAAGAAGGCACACTTGTAACTTTGTAACACTTCTTCTGTAACCTGTCTATGATGGTTCTGTCACTGTCCAGAAATGCTTATAAGCATTTAAATAACATGACATGTCATCAGTGTGGATGGGAGCTTAGCTCAAATACACTGCAAACACAGTGGCACTGTTGAGGGTCATAGCTGGCCTTCTAGTGAGGTACAAGTGAAGTTGTACAAAGCCCACTGCCACTGTGCAAACGCCAATTGCCATAGCTCGGTGGCCAGCATGCTAAAGCTGTGGAACTGTTGATGCTAATCAACATGCTAATGGTACACAAGACCCATAGCTGGTGTGCTAATGCCATCTTTGTAATGTTGGACAAGACCCATAGCCAGCATCCTAATACTGCAATAGTAATGTTGGATGAGGCCCATGTGGTGGCTATCTGTTGAATTCGGTAGTGGTCAGTCTTACCTTTGTTAACCAAAGTCTCTCTTTTGTGACGGAGACATTTCTTAAATATCAGGCTGTTTCCCATACAAATATATGACCTAATGACGTCACATTCTAGATGAATCTGTAATCGGCAACCAATGAGATATCTGTCATATGATTTTGTCCTATGAAACCTAATGCTTCCTTCGTTGAATTAGGTGATAAAATTAGCAGGTATGTTGAGAACCAGTGGCATAAAGAAAATGGAACCTTTAGCAATGCATCTACATTTTTCAAAAGGCACAAACAGCAGCATATTGATAGTCCACTGACTGTAAACAGGGGGAATAGCATCTCTAACACTGGGACACTGTGTAAATTTGTGTAAAATCCTGCTATATTACGTTGATCAGTTCTGTATCTCTCAGCTTATCAACAGATATACATTTATAGTCACCTTGAAAGGGAAGCTCATAACACAGTTTGTATCTATGGCAGTGGGGTTAAAGTGAACTCTTGAAGAACATGTCTTTAAATGGAAAGTTGTCTTTATGTGTTAAACTGAACATTTGCTGAAATGCTTTCATGCTTTTGTTTTTGTGTTTACTTGTTCTAAGAGATTGGATACAGGAAGACTTAGTTCTTCATATTGATTGGAAGTCATACAAACAACCAGCTCAAACTGAGTGTTTACTTCTATGAGCCACGCATCTTCTCTTTTGGACGTGAGAGTTGATTTGTAATGACTCAACACATTTGAACCTTGCGTTTATCCCAGCTTTGCTGTGCTCATGCTGAGAGTTGCTGACTTTAATGGTGTGTTTGTTTCTCTGAGGCTTGGTTGTCACTAAGGACAGCTCCGCCTCGACTGGCTGGGAGTATAATAGAGATTAATTTCATTACGCCATGTCACAGTGCCGCCAGGGAAAGAAAAGTCGCAGCCCTGGAAACAAATTACACTCAACAAGGGAGAAGGTAGCTGGGGGACCGGAGCACTTTCCTCACACTCTGCATTCTCTGGGAGAGTGTTTGTGTGACAGTTTACAAGGTAAGGGGCCATGACATCACCCAAAACTGGATCTGCTTACAACTCCGGCTTTTTGACGCAAAAAATAGAGCTGCAGCTACTGATTTTTACTATGATCTATTAATCTATTGGGTCATATATGATTCTACATTATACATTCTGCAGTATCCTCTTATTCAAGGGTCCCTTTGTGATCGTTGGTTCATTTAACATAAATTGTACAACCTCAAATGTCTCTTGTAGTAATCTGCCCGAATAACTGCAGTGTTGTTCATTCCGGCTGAAGTCTGCTTTCAGACCTTGTTTTCTGCCACTCTGACCTCTCTAACATTCTTGTCATTGAATGCAATCAAATCCTCACAACAATGCAGACAGTCACTCCAAAATAAGCAAGATAAACTCATTTTAATACCTTTGACTTCAGAAGAAACAATGAATGAGCAGGTCTCCTAGTCCTTAGAGTCCGCATAGTGAAAGGACAAGGTAATTCCAGTTCTTGTTGAACCTCCGTTCATCATGAAATATTCACACTATATAAAGGGCAGGTAGTGTTTTTAAATGGTGAAAAAACTCTATAAAAACACTAACTTGATTTGGTTTGATGATGGAAGCTTAAATGATGACATGAGTAATCAACATTGTCAACTAAATGCTGCAGTCCTTGCTTTACAGGAAACAGTAAAAGCCTAAGAGAGCAGTTCTGCCAAGATGATGTAGCAGTCGAGAGCTATGAGTGACAGCCTTGATGTGCTCAGTGGCTTGGAGGACTCTCAGTCCTCAGGGACATGCCAGTCAGAAAGTACACTGCGATAGTATCCTTGCAGGGGTGGGATGTAGCTAACATTGAGTCTATGGGTCGACGAAGGGCAGGGTGGGGCATGAAGCAGTCAGTCAAAAGCTCACATTGTAACCCACCGAGGGGAGTGCTGAACGGCGGCACAGCTGGCGTTCCCTACAGTTGCTATGGTGATGTGCTGTCCATCACCAGCTGAGTTAGCTTTTGGTGAGAGGAAGTGACAGGCTTGTTCTTGCGGATGGTGACTGGTGCGCATACGCTTCATCAGATACTGGGGTTAGTGACTACACAGCTGAGCATGCTAAACAGAATGTCTTGTCTTGTTCTTGTCTTGCAGCCAGATTATAGAGGAGACAATTAAGCAGCAACCCAAACATTTCCACCACCCATTTAATTAGTCTAAATAGTGATGATTGCAGCCATGGAGCACTGTGATTGCATTCAGTTTAAGGGCCCAGGCTGTGAGATACTGTTTACTCTTGCGATCAAGAAATGCTGCCTTCTAAAATCCTGTAAGCCTTGATGTTGAAGTGATGAAATGTGTTAGGAGGAGGTTTCAGAACAGACACAGCAGTGACCTTTTAAGGACCTGACCACTGATACCAGACGACCTAAAATGTAACTTAACTAGCCATAAACTGTTTTACTAACTGATATAAATGTCAAATCTATGTGCAGGGAAAGTACGTGGTTTTAACGGCACCTTCAACACAACTTATCATCAGGTCGATAAAGCCATTCAGCTGTACATAAACATCTGCCTTGTTGCCTTGGAGCACAAAACTGACCCTAAAATCCCCATTCCTCACACTTCCTAATGTCTGCTAGGCTTTCTGGAGAGAAGGAAAGTTGCTGTTCCACCAAATAAGGAGGGAGACACATCATATGAACACCCTTAACTCAAACAAGATGCAGGTGACCCCCAAGTTTTGGCCACGACGCCGCTCTTACCCCCAGGCCATGTGGCTTTGCAGTCTCTATAAACAAACACTGGCACTAGATTGGGTCATAGAATGCTTCGGTTGTCGATCAAAATCATGTGTTGAGAAATGGAAGTGGAAGCATCTAGGAGCAACAGCTCGGCCTGCACAAACTCACAAAAGACACAGCAGATGTGGAAGCATGTAGTACATGATAATCATCAGCCCCTGGTTCCTGAAGCAGTGGATGTGGATATGCATTCTCAGGAGAGGTGCTTCATCATCTAGCAGTTTGACACGTCATACATATCTGATACAGAGCAAAGGGACCAGGTTGGATTGGAATTCATACTTCAATCCAACCTTAACATTTGTCATAAGTGCTCTAAATAAATAGCTGCCAAGACCCCACAGAGACCCGACATTAAAATCTGTGCCATCCCTTGCTCTCCTGATATTTTGCTCTCTATCACGGTACTGTGTAATGCTCCCAGTACTAGGAAGGTGGAGACAAGCACATCCTCAGACACATCTCTTTTGAATGGCTGCCATTGCATCATTGCTGGGTAGCCAACACACGTAGAGGAAACCACTAGGTTTCCAGCTCAATACAATGGCTACCAGACGGTCAGTTCTGCTCTCTCAGACACTGGTTGCCGATGGCAAGCATAAACAGGGATTTGAACCTACGATCCTCAGATCATAGAGCCACCAACTCCCTCTCCCATCTCAATCAATGGGATGCTAGCCAGTGTAGACACTTTTTAGCTAATAGAACTAGAACTGTTTACTCCAGCTATATTGAGCGGTAGAGAGATTTCTGTCAGTGGCAGTTTGAAAAAGGTTTTACGTGAATCGGAGGAAGAAGATGCTGGACATTGCACTCCAAGAACAGGAAGCATGTGAATAGTATGGTATAGTGAATAGTATAATAATAATAATATTATTATAATAATAATAACAACAAAATTAATAGTTATACTGAAGCAAAGCAGCCTTGTTCCAAAATCTAGTAGGCCTTTCCAGAGGAAGGAGGCTGTTCTAGCAGCACTAGAAGATAGGATTATGTATTAATATTTGTTTTGAGGAACAAAACACTGGGGCAGAGACCTGCACACAGCCTGAGCCTCATAGCTGCTTTCAGAATTTAATGAATGCAGGGTCACACCTTACAAACCCAAAGCCATATGTCATACTGCCCAACTGCAGAGGGCCTGTTAAACAGTCTGCTGCAGTATGTATCTCTTTTCATTTACAGATCCTTATTGCATTCATCAGCATCATCTAGTGCCGCTCAAATAAACATGAAAATTCCATTCAGAGCCAGGCCCTTACGCAGCACTCTGCCTAAATGACTCAACAAAAAGCTCCACTTATTTACCGCTCCATAAAGCAGACCAAAAAAAACAGCACATATCTGCTGAGGACGTTACTAGAAACACTGAGCATGACTGGCTTCTCTGCATCATCCTATCATCCTCACCCTCCACAGGCTGGAGGAGAACAGCGGGGGGAGGAGGGGGGGTGTGGGGAAAATTAATAACATTTTTTTAATCAACCGTTGAGGTTGAGTGGTTTTATGGAGTTGTGCATGGCTGCAGGAGTGCTGATGTAGGAGGGCTGGTGGAGGGTGTGTGTGTGTGTGTGTGTGTGTGTGTGTGTGTGTGTGTGTGTGTGTGTGTGTGTTTGTGTGTGTGTGTTGGGAATGGTGGTGCCAATGCTGCTGACAGTCTATCAGTCAGCCTGAGATGCAGTCTCTGCACATTACGGCACATCATTAGTGCGTCTGTTTGCATGACAGAGCTACCAGACTGGCCTGTTCCGAGACGGTGGATGCATGACTCTGCACTTTTTTGGCAGGCAGCACTTCACAGTTTAATCTCCCTCACTCAAACCCAGCACATTTAAGGAAGGCATGTGTAATTTATATACTGCCCGCCCCCCAGGGCAATGATGGGATTAATACAGTGTGATAAAATTTCTACAAACAGAATCTAAAGCTATTTTATGCCTTTCTGGACATGAAATCCGGGCAAAACATGTTGCACTGAATGCAGAGGCTCTGCTCTGCTGTTTAGAAAAAAGAACACCCTGTGAATATACACAGAAAGTCTGGCAGCAAAGTTGCACAGGAAAGTACATGGGAAAAACTAGCAGCAGACTTCTGAAAATGTGGTCAAGCTGAAAATCCTTACATTTACAGTTAATTGAATTCTTTCAAACACAATAAAAAATAAAAAAGTCCTATTCAAACTTCAGTTCAAACTACGTTAATTATCGGCACTGGCTGTTTTTATTTTCACAATCAGACTGTTTTTTACTTTTATACAGTGAACATTCTGTGGTGTTTTCTGTACTTTCACTTGTAAAAGATAGGTACACGTGCATTTCAAAGATATATGTATTACATTTGAAGCTTAACGGTTTGCAAAGTGGACACTGAGCCACAAGGTTGCTGGTTCAATCCCCTGAACCAGCAGGAATTGGAGATGATGGAAGTGAAGCAACAGTGTCATGCCTGAGATGCCCTTGAGGGAAGCACCTAACTCCATTGCTCCCAATGCATGAAAATGGCTGCCCACTGCTCTGCGTGTGTGATCTCACCTAGTCCTACTGTACGAGTGTCTGTGTGCACTGCCACGGATGGGTTAAATGCAGAGGTTGAAATCAATTTCACTGCTGTGTAATAATAATTAAGTCTGCTATCCTTTATTAAGTTCATTCGTTGAATCTTAACACTGTTGGTCAGTCTGTATGGACCACTGCTGACCGGATCATGTCGGCTTCTTCCATGTGTCAATCACTTCATAAGCCCTTTGTATGCCACGTTTGTGAGGCATCACAAGTCGTGATTTGCTGTGACAGCCGCTTTTTACTAGATGTCTTTTTCTAGGGGTGGAGATGCAGAGCTTAAAGGCACAATGTCATGTCTGCCAGTCACCTCCATTACTGCTCTCATTCCTTTTTAAGTGAGTGTTCAGCCAAAAAGTACATTCACGCATGAATTCTCTTCCTTACCCTGAACATCAATCAACTACGACATTTAATTATTTACTTTTGTACTGAAGTTAAGAGGCCGAAACACTTTAGAATCTAACGGCCACCAGGGCCGGATTCTGAATAAGACCCTTAAGAAAGAAATTCTTCTTAGATGTGTTCAATCAGTTTAAACAGTTGAATGAATAGAACTAATTACACTAAAGGTCTCATTGAACACTATTAAAATCAGAATCAGAATCTCTTTTTTAAGCCAAGACGTTTTCTTGGTGAGAGCACACATGTGACATGCACACAGACCGTTTACAAGTATTACACTTAAAAAAGCATCATAAAATACCATAAATATATAGAAAAAAGCTGATGTGCTGATAATATGAATATGGATATATCTGTACTAATATGTATATGGATATACGATACATATTTAGAAGTAGAAGGAGATGTATATTACAAGAGCTATCACATACAGAATGGTACAGGAAATGCAAATCAGTAATGTAGTGAGAATCAGCAGAGTGGGATCAGAGATCAGAAGACATATATTTTAAAGACAAATAATGGCTTTCCCACATCACACCACAGTTCTAATAATGTTTCATGTTTGGTTTGTGTTTAGTTTCTGATTTTAAATTTAAAATACTTCTTGTTTTCTTTAGAAGCTGTAAAATGTAAAGAAAAGCTGTAAAATGCAGACCACATCACAAATGTCCTGCATAAAAATGTCTCAAGAACAATCTTCTAAATTTTAGCATGCAATGCTTTAAGTTTTTCTTAGGAAAGCTTTTGTGAGTCTGTCCCCAGATTAACGTCATGTCTCCAGTTGTCCACCCCATTAGCCTTATAGCTCCAGTTAAATGTAAAGACGAAAACTTCAGACACGAAACATGTCAGGAGCTTAGTTTGGTGTGAGAGCCCTCACGCGATGGTGGATTTGCATGCTGAGTGAGTGGGTAAGCTGAAAGAGCGAGTGAGAGAAATAGAAAGACTTGGAGAGGTTGAGAGAGTGGCAGAGCATGCTCATAATTGCCCTCGATCATGGAAATGAAATGTGGCTATGCGTGAGGAGGTGGAGGCTTAAGAGAGTGGAATGAGTGCAGGTCTAAATCAGAGAGGGATGCGAGTGATGGGACTCCAAACCTGCATCTATTTCCTTTCCCCCCAGAGGCCAAAGTGGCACAGCTCAAAGTCAGCTCTCAGCTTCACCATCACTCTGCCTGTTCTCACCATGTTAACACACACTGTATTTCACTTCACCTTGCTTGTGTTTATTAGTGTTGATAGTCTTTAGACATGTAGATGCACAACAAACACAAAAATCTTGTATCTGAAGTCCTGGATGAGGATAATTCTAGTACGTTTGGTGATTTAGGTTTATTACTACTGAAGCATGTCCATAAAGGCATTAACCTGGTTGTGTAGGAGTAGGTTTTAACGTGTTTGCAATGGGGTTAAGTTGCAAGAACAAGTGAACCCCTTTGGAAATACCCAGATTTATGTATTGATCACTAATTAACTGTGGTCTGATCATAATTAAAGACAAATAAAATAACTAAACTAATAACAAGTACCTTTTTTTTGTTTGGCTAGAAAAAGGAAGTGAATCTTTGAATTTAATAACTTGTAGATCACCTGTAAGGAGCAAATCACTACAAATCAAATCATTTATGTATTCTTGATCACTTTTTTTTACTGCAATTTGTAGATTCTTCTGCAGGTCTTTTTCTGATCATCTTGGGTTGAATTGTTTGTGGTGTTAGTTTAATTTGTCTGTAATTATGATTACGTCTATAATAACCTAGATAAAGATCAGACCCCAATTTATTAGTAATCAATGCAAAAATCCAGATAATGCCAAAGGGTGTACTTGCTTTGTTTGCAGCTGTATGTGCAGTACTGAGGGGGTATTTGACAAGGAAAAGGAGTTCAATTGGGTGGATGCATCTGGTGGTGTATGAGGCCTCAAATGACAGCTTTGTAAAAGAAATTCCTCAGAACATGTAGTTGCTGAAAAGCATCTCTACTAATCAGCCTTACAGTAGCAAATGAACAAACCATTGCTTGGAAACTGAATGGAAGGCAGGTATTATCCCACAGTGTGTTTGGACGGCTTGTTCATGCCCCTGCCTGTGTGTTAAACTGTCACCTCCTCTGTTGCCATTTTGGCAGGGGGTGCAGTATGTTGGAAAGTGGCTACAGAGAGAGAGACTGGTACTACTTCAGAACAACCGAGTCAGCCAGAGCTTGCAGGAGGGAGAGAGAGAGAGGGCGGGGGAGAGAGAGAGAGAGAGGTGGAGAGAGAGAGAGAGAGAGAGAGAGAGAGAGAGAGAGAGAGAGAGAGAGAGAGAGACATGGTTTTTGTCCCAGCCTAATAAAGTCTTATCATATTTTGAGCATTTGGAGAGTGATGGGTACCCAGCCCAACATAATATCATTGAACAGCTCAACATGCTTGGAGGAGAACACTAACTGATCATTCTGATATCTCAAACAACAGACACCCACACGGGCTAGAATCACACTCAGTGATGATGGGTGATGAAAGGCCAATTTTCCTCTCCTGGTCAAAAACGGCTGTGGCATCACTATGGATTAAACTCATAATCACCACTTGGAAGGCCATTATTAACTTGAGTTGAAATAATATCTAATACCTTGCCATAATTCTATGGTTATAAGCATTAAGATGAAGCAACGTTTATGTCAAACTCATGTCTTTGTCCCTTGTCCATTTTCAACAGTTGATTTTTTGCAGCCTGGACTTCATCCTTCACAGTTCAGTGTGGGCCACAGTTCAGACTGGCCATCTCTCAGCTCATAGATTTAAGCTGAAAGCCTCAAGTGTTCATGTGCTGCTGCCCAGCTGTCAGGTGGCTCGTCTCTCCTTGATACACCCCCAGAAGCTCCTTTCAAAACAGCTCAGTGAACAGGAAACCTAGTGTGGCACTTTACAGAGAAGTGAGGCCGCCTCACCTCGAAACAAGAAGCATGAAATGGACCTACTCTTAACTTTAATTCATCAAAGCCACCACTGTAACACAGAATGATGGGGAAGGACAGAGTCTCTTAAAGGAATATCTCCGTTTTCAACACCTTTCACTTACGCTTGACCAAAATGGGCACAACTTTCATTTTTATGTTTGTGTGTTTATTTGTTTTGACTACAGAAGCCACCGGGCAATTCTAGGCTGTGTTGTCAGTCTGAGTTAATGGAAAATGTGTAATGCCTGTAGTAGACTTCTGTGATATCTTCAGTTCAAAGCATTAAGAGATTTAGCTGTAAATCTGCATCTATTCTGGAATATCATTTCAGAAAGGGAACTACTTTTACAGAAGGGAAAATTCGAGGTTACCCATTTCCAGTGCAGTACTGTGAGAAGAAAAGAGAACTACACAGGCTCCTGTGTAATCATGCATGAACACCAGAAGAAGACCTTGGGGAAGGTGAAAATAAACAGAACATTTTTACTGAGTTGCTTCTGTGTTCAAAAGCTGGATGAAACTTCAGTAACATGTCCTATATTGTCTGTTCCAACAGTCGCAATAAAAAAAAGTCATCATTTAAAAAAAAAAAAAAACAGAATTACTTACATCCCTCAAGAAAGTCATATTATAGTTCACTTAAGAATTAGGAATAAGGTAGTAATGAATTTCCTAAGACAAAGTCCCAAAAAGCTGTGCCTCTAAATTGCTATGAAACAATGAAAAACTACACAAGGAATCATGTGATAAGTTCAGATAAAAGAGAAAAAAAAATAGAATAAACTGTTATTGTTCCAGAATGCTCTACCTTGATCTCGTCTCTAGATTTGGAGTGGTCAAGTATTTAAGAGATTGTTGGTTCAGATTCCCCAGATTCCTAACTTCTCCAGTACTCCCACAGTCCCAAACTGGGCACAGACATGCAGAGTGGTGGATTTTCCCTGAATGTGAATCAATAAAAGTCTAGTTATGTAACTAAAACCAATTAAACACCTCTTGTACTGGAACTGGAAATTTTCTGCATGGAGGAATGGATGAAGAGTTCTCCCAAGTTAGGCTTCCAGTCCTCTTATACTCAGCACTAGAGGCTTCACAAAATTGTAAAGAGGGGCTATTAATTTTTAAACCTGTCTTCAAATGAGAAAAGTGTTATCAGATTTATCACTGACATAGATGGAGTCATATAGATTTATCTCTCAATTAAAGTTGTGTTTATTTACGTTTGACAAGGAAGATGCATATATTAAAGGTTAAACTGATAGTCCTCCACTTTTAGAAACAAGCTGTGGCTGAAGAGGGAATATTTTTGGTTGTGTCACCAACATGACGGCCAGCGTGGGAACTGCCATCCTCAGATTTTCAAATGGAAAGGTAGGTGTGTGACATCAGTGTGGTTGAGAATTTCACCAGAAAAAGGATGGTGTTATTCCACGCAGAACATGTTAATATCATCTGTGTTTGTGCTGCAACACCGGACCAGAAAAGACCCAGTCTGTGGTTGGTGTGGTGCAACAGAAGACACCACCATGGAGCCACCACAGCATGTGGGAGACTGGGGTTTGACTCCCAGTCTGGGCAACTCTGCTGTGCTACACCAGTAAGAGTCCTTGGGCAAGACTCTTAATCCTATTCTGGCCCACGTCTATAATATGAGTAATCTTGTAAGTGGCTCTGGATAAGCGTGCCAGCTAAATGCCTTAAATATACAGAATGGAAGACACAGCAACTTCAGACAAACCCTCATTTTTTCTGTCTGGTTCTGTTCAGTGGTGAAGCAGAACCCTCACTGGACTGATCCAGCTCTTTTGAAGTCAGGGTGTGGTGCATAGGGTGCCCAGATTGTGGGACCCTTCTTCATTGACAGCACATTAAGGCCATTACAGAAAGTTGACATATGAAGTTTTTCCTGATTTCTGTTATCAAGACGACACAGTGCCTTTGTCACAGACCGCCTTGATTTGCAGTTTCCCCAAACAAGGATTGGTCTAGGGGTCCAATCGAGTGGCCACCACATTCCAAGATGAAACACATTTGGATTTCTATCAGTAGGGTCATATAAGGCTCTGTTTACTCTGTGAAGATAAAGATTACTGTTCATCTAAGAGGCAGACTTGCTGATGCTCGTGTTAGCATTCAGCCGGGGTTTGATTCAAAGTTTCCCAGAAATTAGATAAAAGGAGAGCCTTAACAATCAAATATGGTGGACAGCATAATGGACTCTCAAGGTCTGTTTTCTGGTTTTATATAAAATCACTCTTTGACTGATTGAATGTTTAAGTTACGTGAAGGACGCCTTTGTGTTGCTGGTGAAATTCTCTGGTTTCTTCTAGTTTGACGTGTACACTCACCTTCAGTTCAGTACAGGTTCGGTATAGCAGGAAAAGCAAGCAAGCAAGAAATAAAACTAAGCCAGGTTTCTTTGTATTGATTTTGAAGAGACAGTTGTACAAGTTAGTTTGTTCCCCTTAGTGTTGCAACCCCCTGAGAAAGCTGCTGCAGCCTGTAGTGCGTTAATTAAGCAGTAAATTGTAAATGTTCCCAAACACTTTTCAAAAGTACAGCAATACAGACACCCCATCTTCTTCTGATCCACAACAGATTTGTGAGCTGAAATAACATGGAGAAGGTCACAATATTGGAAATACTTCAGTGTGGCAGCTCAGGAGGAGATGTGGTTATGTGCCTGTGAATTTCTGCATTTACATAGTGCATGCTGTGTACGGGAGTCACTGTCTGTAAATGACAGTAGTGCACTGGTGCAGATATGACTGAAAAACACTGGAGTGTTCCTTTAAACAAGGCCGCACCTTGTCATTGTGCGCTTGTTTCCAACTCGGAGGGCCTTCCGGATGCCAGCAGTGTCCTGTCACAGTCAATACTTTACATTTGATTAAGATGGGAGTGCCACCCCAGGAGCCCCCCTCCTTCCCTCTCTTCAATTACTGCACTCTTTTTCTCCCATTAATCCAGCCCAGCCTGCCTCTGAAGAATACCTCCACTTTCCTTCCGCTATGGGTTCCACTTATATATGCAGAAGCCAGCCGGCCCAAGTTAATGGGAGCAGACTAAGAGGGCGCAGAGAGAGAGAGATATAGAGAGAGGTGGGAGGTAAGACAGGGAAGTAATTATGTCTTAAGTTTTGCGAGGCAAATTAAAGGGACAGAAGGCCTCCTGGCTCTCCTTCATTGAGTGACTGTGCTCCAGACGGGCACCGACAGATACACCCCGGTGGCTAGCACATTTCAACACTGAACTAATGGACAAGTGCAACTGATAAATGCACACCGAGGACTGCGCCGAGTTGCTTAAATCCATACTCATATCAAAGCACTGACACCTCAGTGATATAATAAAGAGAAAATAGCCACCAAAAGCAACTTCCATAGAAGTATCAGATTAAGCAGCTTCACGAAAGTTTGAGCCTCCACTGGATCTTCTCAGGGCATCCAGCACCTGTCAGCAGAGCCCCTGTTCCTCGTTTTATAATATACATTTGGTTTGGCCAAAAAAAAAAAGCATGGATGCATGAAAAGTAACCATGCATGTTTAAAGCATAAATAAATAAATAAATAAATAAATAAATAAATAAATAAATAAATAAATAAATAAATAAATAAAAGTAATAATAATAATAAATTTGAATTAAATTCCTTTTTTTTATTTGATCTCTACTTGCATTTGTAATTTATACTCTACAGCAACCCTGCAGGGTTTTGTGCTTTCTGCTCAAACTGCTCACCTGATTCAACTCGCATGTTAACTGCTAGTTTTAGTAAGTCTGTTAGAGCAGGGGAATCAGCAAACTGTGCAGGAATGTAGCATTCCTGAACAAGCACTGCTTAATCTGCTCTGCAGACACATGTATTTTAATGTCATTAAAAGAGAACAGAAACTGACAAATTGAGCAGAAGCCCACTGATCATAACAGCCAGTGATCAGCTCCTGTATACGGACAAAATCAGACAAATACATTTACAGATAAATCTGTTAATGAGTAAAACATCTGGCTACTAAGCTCTATTTGTTGTCTGCCATGTGACCATGTTCAGTCATGCTAATAGGTTAGTTTAATCTTTAAATTGAACATCTCACCAGCGTTGAGTCTTTGGCAAAGGTTGCTATAATTCAATCAAGTCTGCTGTGTCTTAAATAATCTCAAGGCTACATGATGGATGCACTTTGATCTGAAGTGCTTATGCAGAAGTGAAATCAGAATGAAAATAAAACAACTGTGTGTCTCTGATTTTTTCATGTGTCTTGTTCAAAAAGATAGTGTGTGCCCCTACGCAGTGCAGCCATCTAAATGCTGGCTAAATCATAGGGAAATTGGTCCTTGGCGGTGCCACAGCCATCTGCAGCTTGGCACTCAAGCAATCATCTGGACTTGCTGTTCCTCTTGCCCCATAATTCAGTGTGATGGCAGCTAATGCTGGTGTCCCCTAACTAACCTTCCCCAAGCACACTGACCTGTCCACTAGCTTTCACTCTCTTAATGCTGGTGATCCCATGAGATGGCGTGAGTTCTAGCAGGTAGGAAAGGAAAGGAAGGTAATTTCTTGTCACACCTCCAGAAAGCCAATTACATATGATTCCAGATCAACTGTGGTCTTCATTACAGGCACTTTGACAGTCCAATGCTACGTTAACGTTGTCCTGCAACCAGTGGTGCTACCTTTTCTGTTGCTATCCGTTGCTATTCCAACAGTACAAAACTCATTCACATACTTCTGCCATCTCAAGAGCTTGACTTGAAGAAACAGATACTATGTCAAGGCCAGTTGCATCACCAAACCTATCCCTGAAGGTGAAAGGTGTGGGATTCTATTGGACGTGCTATCACTACTCCTACTGCAAAATCTGCAGGACACCATTAAGAAGTCCATGCTGAGAGACACTACTTCTCTGTGTGTAGCTCAATAAATAATGCCCATCAATATATCAATCCACATATTTTGAGATCTGAATCATAGTTTTGGCACAGGTTTACGCCGGATGCCCTTCCTGATGCAACCCACACCATTTATCCGGGCTTGGGGCCGGCACCAGAAGTACACAAAGTACACCCCTAAAAAGGAAGGTTTACAAGACAGTAGTGAGGCCTGCTATGATGTATGGTTTGGAGACTGTGGCTCTGTCTAAAAGACAGGAGGCTGATCTGGAGGTGGCAGAGATGAAGATGCAGAGATTTTCATTGGGAGTGACAAGGATGGACAAGATTAGCAATGAACAGATCAGAGGGACAGTGAAGGTGGAGCAGTTTGGAGATGAAGCCAGAGAGGCCAGGTTGAGATAGTTTGGACATGAGTTGAGGAGGAATAATGGATATATCGGACAAAGGATGTTGGTGATGGAGCTGGAAGACCTCAGAGAAGGTTTGTGGATGTAGTGAAAGTGGACATGGAGATGGTTGGTGTGACAGTAGAGGAGGCAGGACAGGGCAAGATGGAGGCAGATGATCCGTTGTGGCGACCCCTAAAGGGAGCAGCCAAAAGAAGAGGAAAATAAATCTACATATTTAATAATGTATTGTTCTTGATAACCTTTATCTTCCTTCCATCTGTGAGCAAATATATCTGCAGCTGTTTTTTTTGGTATGAGGAGGGTGTGTGAGCCAGTGTAAAAGTATTATCGTTTAAAGATCCTAAGAAAGCAGAAATCCATGACATTTTTTATGTCATTACATGGAATTAAATGAACTACTCACTACCCTAGTGTGGAGTGATGGAGCTGCTGGCTAACTGATCTGGATACGTGCTTCTCTCGCTGGCCTAAATATGGACTGAGAAGAAAATGAAAATGTCAGCTTCAAATGCACTGCAGGCAACCAGTTTCCACACTGTATGTCCAGTCCAAGTACATTAAGATGTGAATTCTTAAACCATACGACATTTTTCTATGTGGAACCTGCTCAGAACCTAAGTGACAAATTGCGTTCCCTGGTTCACAATTGAGAAAAGAATTCTCGCAGATTTGTGCCAGAAGTTTGACTCTGCTGTTCCTCGTGTGCATTTTTGTGCCCCTGAGGAAAAGTAGGACAGAAATTGGAAGAGCAGAGGACTTACTGACTCTGCTCCCCATTCATTCTCTCTCTCCCTCCCCCTCTCTCTGTCTCTCTAATCCACCTGAATCCAAGCCCTCACTCTATTAAGATAAAGAAAGTGCTCCCAGCACCAAGACAACAGCAAAGAAACAGCAAAGCACTCACACCTCATGACTTTCTGACTTGGTGCACTTTGTGCAAATCCTTCACCTGCAGAAAAACGTGGGTTCAAAAAGACTGGAACACTGAATGGGATAAGACGTTTGTGTAGAAACTCCACTCATTTCCTCAGCTGCACGGACTGAAGTCACGTCTTAATAGATGCAACTGTTTTCAAATGGTTTTGGGGGTTTAATTTCTCTTTTTTTCTGTTGGTTCAGCATCGGGTCTCTTCTGCTTTTCCTCACACCTCATTTTAGACTGAAATTGTTAGAAACACAGGCTGGGGGCAGTAAGAAGGTACAGTACACTGCAGTTCTTTAGGAGATTCAGTGCAACATTGTATTTTTTGGCCGAATACTTTTCTTACCCTCACAGAAGCTGTTCTTTACACTTAAATGCCACTCTGAAGGAACTGGATTTACACTGTTGGGAGTTGGAGGACAGTTATTATCACTGTTGTTTCAGTCATGCTAGTCCTGTCTGAATCTGCCTTGTCAGTCAGGCTGCACACTTCCATACCAGAAAAGAATCCAGCAGCTTTTTCCACTTTATGTTTATGACATCTGGCTGACACTCAAATCCACAGCAACTAACATTTCATCACTGTCATACAATACACTTGAATCTGGCAGTTGTTCTTTTTCATGCAAATGTGACAAATGGGCCAATAGAAATGCTTCCCAATGACTGTAAATAAAATACTTTTACATTAAAATGTAAGAAAGCTTTTTCTTTCTCATGTGAAAATGTAATTTTGCAGATTTTCTGCATAACAGATGCATGATCTGTACTTTGTGAGTTGTGGCATGAGGTCATGCTGTGCTTGCACATACATAAACTGTCTTCTGCATTTTACCCATCCATACAGTGAAACACACACACACACACACTAGGGGGCAGTGAGCACACATGCCCAAAGTGGTGGGCAGCCCACCGTCATCAGCCCATCCCCAGCATCTGGGGATGGAGTAGAAACCCACTGAAGCCAATGCTGAAATACACCCTGGGTGCTGAATCTGACTCAACCAAACATATTTGCAGAATGAGTAAAACTTATGTGACTAATGGAATAAGCAGAGTGGAGACTTTTAACACCCCTGTCGACACTGCAAATGAAACTGTGCTGCACAGTGCAGTTCAGCATGTACAGGAATTCATGGACTCTCAGAATGTCCTTTGAGTTCAACAGTGTTTGTAACATGGTTCCATGTTTGCAAATGTATTTAATGTATTGTACATTCAATGTATTGTACATGCTGGTTGGCATCCAGCTCCACCCCACTGATCCCCGAAACACTGATTGGTTCATCTATGATTTGAATCATATTACAGACAGGCAAAGACAGGGTTGGGAGGCTTGACCAAAGAAAGAAAGTGCACAAATAATCACATAATTCACGTCTATGAACCTGGCAGTTGGCAATGTCATGATGAATAGAGCAAGAAATGCTCCAGAATGATTTGGAATAAAATATTTTAAATTTTACTTCAATAATTGGCTTCCATTTTCTGTGACTGAAGCAAAGCAGCTGAACATGAAAGCCTACAAATATATTTTTGCAGTTATGTTGACTGTTGGCTTCAAATTCCCATGTAATGCTAATAATGACATTTTAAATCAGCTCCAACTTCAAACTACTGTGAATAACTGGTCCAATAATATAATGCATGGAGAAGTCATTTTTGAAGTCATTCCCAATCCATCACTGAGATGCTCTGTTTTTTTTCTGTAAAATGTCCTGTTTTATTGTAAAACCCAATAAAAACACATATAGACAGATTAGAGTAAACAATACAGTCCTGAAAGGAAATTTAATTACATTTCTGCTTTTCTGCTTGTGAACAACCGAGGATATATAAATCAAGTAGCCTCTCCTATCTCTGTAATTTATGGCAGAGATTTCGTTTCCCTTGCAAATCAGTCATAAAGGTATCAGATATCCTCTGGGAAAGCTACATCTCCTCACCTCTCAGTGTAACACTAATCTTGTAAGAATAGTTCTTAAGTCCCTTCACAGGTGTTGGGCTGATTGGCTTGCTATCCGATCACAAAAACGCGAAGAGTAAATGCTTTCAAGATGCATTACTGACGGATCGCTGCTATCCGATCGCTCACACCATTTCAGAAAGTGGTTGAGACACTCTAGAGATACAGCTGAGTCAAATATAAATGTATCCGTTTCTTCAAGTCCCACGCACATCTCAACTCCCAGTTGGAACTACATGAATATGGAAACTGAGGGAAGGCCTGAAGGGGAAAAATCAATTCAAAATGTAGAGCATTTGAAACCAAATGTTTAACACAGCGCTGCCTCCTACAATGTTGACTTTTCACTTTCAGTCAGCAGCGAAATTAACCACAGACAACAACAAAAGCTAAATCGGACATTTGCTGTCACTTTCAGACCATAAGCATTACATAATATGGAACAGATTTCCCCCCTTTCATTCTTATACAACGCATAACTGCAGTGTTTGTAGTAGCCAATAACATTTCATTACATAAATGCAGGAAAACGCAGCCTGGAAGCGAATCTGATCATTGTCTAACAGAGAAGCAGGTTCATAAATATTTGGATATTGACACAATTTGGGTAATTTTGCACCTGTACACCACATCAGTTTATTTTAAATCAAGGGATTTAACCAAATACCACACTCACAGTTTATAAATAACATTTTCAGAGCTCCAGAAGTAATTGGACATTTAACGGAAAAGCACTTGTGGCTTGTTCCCTCATTATTTGATGACAAATTAAGAAGAAGCCCCTTACTCAGGGAGTTGAAGAAGAACCCAATGGTCACTCTGACTGAGCACCAACATTGCTCTGTGGAGAACGGATAACCTTACAGAAGGGCAACCATTTCTGCAGCACAGTTTTTTTCAAAAGGCATGTAAAGGACTCTCTGTCCATTTAATGGGGATTGAGAGGTTCTGCAAAGAAGAATGGGATAATGTTCCCAAAAACAGGTATGTCAAGTTTGTAGCATAATACTCAAAAAGACTTACCCATAAAAGACAAAAGAAGAGGTTGTAATTGCTGCTAAGATTTCAAACAAACCTTTTCTCACTTTGTCATCATGAGGTATTGGGTATAGAATGTTGAAGGAAAAATTAATTTTATCCATTTTGAAATAAGGCTGTTACATAACAAAATGTACAAAAAGTGAACCACTTTTTGCATGTGTGCAGAAAATCCTGTGGCCACGTGTTGCCTCTAATATGCTTCCAACTGGCAGTTTTCATGGCCCAATTTATACAGAACTATTACCTTTAATAAGGTTCACTTTTTAAAATCTAGAAATAATGTTGCTCTACATCCCACTTAGTTGTCAACAATCAGTCACAAGTGCCAAAAGACACAGCAAGTAATGGTGCACTGTTCTACTATGCAGTGACATATACTATGCATATTTAAACAGTGCATAAATATGACCCCCATTCATGCAAAGGTCAATTCAGCATCAGAAGTAAGTGGGTAAGTGTAAATGGAAAATGAATAAAGCTTTTCTACATACCATCCTGAAAACACACTCATTGTTACTTATATTCCCACCTCTGCTCATTTTTCATGTAAGAAAAATAATCAGTGGTTTTTTAAAAGCACTGTCCCTCCACTTAGCTGGCAATAAACAAGTCCTGAGTGCTAATAACCAGAGTAAATGTAGCTGTGTTAACCATGTGTATAAAAACCGCACAGACGCATTGGTGTACACGGTGGACAGGCCGAGCACTGTTCGGTCAGTGTGTCTGCAATGGCTTATTTAATGGCCCGAGGTTTTTATTTATTTATTTTTTTTTTTTTTTTATGAGTGGCTGTTTTGACCCAGCTGCTGCTGGAGTGTTGCCCATGCGCCGGCCACAACTGTGAAGCAGAGGTCGTTGCTCCTCTTTCTCTCTGCATTTACCTCAGTGAGTCTCATGCTTCAACTTCTTTCCCATCATGCCTCAGGCCGCACGCTCCAGCCACTAGTCTGCTACTCTGACTGGCGACACGGCGCTCGAGGTGTGAGGAGCGCGGCTCAGCTTGTCACATGTCACAATAGCAGTGTGAGACTCGGATGTGAGTGCGGGCAATTTAGCACCAACCGAGCTGGTGTGAAAGCCCAAGGAATGTTCTTGCAGCCTTTTAATGCAGCTCTCTGTTTTTTGCAAATGGCCTGCTTTACTGTGTCTTTCACGGAACTTGCTGGAGGGTTGTTCAAAATGTCTTTCTTCGGAGAGTTTGGGGGGAAGCAGGCGAGTGATTGACAAGTATGGGAGAGGAGAGATAAACACGTTGCTGTGAATAGTTAAGTGAGTAGAAGATAAACTGATCTGCAAAAGTCATTTATTTAGGGATGAATCTCAATGCCCATACCTGTATCATTTGTCAGGTGTTACCTTGTGAACGCAGTGTGCTCATGGCAAGGTGATTTTTTTATTAGGAGAAGTTGAGTGAGACAGGATAGTGGGTGACAGATTTTGATCCACAGTGTCATGTGTCTACTGGGAATAAGTCGAAGAAGGCATTACAGTGAAAAGCATAGTAGGTGATAATGATCATGACTGGCAGCATCTGGTTAGAATTGTGTGAACAGACAAGTGACACATCACATCCATGTGTGTGCAGGAGGCGCCACATGCATATCCCGCAGGTCAGTGCGGTGTCCTTTAGCTACCTTTAGAGCCTTTACATGTAACATATGGCAGAATCAGATTAGATTCAAGATAGACTGAGTATCAACAGAACAGAATCAAGTAAAAAGGTTGGGAGCATGCGTTCACACTCTTCTAGAGGTTGCAATTCATTTGTTAAGAGGGCAACAAACTGTGTGTTTTTCAGAATCTCTGCCTTCTCTAAAGATAGTCAGAGATGGAGATGACCTTGGGCAGTTCAGACTGTCCTTCGGCCGCGTGTGCCAGGGAGATAAGGTTTGCAGCCACCGATGCTCACCCCTTCTCCAAACACCGGTCACAAGCTCTGACAGAGCAGTGCTTGGACGCAAAGGCCATTTACATCACAGACGGGCAGAGAGGGAGAGGAGGAGGATGAAGCCATAAGGCTTCTAACAAAGCCTCTGCTGGTGGAGGCCAAACTGACAGATCTTGCTGAATGACTTTGTTCAGTCTCTCGCCAGGGAAACAGCCCTTATCTTACACGCAGTAGTTCTGTGCCTTTGACAACTTCTATCAGGGCATGCAATGAGGTTTGTTTTTGTTGTGTTTTTGGTTATCATTCTGAGGTTCCGGACTCTGCAAATTCAGGTTTCATCTAAAATTCATCCAGGAGAAGAAGATACTAAGTAGGTCAAAAGCCCAATGTGCATGGCTTGTGCAGTTAGCCCATATTGCACAGTAAGAATTTGTTTTACTTCTTATCTGCAGACTGACCAGAGGCATCGTCGCAGCCAGAGAAAATCCTTCATAGGAGAAGGAAATAGCTGCTTTAAACTTTAAAGTAAGTTAATTGAAAAGATTTTATTCCCAGTCACTTTAGAACTTGATTTCAGGGTCCATGTAGAACAGAATGTTCCTTGCTTACTATTTTCACCAAATTGTTGCACAGTTTTCTCTCCTTCATAACATGATAAATGATCAAAATCATCAATGTCACCGATGCAAAGGTCTGATTTTTTTTTTTTTTTACAAGATGGCAGACACTGATTAGCAAATCAGGTCTAAGGCATGCTAACAACTGTAATGAGACTTCATGAAAAGAAGCTGTGAAGCATGGAGGTGGATCTGTCATGCTTTGGGCTTGAAATCATTGACAATGATTATACTGCAAGGACTGAAGGAAGAATGGATTCAACTCTCTGCAAAACATAGTTGGAAATATTGCAGGCCTGAGAACTGAAACACAAACTGTGATTTCTGCCAGAGAAAAATGTCACCAAATCCTAACTAAGCAATGTTATAAACACAGACAAACTGCATTCGACAGGCTGTAAATACTGTATTTTATGATCAGCTGTAGAGGCTACATTTATTAGCCTCCAGACTGACACTGACAATGTCATCCACCAGTGCACAAACTTTTGCATAAGACTGTATATCTGCCTATTCAACCTATAGCAGTATAACCCCGCCTGTTTAGACTGAAATCATAAGGAGTGTTTTAGCCTGATCTCTTTTAAATGAGATACAATAAAGAGCAACTAATCAGAACGAGTGCTATTCGTGCATTTCAGTCTTAAAGGTGCAGTAACTCACTTTCCTCCTGAAGTGAGAGTGGCTGCAAGCAGGACTTAAAATCAGTGGTGTAAAGCACTACCAGCATCATCCGATTCAGCAAACCGTAGTCAGCTGTATTGCAGCTAAATTGGTTACTAGAGATCTGACTCACTTCTGAAATGATTTCTGATTCTGAAGTCTTTTCCATTATCCCATTTGAATTGTATTTGCTTCCATTTCTTCTGTGAAGTGTGTCTGGCTTAATTCCTGCACATCTAATCAGATCCGCATCTTCCCAGAGGAACCAGGTCTATAATACATCATATTAAACTGCATTTCCATCGTAAAGAGGTGAGCACACACACTGTCTTTTGTTTCAGATCATCTCCCATTGTCCCAAGAAGATCCATCATGTGCCTAAAATAATCAGATGATAATCCTACAAGCCTTTATCTGCTACACCATTTAGCAGCACACACCCCATTCAATATAATCACAAGTCTCTGTGGCCTACATCAAGCAGCTGTAATCTCTAATCCACCGTCAGCTTCCTGCCAACTACAGTGGGCAAACAATGGTCTGGTATGTAAAGCAGAGCAAAGGGGAGATGCTCTCTGTGACCGAGACTGTTGTGATACAAGTGGTCAGTGCTGGAGTGTTGATCCTGCTGATACGCTCAAAGGGCACATACGCCGCATGGACAGAAACATGCTCACACAGATACCTGACCTTTCGACATGCACTGGTGTACGCCACGGATCATATGCTGCCCGCAGCAGAATTCATGACTGAAACAAAGGTGGTTGTCCTTCCCGGTAGAGTGTGCTGTTTTTAGTTACTGAGGCAGCAGGCGACAGAGCACTCACCTAAAGCACTTTTCGTGGTCCATTCAGATTCATGTGGTAAACATAGGTGGATTGCTTACTTGAGGTTAGGTGTTGTGATGCATCATCAGCTGGTGCCTTCCCTAATAACAAGTGAACACACTAGAATAGGGGACTCCAGCACAGTTTGCTGGTTTTCCTGGTAAACCTGCACCTGCTAATAAACAGGTGAGTTGAATCAGATGTACTTGGTTGACAAAAACACAAAAACTGTGCAGGAAACCGTCCCTCCAGGACTGGAGTTCTTGACCCCTGCAGCATACCATGTTGGCAAGCAATATATCATTGGAAAAGCAGTATGTCAGTGATTCCTGATAGGCTGTACCAACACTGCAGCTTACTGACCTAAACAAAATGACATGTTTAAAGCAGTGTTTTTTAGAAATTCTAATCTGGCCTAATCACACTGCCTACTGCACTATGAAACTTGCAAGAGAATGCTAATGAGAACTGCGTGAACCTGTATAACCCATCACACGTGTGTAAAATCCATTTCAAGTACTGGTGACAGACCAGAGCAAGTTTATTTTGTGTGGAGTGTAAAATGTTCAACAAATAACAAAATGTTGAAATTGAGTTTGGAGTTTTTTCTTTACAACAGATTAAATGTTGGAAATGTTGACACTTCAACATTTCCTTATTCAGTTAGAACAGTTTGTACACCACACCAAATAAACCTGCTCCAACTTCTTCTCCTCTCTCAAAAACCATCCCCACAACCTCTAGTCTGTCACCAGGGCATAGAATGAGTACGCTGTTATGTATATATGTAGCACAGAAGCAAGGATAGTCTAGTGGCATTGGGAGAAAATGGGGGGAAAGCTTTTGCAAGTATGTCCCACGTCCCTCAAGAGTGGAATGGGGAGGTGAATGAGGAAGCTTTTGGGCTGGAGTTCGGAGTAGCTTCTGGGTAGGTGCATGAAGCCAAAGCCCCATTGCTCTGTATGTTATGCTTAAACAAAAATTTGGCAGCAATTGACATGAATCAGTGTGCAGTAGTACTCGGTAATACTAACATAATTTGGCTGGAATATTAGGAACTTCGGTATTTAATCCTAAAGTCCACGTGCAAGAAGCATATGGACTAATACGCTTGTTCTGCATCTTTTAGCTTTTCCAAAAATGCATATAAAAGTGTGATTTGTTGCTTTATGCAGTGGAGTTAAAGATTTTCACATAATACTGCTTCATATTCTACATGGAGCTTTTTTCTCAGGACCTGTATTTGTCCACTTTTTCAGGTTTAAATAATGCTGCCAGAGCAGCAACAGACATCATTTATGAAACTTATTACCTCGTACAATCAGAGCTTTCTGTGATCTACAGCATCTTCTATCAATATATCAACAACTCACAAACCCTGCTTTATCAGATGTTACTGAAGCGTGTGAGCACATTTACAGCAGTTTAGATCAGTAGCTGTGTGTTACTATTTTATTTCTTCAAATTTGTGAATCAGAAAACAAGAACACAATGCATATCCTGATTCATGTTTTACACAACAAGAGTGTCTGGCACTGACAATAAAATGTTATGGATCTCCATCTGTGCTACATCATGTTCATCACACATCAAGTAATGGAGGCAACATTAGTAAGGAGTCATATTATTCACAGAAAAAAAAGTCCTTTAAACAGCACGACACGAGCCCCTCGTGAGTCAGCAGAGAGAGGTTAACAACATTAAATTAAAATGGACGTTCAATACATTTCATTACCAACTCTCCTGGCACAGCATCTGCCTCCCACAGCTGTTTCCAAAATGCAGTTTGGAAGGGTACCCACTCACGTCCTTCCATTTCACACATTTTCCTATAAAACGGAACTGCCTAATGGCCAAGAAGTGCATTCTTCCTCGACTGGATCTATGCTCGGAGACACGGCTAATTTCTTCTGTTCTGTACTTCTATTGCTTTTCCATTGTCCTGCAGTGAGCAGTGCCTTTTCTCAGCCAGTAATATCACTGGCCATTCCCAGCAGATACACACTCTTAAAAATTAAAGATGCCAAAATGGGTTCTTTGGAGGAGGAGAAGAGGACTGGGTAACAGGGAGGAGATTGAGTGGTGGGCGGTTTCAAGAACTCACAAGAAGTAATAAAGTACAAACAGAGATACAATTAGAGATGGACACGGGATTAAAAGGAGGCTGTGGTCCTGCTTCTAAACCAAAATTGTCTTTTGTTTTTGGACTGGAGATTTGAACCTTAACCTTTCTAAGAACCTTTTACAGTTCCACATTATGCAAAGATTCTACTACTTCTGGCATGCTTCAGGAGTCAACAACAGAATGTTTTCGAGCCCTCTGCACAGCGCTCTTCAAGGTGCTGGAATCCATACTAATGTTGTGGTCAGCCTTGCAGGCTGTCTGGCTCAGAGGCAGCCCTGATCACACATGGCCACCTGACAGCACTGAAACACGGCATCTCTGACACCATAAAAACGCCACTTTGTGAGCACTCTCTAGCCTGGTCACACGATGTTTTGGGTACAAGCCTAACTGAAGTGCATGCTTGAACTGCCTCCCAATCTTACCATCAGTCCAGCAGTGCAGGTCCTGTGTTTCTCCATCTTTGTTGTTCGATTGTTCTTTTTCCTGGACCCTGTACTACAAATGAATTTTTGTTCATTTTTGTTACACCTGAATCTGCGTGAATGTTCAGGTCTGCCTCACATAGTCGAAATGTTTTTCACAGAACTGTACACCTAAGCTTTTAAGACCTTAGGCGTTGTTCACATGAGAAGTTTAATAGTTGCTCATGAAGAACTGAATGGAAACGGGAGGATGGGTGGCCTCATCTGAACAAACTGCTCATTCACAAAAAGTGATTTTTATGTTTGTACCTTCCTTTAAATACATACTAAACAAACTTTATTTCCACTGTGAAATATGATATACTGTATGATGGGTTTGCTCTTCTTTTCTCTGCAGCTGCCTTATTTGAGTTAAGAAGATATTACTTTCTGCTCTTATACAGAACATGAATCTCTTTTAAGGTTGAAAACGTAAACAGCTCTGCCTCCCAGCCCTTTAAAAACACATTTAAAATGCATCTCAGCTCAAATAGCATGCTTGCATACTGATCTCCAGATACTATATCACAGCAAACAGAAAAAAAACATAAAAATATAACTGCATAAATAAAAAAAATACATATAAAAGCTTACCTCCACTATCTAAAGAAGAATCTGAGGAGGGTTTGGTGACCTATTTCCCTTCAGTGGAGAATATGAGCAGATGGTGAGGGACACGAAAAGAGTACACATAGGGGTAAAACTCTCCCCTCTGATACCATTCCCCTATCCTGACCTGGATCGCACACATTAGTCTGAGAAAAGCTTGTCCCTGGGCTGAACTTGGAACGACAAGGGGCCAAAGCCTTGCTGTAAATCAATAGGCCTTTTACTTTACGCCTCCTTATCAGTGGCTGTTACCTGTCCTCTGCCTCCACCTCCTATTAGGTGCTAAAAGAATAGTTTTACAAAAGCACAGCACTCCGCCTGACCTTCAGCTGTCAGCAGTGAAGAAAACTGACATGCTAGTCTCCCAGGAGACTAACTACAAGTATGCTAAGCAAAACAGCCTTGGCAGACTCTACATACAAATTTTTCCTTCATGGTTTCTCTGTTCTAACACCACTGTTATAAAGTCACCATCGTAGCATCACTGTTGAAACACTGCCATTGTAAATTCACGGCCGTATCATTGCTGTTGTAATGTCAATGTTCTAACTGCTGTTGTGATGTAGCTACTGTAAAGTCACGCTGTCATACTGATGTTGTAAAGTCACTGTTTTAACATTTTTGTTATCACTATTGTAAAGTTGCTGCTGTAATAATGTTGTTGTAAAATCACTGTTATAACTTTGTTTTTATAATGCTGCTGTTATAAAGTCACTGCTGTAACACTGTCGTAATGTCACTGTTGTACAGTCCCTGATGTAACATTGCTGCTGTAACACTGCTGTTATAACATCGTAGATATCATTATTGTAACATCACTGTTGTCACAAAATTGTTGCAACACTGCGGTTGTTACCCTGCTTTAATAACCCCACTGTTATAATGTCACTTTTGTACTGTCGCTGTTGTATCACCACAGCTGAAATGCTGCTGTTGTAAAGCCAACCTTGTGACACAGCTGTCTCTTTTGTATTATTGCTGTTGTAATCTCACAAAAGGGATAAAATATTCCATACATATTTAAAAAGAAATAAAATTATTCAGTAGATTGAAATTCTACACATTTCTGTGCAGGAATGCCATGCTCCAATATAGCACAGCTAGTTATTTCTGCTCATGTGGAAATTCCAACAATGTTTAATCCAGCTCTTTTAATATTCATAACACACAGCATGCATTGATTGCATGCAGTGCCTCTCGTGGATGTGCATAGCTCTATAGCTCCAGCTCTAAAGTCTGTTGAATTTTAATCAGCATTAATGTCAGATTAAGTGCAGTGGTTGAGGTGGGTGCTCAGCACAAGCACTAAACCTTTCAACAGTGGGGTTGGTTGGTGAGGAGTGGTTTTGATCTAATGACAGTAAACAGAAGAGTATTACCCAATGCTGTGGTGTGAAATTCTATGTGGCAGCCAGTCAAAGCGGCGTAAACCACCTCCTCCTCTTTAAAGTCTAAATTAGTTTGGGATTTGCCAGGCAGTGGACACCCAGGCTCTGCAATGTGACTAACCAGATTATTGCTGTGCTTCTGGAAGGAGGAAGTGGCCCTGGAAATGGCAGCATTTGGAAGCACTGAATGTTAGCTCATAAAGGGACGAGAAGGGTGATCACACTTAGCACTCAAACAAATGACGAGTTCTTCTTACTGAAAGTCTGAGGTCAGGGAATATTCTGACCTGAACGCCCTGTTTATCATTCAGTGAGGATTATCACTATGATATAGGTATTTGTAAATAAGTAATCTAGTGATTATTGTGATGATCGTGTTTTTAAAAAGAATTGTAACAATATAAACGACAGTTTATGTGTGGCAAAAATTAAATCTTGCTACAGGAAAGAATCTTGTGCCTAATATTTCACATTTTGAGATGAATTATTCTATAATGCTATGACCAAAAGCAGGTCAATATTGTCAAAATGTAAAAAGTCATGATCAAAAAACAGAGCCAAAAAGAGAAAATACAATAAAACAGAGCTAATGGAGAAGTGGGAATAGCAAAACGACAATGAAAAAAACACAATGATAGGCTGTTCATCAGAAGAACCAGTTTGGAAAAAGTTCTGGAAATGAGATTCTTAATAATAATATTGTTTAGCTTAAGTTTTTAATTTTACCTGTTTATTTTCTTAAGCAATTTTACAGAAATTCCAAAAAATCTGTATGAAACAAGTAAAATTATCTGTCAGTTTTGTGAGATATTTAAGTAAATGAAGTTTAAATATGGATTCTCATTCTGCAAACAGAAAACTAGCCACTGGTTCATTAATATATATTTTGTAACTAAGTAATCCGGACAGACTGCACATCACATGTGCATATTCCTGCTTTTACTGTGGGGGCTTGGAACGTTTGTCATCCATTAGCAATAATGCTTGGGTTCTAAAAGCTCTAAATTTTCCAAGGCAGAGTTTTTTTTATATCATTTGGTTTTTACATTCATAATTGCAGTGTTTTATTTTGGGTTGCCATGTCTGAGTAGGCCTTTGTTTGGTTCTGGAGCCTGACTGATGATGGGATTGTCATTTTGTTTGGTGTATTTTATGTCCTTTTTGGCACAGTTTTTTGTTGCTAGGACATTCAAAAATATAAACAGGATATAATTGTATATACATTTTAGATTTTATTACTGATTGCATGCTGATCATTATTCCAGACGTCTTTGTTAAGGTTTTCTCTGGCACACTTTAGTCTAGCCCTGATATTTGTTTGTTTGTTTGTTTGTTTGTTTTGACATCAAAGGTTTCCTTTTTGCATACGTCCCATAAAAATCAAACTTGTTTGGTCTCTTTCTGAACCTAGATGCTGTACCTTGACATGAACATTGATTGAGCTACCTATAGATCTCAAAGTCACATTTTAGGATTGTTGGAGACTCTTTACACATCTTACAGTCTGCTCTTGGGCTGAACTTACATTTACATTTGCAGTACTTAGCAGACACCCTTATCCAGAGTCTTACAAAAGTGCTTTGCTGTTCACTCGGATATCCTTAGCTATTTAGAAGCTTAGATGCTGTCATAAACAAATGTCAGATCAGAGACTAACAAGGTTCAGTATAGTTATAAAAGTGGAAGGAATTAAATACTCTTGAAAGAGATGGGTCTTCAGTCTGTGTTTGAAGAAACCCCCGGGGAAGTGAACTTGCTACTATGGCCATGTTGGCTGTTGTTTCACTTTTAAATTATTTTCTGGACACTGAAACAACTTATTTGTAATTGATCTGAGATCTTTTTAAACCCCTTCTAATGCCTGAGTTTAAATAGGACATCTCTAACAATGGTCTAATAATCTGCAGCTGATGTGCTGCATCTGATTCTAATTTTATACATTTTAAATAGTAATACATGTGGGGTGAACATTTTTCCACATAAGCATTTTCCACATAACTGCATTTGATTTTAATTAGATTTTACAAATGTTTTTAATATTACACACATCTTCCAATGTTGTTAATGAAGATGTTATGTTCAAATATGTTAAATATTATATACTAATAACTCGGTCTGCTGTCAAAAGTTTTCGCTTTAAAAGTCAGACTGGAATGGATTCTCTTCATGGTTGATTAATAAGTTGTGTAAATGTCCCAGCAGATTTCAGCAGCCTGAGAGCATCTCATGGTCATGTGCACTGGACTTGGCAGGAGCAGTACTGTTTGTATATCTTCTGTCTCCTGTGCCTTAAGAGGAGCACCAGTGTTAGGATGCTGAGCCAACACATGGCACATCTCCAACCCCCATCTCTTACTCATGCAGTTTGTAACAGCAGTACACACACACACACACACACACACACACACACACACACACACACACACACACACACACACA